>WOFM01000064.1:2709954-3102278 GCA_011428145.1 Ericerus pela
TACTACATCATCTTTTGTACTAACCAAACCTTATTTTCTTGTTGCGGAATTCTCTGTGGGCCATGTAATTGTAATTACGATCGTATATTTCGTACATTGTCATTACAGTCCCTGTAACAGGACAAATTTTAAAACAATTTTTCTCATTTTAAACTACAAAATTAGTTTACTTTTAAATATTAATATTCATAAATGTTTTTAAATTATTATACGATACAGACGGACATGTTCTTCAGAGTAGAACTGCAACCCTATAAGAGAATAAATCAAACATTGTATTAGGATTAGTTCTGATTTTTAAATACTTAAAAAAGTTCAATCAGTTAGCAGCTGAACTCCATTTATACCCAATAATGAATACGATAGGCCTTTCTTACTGAATGATCTGGCTCCTGCTAAAAATTGAATTACACATTTGGAAAATTAAACGAATAGACGCGTCTAAATTTCAATTTTTTTTTAGATAAAAATAAAATAAAATTATTACTTACCTGTAAAAGCGAATGTTAGCGCAAGTATTAAAAAATGATACAGAATTTTCATTATTGTTTCCCAGAATATTTCCTCTATTCACGAATTATTTTGAAAATATACCTTCGATTTTTGTGCTAGAAAATATCTGAGAAAAATCAAAAAACATTCTTACTCTTTGTCTTTGTTGAAATTGAATGGAGTATGAGTATTTACCTAAATTTATAACGTAAAGAATACATTGAAGTTTACAAAATGTTTTGCAACTGATTAAATAACTTTTAGGTACGGTACATACTTCTCAAACAAATCGTCGTATATTATGGCACGCAAATAAAAACACGATTCTTCGAAAAACTTCTGAAAAAGTAAATTCATTTTCACAATTACGTCAGTATTTGAATACAATGGACAAAGGCCAAGTTACAGGTACGGTTTGACAAGTTGAAGAAGAGCCTCAAAGCTTACAATGCAGACGTCAGGTTTGGAGGTTGTAATAGAAAAATAGTCAATAGGTACCTAGCTATTGAGATTGCTCTGATTGTTGTACGAAATTGCCAGATGTTTTTAATGCGTGTTGGTAAATCTGGCAAGCATAATTATTCGAAAGGTACTTCAAACAAAAAATAAATTTTTAAACCGAATTTATGCCTCCGTTTGACCTGTTACGCCCCCCAAAATTTATGAATTAAGTATGGTAAAAGAAAGGATGTAGGTAATTATCTATTTAATCAGTAAAATTGGAAGAAAACTAAAGTTCCATGAATTTATTACACACCTTTCAAAGTTAAAATGCAAGGCTGTTTTTTCAATTTTATTGTTGGACAATACCTATCTACTATTTCAATCATTTTTGTGAGCGAAGAGCATTTTAGATTTTAGCAAGTCGAGTAAAAGTTTAATGAAAAGATGGTCCTTAATATTTTGTTTACAGCCGCCTAAAATGCATCACGCTAGAATGAAAATTGGCCAAGTCTAAAAATTCTATTTTTCAGGAGAGTGAAAAGAAAGTTCAGAACGTTATAATTTTTCAGTTATTACTGTGAAGTGTGGAACCAATTATAGCATATTGACAAAAGAAACCAAGTAAAGACATTCTTCATGAAGAGAATTGAAATTTTATTATTTTCCTCCAAATCAATGGACTTAAGATGTAGTATTGAGCAGAATTATTCTCTCAAGGTATTTTTGGTCCCACATATATTGTTACATTTGCACTGAACTCTGAATGAAAATGTTAGTGCAAAAGTAGCTTCACTTGGAGTAGAGATAGTCCTACACTTAGGGATGGCAAAACTATCAGTTATCGATAGTTATCGACAAGAGCCCTATCGGTAAGCTATCGACAGCAGAAAAATAATCGATAATTATCAAACAAGTCGGGATTTACAAAAAAAATTTAAAAAAACACATAAAAATGCTAGAAATCGAAAGAAAATATTGAAAATCATAAGTTGAAAATGTTAAACTCGAAAGTGAAGTTATTTCTTTTATCTCTTCGATAATATATTCGATTGATCATTGAGAGTTGAATTTGACATTTCCTAGTGTATGTTCCATCACTAAAAACTGATGCTGAAAATTTAATTTTTTTCATGTTTTTCAATACATTTATCCAGGTAATGAACTGCGAGAAACTGTCTAATCAACTATTTATAAAAATCATAATCCATTTTATACCTTTTACACCTTTTATATTATAAGAAATTACTGGGATCGAGATTTTATACTTGAATTACTAATTAGAAAATAGAAATTAGATTTTTTTGAATTTTGGAAAAACTATCGATAGTTATCGATAGTTATCGACAAGGAAAAGTTCGATGTTTGCCATCCCTATCTACACAATTAAATTAATTTAAAACAATGGAGTCAAGTTACTTCTGCACAAACTAATTCCTTCAAATCTGGACATGAGATGATGTAAACCAGAATTTGTTGCATATTTTTAGGTGAAAATAATGTAGGTTTATTTAGCTAGATTTATGTTCAAATAGCCATCAGCGTAGCAATACCTTTATGTTTAGACTATTTTTAAGTTAATTTTTGTCACTGTTCCAAAAAGTTTTATTCGAAAATTTGGATAAAAAATTTTGTGAAATGTATTTTTGTCTATTTTTGTGCTTACTGGAATTTGAAAAAGAGGATTAACGTATCTTGATTTTCATCAAAAAGACAAAAATTAATTTCAAAAATTTGGCCGATAACTTAGCAAAAAGTTTCCTTTAGTTTTACAGCCAACCTGATAGCTGATAGCTTAGGTTTAAATTTTTCATGTGAGTAGCTTTAGCCCATAGCTTAGTTTTATCACAAAGTTACAAAACTTTGATGTAAATAAACTTCCAAAATCCATAATTTTTTCAAACTTTGCCCCATTCTCAAAACACCAGAACTTAGTCATATTTTTCACTTAAAAAATTTTAATTTTCTCCTTAATTTTTTACACTCTGAAAATTATTCTACAAAATAATCTGGTGTGGAAATCTTTTGGAGAGAAAAAAGCTAAATTTTGACCAGAAAATTGTCTTAGATCCATTCGACTTGGGGCACCGTGAGTTGACTCTAGTTTCAATTTAAATTTTTTATGAGTAGTTTTAAGATGAATTGTGAAAGAGATTTTGTATTTTCTTTGATCTTAACTGGCGTCAGCTGGCGCCTAATTCCTCTCTTATTTTTCATCTCTTTCCAATCATTATAACTCTTTGATATTTTCTCTCTCTGAAACAATGTTTCCTGTAACAAATGGAACAACAGTGTCAGCCGCAACATGACTAGAGACTTTTAGCTCTTGCTCACTACTGACTTCTATCACCAGCCCTGCTCGAAAAAACTCTACCAGTGTCTCATATACAGCAGGTATTCAGACTAACAAGTAGTGTGCAGTCCAGCTAAGCGTAAATTCTTGTTTGTCTACAAAAGTGTATTTGTATCTGGTTTGTGCAGCCGAGGATGGTGGATGAGTCACAGGGTGAGTCGCAGATTCCAGTCCCATTACCAGCTTCTCCACTCTGATGAATACACACAAACAAAGTACAAACATGATGTAGGTACATAAACTGTAGTTGACTGACTCCCATGTAGAAAATTTGGTTGAGAGTGTACACCAAATATGATGAGTAGCATAATAGGTAACTGTTTCTTTTCTGATCAGTCGTTTTTGTCTCAGGCCATCGGCCTCCTTTCACTTTGACTTAATAACTTTTGGAATGTTAACCCTCACTGTGGTAGATAAATCTCAAGTTGGTAGGTATAAGTAACAATTAGTTACACCTTTTGATGACGCATTAAAATTGTTTTCCCAAGACCATATTCTTAACTCTCAACTGCCATCTTTTTTATCCTCAATTTTTCCCTTGCTCAAAATTTCTATCCATTCAAAACTTACCAGTTGCAACACAAATACTTAACTTAATTCAATATATTTATCTGATCATAATACAACAATTCATTAATCATTTTGATAAATTACTCTACAACAGACATTGTTAAGACGTCGCATTTTGAAATAACATTTCGTTCGTATTTGAACAGTACAAATCCTAATGTTCCTTGAAAACCCAAAACAACTAAGTAAAGAAACATAACAGAAGAAAAGCAAGAGTATTCAATAAAATCTAAAATTTAGAAAAATAAATCGTAAAATGACAGAGGAAAATCTTTAAAAATACGGAGTGCACGCGTTATAACACACATGTAATTATTTTGTTACTGAACACTTAACTTTCAATGATATAATTGACATAGAGATTTGATACAATTTATCATATTAAGTAGGTAGGTACCAAAAAAGAAAAAAAGAGGGAAGTTTCGATAGATCTGGAAAAACACTTAATTTGCAGTATTATCTACTTTATAGGTCAAAAGCCAAGTTTCAATATAAATATCCTGTTTGAAACAATAATTGACGCATGCGGCCATCTCAAAAAATTTCAAAATTAAATAATAATAAATCAACATTTTCGAAAATCCCCATTGAAATTAACTGTCCGTGGTTTTAGATTGTAACCATTGTAAAAATTCTCTCGTATCCTAGAATCTTAGGCTATGTGTATTTTTCTGTCTGTTTTTTTCCCCGAAGTTGTATTAAATTATTATTCCTTTTCAAATATACCTCCACGGACTGGCACCTTCATTCTTCTCACATATTTCATGTTCGATCATTTCATCTTTTCTTCATACTTTTTCCTGTCACTCATCTCTCTCTGTACTTTTGCATCTTTCTTATCTCTCACTCGTTCATTACACTCTCATCATATCGTTTTCACTCTCTTCACCCCTTGAAGAAGTCGCTGTGGTTCCGTCCATAATAAATACCTATGAATATATTCTGACTCTCCTCTTCCCATCTTCCGTGGTTGCTACCGCTATTGCTGCTGCGGAGTCGGAAATCTGACCAATAGTAAATTTCTTCACACTTCCACACCAGTTTTTTCCCTCTCTTTCGCCACGGACTATCTAACCAAAAATAATTTTACTAAATATATTTTATTCACTTCCTTTTTTTTCATACTTTCTCTCGTTTTTGTGCTCTGTGCGTTTGCACCCTTTTTTAATGATGTGTTGATTTGTTCAAACTGGCAATGGTGTAATTTCTAGGTTCGTATGGTCTGTGGCTTTTGATTTAATAAACATATTGCTGAAAACTTTCGCGGACTTAGAAATAGCCAAAATGTAAGGAAAATTAAAATTTATTCCATACGTGGTCGAAATTCGAGTCCACGGACACCTGGCAGGCTATTCTGGGTTGGGTGGTGGTAATTCTGTGGCCACCAGCCAGTGTAGGTGATTTTACCAAAGTTCCTGAACTGTGACAATGGTAGTAGAAAAATATTGGTTGGCTTTGCAGATAGTGGTGTCCGTTTGTATACCACATAATAAAAATGTAGTATGTCACCTGGGGTACAGAATTACCATATAGAAATGACCAACCGGATTATAAAACATACATTAATAAATTATTGTCCCTGATTTTCCAATCATTACACAGCCACTTGAAATGAACACCAAATATATCAAAATCAACAGTACAGAAGCTCAATTAGTATTTTTATTTTACCAATGTTTGAACTATGCTCGAATTAATTAATCCTTACAAAATTACAGTATTAAGAACACTCACATTTAAATCAGATCAACCTCAGTAGAACCATATTATCTAGCCAGGCCCCATTACTAAGAAAGCTGATGCATGTTGGTTAAAAAAATGTACCATACAGATATTGAAAACAGTTACCCATTATGAAACACATTGCACTGAGTTTTTCCAAATTGTTTGAAAACTCAATAAAATAGAAATTCTATTTATATCTCTTTTTATTATTTAATTCAATTTACATCACACAAAATTATTATGAATCTCACATTAAATTTTCCTACTTGTTAATCTATTTCTTATACTTAATTGAAACCTGGCAAAGTCCACAAGCCACTAGTTTGGACATCTAACTTTTTTTCTTGAGAGTAGTCATAGGAATGAATTCATCTTCGAATGTAGAAGACAAATTCGCCTGTACTTTTATTGTAATCAAAAATGACCGATCTTCCACCAGGTGGCATAATAGTATGAACATCTGCAGAATATAATGACTTGACAAGTCAGCATATTTGGCGGAGTTTGTCTGTGAGAACAGGCAGAATATAGGTGGCTATTATAACAAGAAATAGGAATAGTAGTAGTCTATTTTGTTTTGACACGTTTTTATAGATGTCAAAAGTCTGTAGATATGTAATGGATCAAAGTTCCATCAGGCTAAGAAAAACTTGAAGCTTCTGCTTCAGGCAATTTAGAATTCACAAAGGTTTAATTTTGATAAGTTTCCTAATTTATTCTAACATTAGTTGATTAATCACAATACAAAGTTTCACACAAATCACTTAAGTTTATAATGCAGAATTGATCATCACCTATTACTACACCAAAAAAAAATTATAAATTAATATCAAATGGTAAAAATTTTCAAAATTGCAAATCGGTATTTTACAAATCTTCGGAGTTGAAATTTTGACTTCCTCAAATTTCTTACACATAGTCATACTAATTTACATCTTAGTCTCAACAAAAACTTACTATCTATGGATCGTTAACCGTTCATTGCATAAAGTGCTAAATCATTTACAGTACTGTGTGCGTTAGCAGCTACACAATTGAGTCAGATATTTGCATACACTAGAATGGCAATTACAATGGTGAGTAGACCACACCACGCAATTAGGATTGAGTGTACCAGATTTATCATATCTTAGTAGCCAAGATCAATGATTTTCATTTCCACTGTCAGTCATTCTTCCAATTTGTGAATTGGTGTAATTGAAAAAAAGATGGTATATTATTCTGCCATTTTGTATTATACACGATCGAGATGATGGGAAATTTAAACAATTGGGGGATGCCACAATTTAGTTCCATAAATTCGTATTTGGTCCTTATGAGAGGTAAATGATGTTCTAATACAGTTCGTTTTATTGAGTCATTTACACATCAAAAACCAACAGGAATGATGGTTTCTACTTTGTTTTTGGCATCAAGCTGTTGGATTTCCATGGTGCATGGTACAATAAGTAATTTGGTTCTGGGCCAGGAATCATTAATTAATATTCTCTCACTAGTTTTATTGATCATATTAACAGCTATTAATGGGTTTTTTCTATTAGTTACAGCAAACAGATTGTTATCAGTCTGTCGTATTACTATTTCACCATGATTCATTTCACACTTAAATGCACAGATTCTGATGATCTATTCGCATTTCATCTGTAAAAAGAAAGCTTTTGCACACCTACCTTTATTACTGATTGTTCGGTCTTGTGGGATAAAGCATAGTTGATCGCTTTTTACACATAGTTCAATGTCTGTTCCCATAATTATTCTTATGGAATCATCTTTTTCATTAATTACCAAGATAGAGGGTTCTTGATCCTACAAAAAACATTTACCATCTTGTGTTTTAAACACAAGTGGGATAAAATTATAAATTTTCAAATTGGTATTGAAGTCTCAGAGTGGAATTTTTAGATTGATTTTGATTCCATTACCAATTACATAACAATTTACTAACTTTGTACAGTAATACATCTGCAAATTTCTTTGGTCTATCACAATTCTAAAGTTTGATTTCTCTGTGTTTCTTTATTTTTATAATATCCAACTTCAGAACTTTTTCACTTTCAATCACTGCAGGAAGATGGTGGTAGGACTAGAATAAGTGACTAAGCTTAATGTTTTCAGTCGTTAGGCTAGTGTGTAAAGACAAGGCTGTATCCAAAATTACTTGAATCTTGCTTGTCTTATAATTTTACTGTACTGTCTTCAAACAGATTCTCTTTAAAATTTTAGATTTTTTTCAAGAATGTTCGTATTTTCAAATTTGACTTTCTCAAAACTTCTAATTTCATTCGTTACATTCAAAAGATCTGTGTTACTTTGAATTAATGTCTCGCACAGTTTTTTGTTCTAGTGTTTCAGATTTTTCTCATTTTTTTAGAAGATCATTGCCTTGTGTCAAAGTCACAACATCAAAACACAAGTTTTGAAATTTCTAAAAGCTTGGACACCTTGTTTCACTTGCCAAGGGGTTCCCAGTTAAACACTTTTAGCATAATTTTGTTTGTCATTTGAATTTCAATAATTGAGTCTAAAATGTTGATGATATTCTTAGATCTCTTCTGACACCAATTGTTTTCTTCTGATGTGCAGGTTTGTATGTTCTTTATTTTTTCGAGCCAATCTGGTGTTTCGATGTCTTCTAGGAATTTTCTTGCTATATATTATGAGTGTGGTGACACATATCAGCGGACTACTCTCATCACCATCACCGGGGGCCATGGCCCAGTGTATATGGTTGCAGTATTTTGGTGATGGTGGCAATTGAGCTAGGTATTCCTGTTGGTTGACGATTCTAATCTCCAGGACAGCAGGAAACCTACATTGGTGACCCCGATGTGATCTGGGAGATGATGAACAGCGCCATCTCTCGGAAGAACACATCAGCCGCTAGTTCACCTGCTCTCTACCTCACAGTGTGATGGTTTTGAGCGCACTAGCGCTAAAAGCAGTAGTGTGTACTGTTGCAATGCAGGGATGTATAGGAGAGGGGCATTCACCACTCCCTTACATGCACTTATTGTTCCATTAATAGCTCCGCCTCCATTGAATTGTACTGCTCACTGCTATACTGGGGGAGTAGTGTGGCGACACATATGGGTGGACCACTCTCGTCACCATCACCTGGAACCATGTGTGAGTGTATCCGGTTGCTGTATTTTGGTGATGGTGGCGATCAAGGTATGTATTCCAGTCAGTCGACGGTTCTAATCCCTGGGCTGGCAGGAAACCTACAATGAGTATTATCTTTTCATAGGCCTTAGTGAACCTCTTTCATTCAAGGTAACTGCCTGACAATGCACTTATTTTTATCTTCAGTTCTAGCCTCTCTATGCAGTATATTAGGATGGTGAGAGTTATGAGTATAACGTTGCTATATTTTCTCATGTTTGATTCTGAAATCAACACAAACCAAACAAAAAATTGCTATTAGTTGCAGTATTTATCTTGAATCAAGTGAATATGATTGTATATGCTAACAAATACTGATTAATTACTCCTACTGTTGTTTTCAATGTATCTACTTCCATGTAGGTCTCTGTGTCAAGATTGTAGATTGAAAGAATTGGTTTGGATGTGATCAACTCTTTAATCTGATCAAATGCTTTTTGCGCTTCAGGATTCCATGCTATTTGATTATTTGCTTTTACATTTTCTTTCTCAGTTAGGAGAGTGAGGGGTTCAGTGATTTGAAAAAATTCTTTGTCATCTTACAATAACAGTACACTAAACATATAAATTATAGTAAATGATGTAACATTTTCTGTGGTTACGCATCACAAATTAGTTTTATATTTTTATCCAATAGATTTAAATTGATATACAAAATTTTTTAGCCTAAATATTTGTTTGTTTTTTTGTTGAAAAAGCTGCTCTTACTCGTTCTAATGAGTAGGCCTGGGTCAACTGGTACTTTTAGAGCTTAGGGCTTGCATTTTTCTCCCAACAGACTTCTTATGATGATGGCCATTAGGCACATTGACTAATTAGGATGCATAATTGATTAGTTTTTGGTTGAAAGAGATAACAAATTTATATCACACAAAAATTTAAAAATTTGGTTCGAAGTCTTTTAGGCTCAAATAAATGTTATTTTCCAAATTTTTCTTCAATTAATTAAGAGAGGGGTTGCAAGCTACTTTTCTCCTGAATAATGAGCATCAACATCCCTACACATTGTCCGAAACACCAACTCCTTCAAATGTAAGGAACACATATTTCCAGAGGCAGCTGGTCAATTATGTTTCCATCCACAAATGCAACCTCCTTTTACATGACTGACCTGTAACCAAAGATTGTGTGGATCAAGCGAATTTTTATTGATATTTAAAGACTGAATGCAGGATTTTTAAATAAATTTAATTTTTCTCCCAGATGGATTTTAATTTGAGCCTAGATGGTGAATTAATTTGTCAATGAAAAATACACTTAATCCTACCATCTTTATATCTCCAAAAATTGGGTGGCTTTAACCTTTACTTAAACTTTTCATGGTAAATGCACACAGTATAGTTCTGGGGAACTTTATAATTTTACACTACTCCTCTCCTCTCCTTATTGCAACGCTAATTTTATGACGACACCCTATATACGGATATTTTTTAGTAATTAATTTCTAGTAATAATAGTACTTTCTTTCCATTGTAATTTATCCATCTAGAATATTTCCCAGTTTAAATATTTTCTCTAAATAAATAATTTTTTAATGGAAATTCTTTTAATACACTCCAACGTTTCTCCTCTACGTAGCAAATTATAATAAAAAAAATAAATCACAAATTCTCATATTACTGATTTCACCTCTCCAACTGACATTTTACTCCATGATCAGCCAGAGTATTTTTGTTTGTATATTTTTCTCTATTCTTCATATCTAAGCATATTCCTTCTTTGTCCAGACAAATATATAATATAACTCAGATTAATAATGTATGCATTTTCTCCACTCCAAAACTAATATACCAAATATTAAAATAACTTGGATGCTACCTCTCCAGTTACCTGGCACCTTCATCGTATTGAATTTTGGAGGTTTGTAGTATTTTAATGTTAAGTAAAGATGAAAGTTATCGACGGAACATTGTACACCAGTAAATAATAGTAATAATAATAATAATTTATAAATCACCTTCAATAAAGAAAACACTCATATACTGCATCCAAGTAATTAAAGGTTTATTGAGAAAAATACAGAAAGATATTTACACCATAGTATAACAAAGACAAAGTGAGTTATACAAAATTAATACGACACAATAATCAATTGATATTAATAGAGCAGTGTTATCAACTAGTACTCAAACAATTTTCTGTGTTCCAACAGATATTAATTTTAACAACAGCCTTAAAAGAAGTGAGTTAATATGGTAGCTATGATATGGGATTCCAACGACAAACCAAATATGTCATGTCCTCAACATCCCCACAGGCAAAAAAAATGAAGTTCCACAAACACAAATACCACTTACTGGACATAGCACCAACACAAACGCACATTTATTCATGTCGCATTCTGCAATATACAAATTGGGTATGTTTTTGAAGCACTAAAATAAAATTCGGAGTTCATCTATCATTGATCCTTTTTTCTACCCTCTAGGCCTTCAAGAAGGGGCAAGTTTTTACTTTTAATTTTTTTTTATTGTGTAGTATATGTCCAGGTACCTATATTTTTTAATTTGCTGAGTTCAAACTGGATATTTATTTTTTTATTCAACCCATTCTTCAACCCAACGGACCTTCCAAAGAAGGAAAAATTAGGAATTAATATATTTTATATTGTAATACATAATTGGGAATGTTTCTTATAATTATTTTGAGTTTGAATTTATCATTCATTTCTTCATTTGACCCATTATTTGATCCACAGGGCTTCAAAAGGAGGATAAATTTTTACTTTTCATATTTTATTGTATAGATAATAAGTACTTTATTGGATGTATTTTTTTGGGAGAACCGAGTTCATATCTACTTCCTGTAGTTTCAATATTTAAAAAATTTATGAAATAAAAAATATTAAAAAAAAAATTGAAAGGACCAACTGTAACAGGAATAAAATGTGAATTAAAAGATAATAAGGAGTTATTGCTTCTAAAATACTAAATGAATATTTCACAAAATCACTATCATGCTCAATTACTACCTATGTACTGGTATGATGATGGTTGTTGATTCAAATTTTTCATACAACAAAAACTAACTTTGACATTCCAACGATAACACATTAGTTATAGAATTCAGATACAATAACATTGAACCAGATAGTGAAAATGAATGGTAATCAGTATGGAGTCGTAGACGCCAATTTATATTTTTTCATGTGATGGTACATTAATCGAGAATAAAGTTTGTAGAGATATAGTGTCATTTGTATTTTGGCCATTATACCAAATTTTCATTTTTATACCTACCGAAGTTTTTGCGAGTTTAGGAAAATAAAAGTGGGTGGTAGCACTCCATCGACTCCTATGACTTCAATTTCTCAGTAGGTATAGTACATATTCCTGTGCAGTAAATAGATTAAACCTCAATTCACTAAAAATTATACAAACACAGTGAATTCATAAAAATGGGAGCTCGAACAAACCGATAAGTTTAGCCAAATTCTACCGGTAAAATGGCTGCCTTTGCATATAATATATGGGATTGGATGGGGTTCAACTAAAATGTCATGAGAATAGAATGCAAACACGAATTTTTAATAATGTTTATTTTTATTTGCTACGAAAAAGAATATTCATCATAAAGGCATAAAGTTATGAACACTATAGTACTATGTGGAACTAATTGATAATACACTCACCAACAACAAAAACCAACCTACATTCATCATATTTATTTATAAATCGGAAAAATTTTCGGTACGAACTAATGTGCAGTCTAGTTTTAATTTTGGAGTGGGTATGCAATCCGAAGAAGTTCGTTCATGAAAATAAATTTATGAAAGAAGATCTATTGAATCGCAATCTCTTTCGTCCTGATTCATCGTTCGATGATTCGATAGAAAATATATTTTGGTCGAGAAAACCATCCAACATTTCAGATGTTTGTGGAAATTTTCCTTGTCTCATCTCTGTTTCGGCATATCGTATTATTGAAACGACGTTGCTGACGTACGTATCTGGAGAAGATTTCATGATAATAATATTAGGTATCGTTAGTTACGTTTCGAAAAATATGGGTAAGTAAACATTAATAAATTAGTTGGGCTGCGCATTAATATGATTCTTTCGGTAGATGATACGTTAATTAATGTTTCTTTACCTATCTCAGATTCGTCAAATTGTTTTTTGATGTTGTATTGATCCATATCCATAATCTGGATGAACACGTCTATCTTACTGAACAGTCTCGAACATCCTGTGATATCAACGATATTCTCTTCGTTGGATGGATGCGTTTTTCCTATGGAAAAATCATTTGGCACTTTATGAATTATTGTCATTTTGAGCAGACGATACCATAGAGAAAAAAATTTCTGGCTGTAGGTACGCACCTGTTATCAAATACAAAAAAAATGCATTCGCAATTTGTACATCGTGGTTGAGACCTAAGATTGAAATTCTTGTTCGTTAATAATAAATATCATTCGAGTCAACAGTTTCTAACGTTTTGAACGGAAATTTGTCTCACTTCTGTCACTTTTACTAAAAATAGCTATCGGTAATGCTTCTTCTACCGGCGACAACGAATATCTTGTGATAATTTTATTAGAAGCCCAGTAGTGTATATTGTTGAGAGAGTTCAAAACTATTTTATATTCAGCACCTAAAAAATTTCACTGTCTGCGATAAGTACTTTCAATGAATTCAACTTTTTGTTCAACATAAGGTAGTTAACTACTTCAATTTACTAAATATTATATTAGGCCTGGGCTACAGTAGTTTTTTTTTTCAAAGAATTATTCAGTTAGTAGATATTCAGTTAGATAAAATGAAGAAAACCTAATTAGATTTTCAAAATAGAATCTAGTGAGAAATAACATTTGAATATTTTCTTGAAGAATTTTGTAATAAATAAAAAGATCTTCATATACATATGTAAGTATTACCAATTCGTAAGAGGTAAGTATAGGGACTTTTACCTCTCAATGACAGTTCCCATCAAAATTCATCATATGTAAGTGTACATGTATGTGTCTGTGTGCCAGTGCCAAAATCTCCTATATAAACTCAAAATCGCCAGTGTTCACCTACATTTTGACTTTCCTGTATGTAAGTACAAAGTAGCAGAACATGCAAATAGCTATTGGCCACCTTCTTGTTGAGAATACTCCTTCACAACAAGATATTCCACAGTGGTTACCCTGATGTGATTTATTTGCTGTGTTGTGGGAGTCTAGAGACGCATTGTGCTTATACAAAAATTTGGCAGGGTGCGCTGACAAGTTACTCGCTTGGGAGACAAATGAAGGCGTGAAGTGCAAACTATCTTATGTAGCAATTTAAAAATTTTACAGGAGCATCAAAAAATTATTTCATTTGTGGTGAGGGGGGTTGGATTCGGCAAAATGGGGGCTCAATCGATTCCTTGAAGCCTGGCGCATATGTCTGTGTACCATTTTTAGGCTAAGTCATACATAGGCTAAGAAAATGAGGGTTAAAGGTCTGCACATCCTATGTCCATGTGAAATATGAAATAAAAAATTCTAAGTGCCATTAACTTTAATGATAAAATTACAAAGTACAAATTATACGTTTATGGATTTATAATGGAGTTGAAAAAAGGACGATTGGGTAGATTGATATATGGAAGCATAGCCTTCAAATCTTTTACCTTACTTGCATTTAGTTCAATCTTTTCAGAAAGGGCATTGAGTTCCAATGATATTATATCGCGAATAGTATAACCTGGCTTCAAAATTCTTATAGCTTTAAAAGGTTCCATTGTTGGCATTTTTTTCCCCATTAAAGTGTTGTAACTTTTGACGGCAGCTCGTAATTTTTGTCGCTGCATCCTTTTACTTTCTGATTCTTTTTTCTCCTTGCGGAATGGACTGATCTTCGTTGGTGTTAAATTGTTTGAGGTTGAAGGAATAGGATCCATCGTTAAACCTATCCAAAATTCCGAAGTCATACACTTGCATACACTAGCTCAGTTCACTGATAATCTGAACAGATTCTTATCAAAATGCTTCGTACGACTTAGGATGTTTTGCATACATCACTCGCCACCACATATACATGCTGTGATTTTTAGGCTACAATTAGAAATACCTCGAGGCGCTGTGGGCACTTAGAATGTTTTGTATTGTACGTGCACTGGTTCATAGGATAATTTGCATGCAAAAAACCCATTTCAGAAAATTTGGCACTTAGGATACTTTGCACTTCACGCCTTCAAATATACTTGCATATCTAGACACATTGGTTGTCCAAATATAGCTTTGCCATAAAAGTGGGAATTCTATGCCTCTCCTTCCTAAATAAATTTCCTGGAAGAGAATAAGTAGTAGACCTGGAAGAAACAAGTTGGCCTCATCAACTAATTCCTCCACCTTTGACAAGAGACTCTACAGTCTCCAGAACGTTGGACCAAACTCAAAAGAAGGTTCGAAGGCTAAAAGTTTTGCTTCTGAGAAATGCTATAAACTACAATGAATTAGCAGTTTTGAAATTGAGGAATGGTCATGCATTAAATCAAGACTCTGACCCTCCTACAACAGACCTACAAATAAAGGAGTCTTCATACATTCTTGAAGAGAAATCTGAAATTTTCAAATCACAGTAGAAATTAGTGAATCAATAAAAATGTCACTACCCAATGTTTCTAATCAAACGTTAAATACTAGAGGAAGTGGTCAGCCACAATTGACCCCTGAAGTATTAGCTCATTTGTTACAACTATTAAAAACTCAACTAATGCAAAACCCTATGGATAGAGATTCCGGAATTCCTACCAAATGAAACTAATCTTTGGTTTACTCTCCTTGAAGGTAAATTTAAAAATTAAAATCAACAAAATGATCAAAAATATATACAAATTTGTGGCTGTATGCTCACTGAAACAATACGTCACATTCCAGATACCATGGAATGCCCTTCAACAAAACCAAACATATACTCATGGTTCTATAGAAAAATTAAAATTGTGATTAGAAAAACTAAAAACCAAATCATTGATGATGTTATGGATGGTATGAAGATGGGAGATGATAAACTGTCCATCTTCATTGTCAAACTTAGGAAAAAGGCTGACAATATAGTAGCCCCTTCAGTAATTGTAAACCAGTTTTGCAAACAATGACATGAATTGTTGATCAATATTTGGCTGCTGTAGGTTCCACAGTAATCAATAATTCTTCAGACCTAGACCATCTTGCCAATAGTGGAAATAGTGCACTGGAACACTTGAGAACCTAAACCTCGATTAGAGCACTATCTACAAAGAATGGAGAGATAACTCAACTTAGAGCTCAAATTAATCAGTTGACAATTGAAGTTAAAAAGAAAAACAATAACTCACAAAAGAATGGTAGAAGTAACAATCACTCAAAAAGCAGGAGAAACAATAAAAATTATAGAAAATCTAGGTCAAAAGACCACACTAGCAATTCTACCAGGGGTCAGAGTCTAAATCCCCTTAGAAGATCTTTATCCTAATCTCTGACTCAAAATTTGGATGAGAAAACATGCTTTTTTCATAATAGATTTGACACAGAGGCCACCAAATGCAACAGCAGATGTCAGTAGTAGAGAAAAGCCTATAAGAAGCCTAGTATGTCAAACTGGAATGAGGAGCCATTTATGCTGTCGAAGACCCCTTAGAAAAATACTCATCCTGCTTGTTCATAAAGGGCAGGACAGAGGAAATGGTATTTAATTGACTCAGGTGCAGAACTGAGCATATTGCCAGTAAGTAAAAATCTGAAAGTACATCCTCCACAATACTACCTCCAAACTGTAAATGGTCAAAATCTTCCGTCTTATAGACTAGAAACTTGCAAAGTCAACATTTGTTTGCAAAGAGACATTCACAATTAGGAATGTTCCAATACCAGTCCTGGGTGCAGATTTTCTTGCACATTTTAACCTAGTCATAGACCTTAAAAATAGAAAAATCATAGATAGTGAAACTAAACTATGTGTAGATGGCAAAACTTTAGTATACCAACTGGACACAAATATTTCCAGTGGCACAAAAGTCAACATACAATTTCTACGGATTCTATCTGACTATCTTGGAGTCACACAACCATAAATTCAAAGGCATCCTATGTACAAACATGATATAGTTCATTACATTAAAACTGAAGGACCACCTTGCCATGCTAGAGCTTGAAGATTATTACCTAACAAAGTGACATGAGAATACTATGATCAGATGATAGGGGAAGTCATATGCCACCCCTCAAGAAGTTCATAACACTCTCCAATCCACATGACCAAAAAAGCAAGTGGAGAATAGCAAATTGTTGGTGACTACAGGGCCTTGAATGTTAAAACATCTCTAAATCCTTATCCAGTCCCCAATATTATGGTCTTTAATGCAAATATAATGTAAAATTCTAGTTATGATCATGAACAAAGTTTACCTGTTTAATCAAAAAAATAATAACTTCTTTTTGGTGGATTGATGGCCCTTTTTCATTGTGACATTTTGCAATATGCATCTGTGTAATCGGTGTTGTGAAGAAATAAACAACGAACAGTAGAGAAAAAACTAATTTCTACTCTGTTTCTACACTTGGTGAAGAAATGAAAACCATTTTCGATGTTCCAAACTGCTTTGAAAATTTTGTATTTTGCTAATCAAAATTGATTTAATAATAACATCTTTTCGGGGTATGAGTTGAGAAAATAATATTTCCAAGGCTTGTAGCCCAATTATGTTCAAATATCGATATTTTTAATTTGTTTGGCGAACGATGTAAAACAATGTTTAAAAGTTATTTCGAAATATCTACTTACGAATTTCCTGTCCATATTTTTTTTCTAATATGTCCTGGATAGCTGAAACATGAGAGTTAATTTTTGAAATAAGATATCACAGAAATTTCAGTCAGGCATAATAAATAATTCATTCGTGTGAAAAATTAATGTAAATTTAGAAATAATTTATTTTGGTGGTTCATATTCAACGATCAAAGAATGTAGTTCAACGAGGGTTTTACAAGGTACCTATTGTACTTAATAAGGAGTTATTATACGTAAGAATATCTTAAGTATCATCTTCATCCATCGGTAATACTAACTTGTCATTGTATCATGCATCTCAATTCCAAACCAAGCCAAGTAATTCGCTAGATTTGCGAACTTTCTGCCATAATTTTCCCCAAATTCTGTAAAATAAAAAGTATTAGTGACACACGGAAGCAATAACTTGAAAATGTTATTTTGAATAAAAATCCCAGAGGCTAAGTTAACTTTACCTGAACTATATTAAAAGAATAAATTTTGACTATAATTTATACCTAATGATATACCTGAATTCCTTTTGAATTCAAATACTTTTCATCTATAGCAGTGATCATCAACTCGTTTCCTATATGGCCAAAAGATAATTTTTAGTAGCCCTCAAAGGAGTTTACAAATTAATGGGGAAATAATAAATATCAAACTTTCTGTAGCTGCTGATAAATTGTTTTCACCTTAAATATTTTTAAATTCAAATTTAAAATTGGCACAGATTTTGACGACCTTTTATTTAAATGATAAAGGATGATGCCACGGTGGTCCCATTAAATTTTTTTCAGAATCGATGAGACAGTTACGGAGTTATCTTTATTTATAATGCTAATCAGAGTCACATTTACATTGTGACAATTTTGGATGTTGAATACCCTTCAAAGACTCCAAAAATTAAAAATACTTACCTGTTTTTGAGCAGAAAAAACATATAGAAATTTTTTTAACTTCACTCCATTCACAAAATTATTTTCTCCATTAGTAACTCCTCTCCCCATTCATGAATTCGTTATAAAACACTGATGTTCATGAATTATTGATACAATTATTATTTCATGGCACTCTATCTTCTCCAAAAATGTATTTTGGCCCATGATTATAGAAGAGGTTTAAGTCCTTTGACCCATAATGTTGAACCTAGCTTTTCAAACAAAAGTTTGATAAGTTGAAATATTCAAGTACTATGAAATTTCCAACACAAATTCCTTCCAAAAAATGTTGTTTGTACATTGAGACTGCTTGGCAGTGAAATAGAAGATAAGAATCTTCCTGAAGTCAGTAATATTATTAGACAAATAATTAGCTCGCCCTCTGTTCCAAAGATCACCAACATTATCACCCTTTGCTAAATTCATTGAGTGGGGGAAACTATGAATTTGGTTTTGTGTTAGGGTGCATGTGTTGAATCAAGAATACAATCAAATACACACACACACACGCACACACACCCACCCACACACACACACACACACACACACACACACACACACACACACACACGCGCGCGCGCGCGCACACACACACACACACACACACACACACACACACACACACACACACACACACACACACACACAGATTAATCAAACAATCATGATTTTTCATTTTGTTTACATTTTTCAATTTTTGTTGCCCATGACATCATCTTTTTGCCTTGTACCTACCACAGATCAAACATTTCCAACGTTGAAAAGGTATGAGTTTCACTGGGGCATACTCATGAACGATGAGGTTTAAACATGCGTACGAGTACACAACTACACCCATACAAGTCATAAAACACACACAAATGAGAGTTAAAATTTTATTGTAAGAGTTACAGTTATGCCAATCTGACGATCGTAATTCTCATTTAGCCCCTACTGTAGACCAAGCACAAAGATGTTTATTCATCAAAATGTTTTTATGTATTTTTTTATGATTTTCTGCGATAATATTGTAAGACATGAAGACAATTTTCTTTCTAAACTAAACTCAGGAGACAAATATTTCCATTATGTCAGTACCTATCTAAAAACATGGGTACATTCCAAAAATATTTGGAAAATTAAAATGCATATTTTTTTAGACCCATTTTTACAAAGCAAGTGTTAGTCAGCTAGGAGACGCACATAGCCTAAAGGCAAGATATCAATGCTTAAAACATTTTTTTTTTTTTTTTTTTTTTTTTAGGAAGAAAAGGAAGAAAACGTGAGAATTGGTTTCTTTAACAAAGATATCATATTACGTCCTGCTTATGAAGAAAATTTCTGAGCTGGAGGAAGATTTGGGGAACTATAATACTCAGTTTGTGGAAATTGGTAGTATAAAGATTCAAAAGCACATAACATAAAAGAGAAATTTCCCTCCCCCTGTCTTTGATAATGATCAGATTTCACTATAAAAATTATTCTGTTTTATATTTAATTAATTTAAATTCTTCAATTTTTTGAAGTGCGGTGGTTTTTGTTTTTTTCAAAGTGCATACTATTAGAACTCCAAGTGAATACTCTTACCCACCTGAGTGAGTTACAAATAATGTTACAGGGAGCAACAAACTAAAGCTAATAGATGGGAGTATTTCACAGGGAATTTAAGAGGACCTGGATTTCAGGAGGCTGTAGGGTTGACAATATAACACTAAGTGCGTAGGTACCCTTACAAGCCTTTCCCTTACATGGTCTACTCGTGGTGTTTGCGCCAATGTTTGATATAAAAGGACTGGAAAAGAGACACCAGAAGACAGTCACATAATAAGAAGCTGGACTGTCATTAACTTATATGATTTGAGAATATTATTTGAAACTGATTTCAGTTTAGTTGTCAGATACTTTGCCGATTAAAAAGAGTCAAATTAGGTCACTAAAATTTAGTGAGTCATATAAATGGTAACTACATTTTTCCTTCTTTTTCGTTTTTGTATTTAGTATTTTTTTTGTTTTTGTTTTGTTTTTGTTTAGTAGTTTTTAATTAATCAATAATTTTCATATTTTATTATCTTGAATCGAAGTTTTGATGTTTTGTTTTTGTGGGAAAATAGGATGGACACTGTGCTTTCCTTCGGGTGCCCAATTAAAATCAAACACAACGTTAAACTAATTCATTTACAAATTCGTGACTAATACAATACTATTTCTCGGCTCTGCATAAGCACTGACAATTCCCTGTACCATAAAAAATAATTGTGATATTTAATTCAAACTATCTCCTACTACTCACCAAGCTTTAATCACTATGATTTGTACCCATGGTCATTCATGAATGAATGGTGTGTAGGACACTTAATAGTAAATTCATTGATTAACTTCGTCAATGAATGAAGTACTGGGTACGTAGGTACAGTTGTTCACACTACCATACTTTTCATAATACCAGCTCTTGTCTAATGTTGGAATAATACAGTCATTTGGGATGGACACTTACAGTTATCTCTTCGCTAATTACCATTGGTAAGATTTAGATTAGGTATTAAAAATACATTTAATCTTTTTGTCAAATTATTAGTCAAGTAAAAGAGGCTTACCATCTCGACTTTCGGCGTCAACGTATCCAAACGCAAACCTAATAGCATATATGGTAGCCATGTATTGCACGAACAAAGCAGCAAACAAATCCCCTAGATATGATCTGGCATCAACTTTGTGGAAAAAAACATATGATCAATAGGTATACATATTGTTCAGTTATGGTATTGTAAAATGTAAAATATTTTGACCAGTATCTTACTTTGCCAGAAAATATACGCGTATTCGTAGACAGTCTCTACTTTCCATGGATTTATCTCCAAAAAGATTAAATCATTCAATATAAAATCTACCAAACATTATGAAAAATTGAAAATTTACTGCACATTTTTAGCGGATTTTTTACACAGGCTAAAAATTTATTCATTTCTTAGGAGACTTGAAATTGACGAAATTTTTAAACTATATTATAACTTGAGTGCTATTCCAATAAAAGTTTTGATCGTTTCAAGTCCGTTCAGAAAAACTCTCTCTATAAAATGAGTGGTAACAAGGATGGATTAAGGAAAGGTCTGAATAGGCAAAGGCTCACGGTGAAAAATTTTTAAGTGGGCATTAGGGCGGAAAACTTTTGTTAAAAAAACAAACCAAGTATTTGAGAAGAAAAAACTGGAAAAAAAAATTAATTCAAGTACAAAAAATATGTTCAGTAAAATCACAGATTGCTGATCACTGGATAGCAGACTAATTAAAATGTGGTCTTATAAGTCGGAAGGTATGAGACAAAGACAAACAAAGAGTGTTCGCTATAAAAAAATCTGATTTTGAGTGTCTTTCATTCTGCCATTGCTATACAAAGAACACATAATGATAATGAAAATGCAGAGGTGAGGAACTGCCTAAAACTAAACTGCCAGCGATAAGAGAAAGGTAAATGTATTTGGAGCGGTTGAAAAACGGTTATTACATCAACAACCACATTTTTAAAGGAATTTCGCACAACGTAGTTGTGGTGCATAATTGAGTCGCTACCTAAACAAAGAAAACATTCAATATAGTACGTCTTCTAATTACAGATTTTTATCTTTGTATTTAAATTTCGTGAGAACTTTTGATACATTTTTTGAAAACACTCAGGGAGTAGGTACAAGTAGTGGGTATTCGGTCTGTTACTTCTAACTGGTATTGAAGATTTAAAACTTCAATGTATTAAGTATAATATTCCTGAATGATACTTCGGAACAAGTGTTTCACAATTTAATTGTTAATTTTTTAAATTTCAAGTTGTCTATAAAAATGTTTAGTATTGTGGTAATTGAGCTATAATTATTAAGTATATGTGATGAGAAGTCCGAGATCTGGACCTTAAAATAAAAATTATTTTCAACAAAAATAATGACGTCACAATTTCAGACAAGTTTTCGAGAGACAAAATTCAAATTCGTACATTATATTATTCGAATTCGAACTCGTATTCAGATGAAGATGTGAAGACAGAAATAAAATCTAATTCTCTTTCAGGCAATTATAATGCATTTTATTTCAGTAACGACTCTTCCAAATTCAGACAATTTCAGACAATAATTTGGTTCGATCCGACAGACTGGCGCCATGAGATATATGGGGATGAACATAAACTGAATAGAAGTATTAACCCATCGACGAACATGAATGCAGCCAACCTTTTTTATCTATCGCTTCTCCACGCTTTGCTTGCGGTTGGCAGTCATTTTATATTTTATTATATTTTATTTTCATCAGTCATCCACGTGCGTTTAGCCTATTGTATGTCGACGTATATATTTCTGCTGTCTGTAATTTCATTGGCTGTACACATATAATAATTTCTCTCGCTTTTTGTATTATCGACATCGCATGTTTGAAGGCAATTAAGCAGACAATAAGTGGGGAAATTTTCCTTAACAAGAAGAACTGATTTACAAAGACGAATTCTAATTTTAATTTACTCTTTGCTTTGCACTGGCGATACCCGGTACTAGGTTCATCTTTGTAAATGAGTCCTTCTTGTGTAAGTGGATAGTAGCAGGTCCAAGTCTCAATTCGTACATTGAAGTCCTCACGTTAAGCAATTTTATAAATGTACCATCTTCGGATGTAGAATAAACTTCAACTTGGTTTACCTTGAAGACAACTAGGATGGTAGTTGGAATTCCAGATAGGTTCAGTTGAAGACAAAAGGCAAATTAGGGATGTTCTTTTGTCATGAAGGATCAGTAGTGACGACACACAAGTCATTTCTAATTTCGTCAGTTTGTATATCGCACTTCAAGGCAATCTTTTGAAAACACCTACGAGGTGAAGTTATAAGTCATCAATACGATCAGATGGAGTTCCTGGCATCTGTTAGGAGGGAAATTTGGTGTGTTGAAGACAAATTTAAGACAAGCTTGGTTCAAGATGACTGCCTTGCTCTGTAAGTTAAAGGCCACATCGAGCCTTCCTTTTGCGCATAGTGGATTTAATTCCATATATGTTAGTTTTATTTTCTCACCTCACCCTCACTCTAAACTAAAAGCTCTGAGACCTAAAGTTTCATATTAGGAGTCTTTTCACACAACATAACTATCACTCATGAAGACAAACAATTAGGTGAAGAAACAACTTTTTGATGGTTTCCCCTACTTTTTGTCTGCAATAGCTTTTTTTTTATCTTTTTATTTTCCCGCTACACACTTTGCTTTGTTCCGCTTTGTTGACACTATAGTTCTTTTGTAATTATAGTCTTTAACAAAATAATTCTGCTGTTCGTTTTTGTATGTTTCGAACCTTTTATGGATCGAAAGTTTGTTAGGCTCTTCTGTCCACACAACTTAGCTTATTGCTGATTCATCATATTAATTTTCTATGAAGACAAATGTAAGCTGCATTCCGCCATGTCCGAAGAAGTTTAATTCAAGTCAAGAAGAATTCAGTCGTAGGACATAGTCAAAGTCAAAAAATAAAATGTCTTGAAAACACAATTCAATACCCCTCGATTCAGTGTTTCAGCTGGATGATGCCCTAACTTTAGGACATTGTGATGTCATTAGCATTTAAACACCACTATACATTAAGGTTGACTTTATGAGCTCTTGATTTGAAATTGCCTCTTAAACCTAGGCAATCGACTTCAGATGCCTCAGTGACAATATGCGATGCATTAGGGTACCGGACATGATTTTCAGTAAACATATTTTCAAATTCTTTAAAAAAAATAAAAAAATATCAGTGAAAACCGCATCAAAATTGGTTGAATAGAATGGGAGAAAATGAATGGTAAAGTTGAGTTGTCAAAAAACATTATGATATTTCTTGAGCAGTGGGTGTGATGTCATAGAATTGACACATCAGCAAACTTTTCACCTCTTTCACAGGTTTCTCATTAATTCATTTCTCTTTCTCCTGTGTTTGTACATTGGTTTAGTTAAGCTCATCAATTTAGAAAGTTCATGGTGACTGTGAGGGATGGGATGAAAGGATGGTTTATAGACAAATTCAAAACATTGAAAAACAATAAAAACTAAGAAAATCAAAAACCAATTATTCCTTATTTGTTTTTATATTAGAGCACAGCCTTGGAAAATATTTTTGGTGGTACCTGGGGAGTTATGAGTTCATATTTGCAACCCATTTTTAGATTTAACCCTTCATTTAGCCCCTTGTAGCCCAAGAAATGGAATTAAGATAATATTCTTGGATATTATTGATTGATACATCAATAATATTGTTTTTTGAGGCTCTGAGTTTACATTTATAATCCATTTTCAGATTGAAACCCCTCCTTGTCCCCCTGTCACCCCAAACAGGCGGTTGAGATACTGTGCTTAGATATTATTGAGTGATACATCATTAATAATATTTTTTGAGGCACTGAGTTTAGATTTGCAATCTATTTTTAAATCAAACACCTCATTGACCCCCTGTCACCCTAAACAGGGGGTTTAAATAAAATTCTTAGATATTATTGAGTGATACACCATAAATAATGTTTTTTGAGGCACTGAGATTATATTTACAATCCATTTTTAGATTGAACCACTTTTTTTCTTCCTGTGGCCCCAAAAAAGGAATTGCAATTATATCTTCACTTATTATTGAGTAATTTATTAGGTATTGGATGCCCATGTTTTTTGAGACCAACAAAAAACAACAAAATTCAGTAAAACCACTCGCCCAGCTTGTAAAAAAAATAAGATTTTTGTATTTGTAATCAGAAACTTGTAAAACATTATAAACAATTTGAAAAGTCAAAATTAGCTAGTTATATCTGAACCACTTTGGATCACATTATAAGGAGTTGAATGAAGAAATACATGTCAAAATAAAATTTCGAGTCTAAAAAAATTACCAACAATGTATCACACAATATAATAGGGAAATTCAAAATTAGCCCCTTTCAGAGCCCCTGTGGGATCACATAATGGGTAAAATTAAGAAATAACGTCAAATTCAAAATCAGCAGCTAAAAAACTATAACCAATGATGAATTACACTACAAAATATGAAAAGTCAAAATTTTCCCATCATTTTGAGCCTTGAGGGTCAAAAATGAGTCAAATGAATAAAATAATGTCAAATTTGAACTTGATGCCTCAAGAAACATTACAAATGATGTATTACATACTAAAATATAATGAAACAAAATTGGGCCCTTTTTTGAGTCCCTTTGGGTCAAAATATTGATCAAATTAAAAAACTTAAAGTTCAATTTGAACTCAGTACATCAAAAAATATTTTTTTAAGGCATAAACAAACAATAATATAAGTACCACCTTTGTGTTGAGTTGGATAATTTCAGTGTATATATGTTGAAAGTTCCAAGAAAATGAATTTTTGGCCTATATTTGCTGCCCCTTTCTTATTTTTGTGATTTAAAAAAAAAAAAAAAAATTGGATGTGATACTCATGCACCCTCATACCAATTTTCAACCTTCTACCTCAGTGGGAAATACAAAAAATAAATACAGATAGAAACCCAGACTTATTGAATCTTATTTACTTAGGTGATAATTTAGACTTTGAGGTTTCTGTGCTAAAAGTTTTCTTGGGTCCTGAAATGAAATGTGCGCCCACCCTTTCTTCAAAGTCATTTTTTAAAGTCAGTTTTGTTTAGTAAATTTTCACCAAAAACCTACTTAAAAATGAAGTATTAATGAGATGTATTGAAACCAGCAACCTCTGATAATGCAAAATACAAAAAGTCAATTCTATGACATCACAACAACAGGGTGCGTATCGAGGTACCATTTTTAGTACAGCCCAACTTTGACATCTTATATCTTCCTTTCTATTTAATATTTTTCAAAAAAAATTTCAGAACCTTCATTCACAGGCTTTAGACTATCTCTCCCATTAATTTCAATAATTCTGAGAGTCATGTCCGGTACCATATTGTTTCACATTTGTTTATCAATTTTTTTTTTTTTGGTTTATGTGTTTTCGAGGGATTATTAAAATAATAGTTTAATTGAAACCAATTTTCATGGGAGTGTGACGTGGTAGTTCAAAATGTTTTGGGGGTAGGTGATTGACCACAAACCTCCATTACTACGATACTAGAGTATGTATTTGGTCTGGGGTGGAAAAATATTATTTGCTAATAGTTTTGAAATTATTCACCCCTTCCTGGATGGTAACAAAGGATTTTGGGGTTTGACGCGACCCTCCCCCATTTTCTTCTTACGAAAAAAAAATAAAGAAACTGAATCTGTGTCCCAAACTATTTTATAATGACAGTTTGGTTGGAAAAAAGTTTAGGGGAAATCCTAGATAATATGAAACTGGTATACAAAAACGAAAGAAAATCATTTAAAACAAATTTGAATTTACTAATACTGGCACCACTTTCATACAGGAAGTCTCTTCCCAGGCCATGAACTATAAAATTTGCTGCAGGCTTACCAAAAAGTTGCGATGCGAAATAAATGTTTTAAGAATGCTTCATTGGAATGTATTTCAGAGAAATTGTTTACTTGAAAAAACTAAATAAATTGAAGTTTGAAAATATGCGTACGAGTTTATTCAGTAGTGGTTCTCCACACTTCCAAATAATTATTGATATAACTGAATACCTGGTGCTGAAAAAAATTCTTCATCTTACGGTCTATCTACAAAATTGGAGCAGCCAGAGAAGCGCTTTTCTCGGTAGCTGTTTAAGGTTGACGTACTTTTTGTGTGGAATTTTAAGTGTTTAAAGGAGGCTACACCGCCGATTTTGTTTTCTCAGGTTTCTGTCTTCTTCCTATTTTATTCGAGGTTAGTTTTTTCGTTTGTTCAAAGTATTTGTCAGTTGTAAAATACGTTTTTCTGTTTCGTACAGTTATTTTCATGTTGCTGTTAAATGTTGTTGCGTGAATTGTAAATCAGTAAAAGTTTTAAATAGAAAGTGTCCTCAGTTCTTTACATAAAAATGGTCTTTCGGGCCGGTTACTCGTAAAACATGAATTATTATTTTTTTTTGTAGAGTTTTTGGTAAATTTATAAATGATCAGTGGGTGTTGAAGCTTGCTTCTGAGATAGTTTCGTGTTCCTTTATGCTCGATGATTTACTGAGCTCTCAACTCAGTCATGTCGGATGGAGGCAGTCCTAAATGCTCGGCCCATTTGTACTTATTCAGATAATTCTGCCGCAGTCATTACTCCTGCACATTTATGTATTGGTAGATTGGTGACTTCCTGGCCTCGTATCTGGGACGAAGTTAATAAATGTTCGGCACAGGTTCGGTATTCGTTAATATTGTTTCAATTTTTGATAGATTCTGGTTAGTTTGGAAGTAGGAGTATTTGATCATCCTGCGTAAGGGTTGTTTTTATAAGATCGGCGGCCATCCGGTTCGAGTAGATGATGTAGTTTTATTACAAAAAAGTAATACACCTCCTTCGGAGTGGGCTATGTGTCGAATAGTCGAGTGTATCTTTGGCATTGATGGTAGTTGTCAAGTAGTTAATGCATTAGTTAGAGGTAAGATCTTTCATCTTCCAGTAGTTGAACTAGTGCCTCCTTTGCCAGAGTAAAAAAAAAAAAAAGAGAAGAAAGTTACCTGATTATCAGTTCGTTTATTTGACACATTATTTAATATTAATTATAAATCGTTACTCGTGATATTTAATTTTTGCTACGTAATGTATCTAACATTTTGATTTATATTTTGTACCCAAATTTTTTGTTGAGTGTAGTCACTGAAAAGGGGGGAGTATGTTGTGGGGTTACGTATTTTTTAGGCAGAATTTTAAGTGCTTAAAGGCGGATACACTGTCGATTTCGTTTTCTCACGTTTCTATCTTCTTCCTATTTTATTCAAGGTTAGTTTTTTCGTCTGTTTAAATTATTGGCCAGTTGTATAAAACGTTTTTCTATTTCACACAGTTATTTTCATGTATCTGTGAAAAGTTGTCACAAGAAGTAAATTAGTAAAAGTTTGAAATGTAAAGTGTCTCCAATTGTTTACAGTAGCCCCTTCACTTCGTGCATATGCAACTTTTCGAACTTCGGTACCTTGAAATTATTTCGTGTAAGCTTTTTTGGTGTACCCTACGAGTTCAACAGTTTCCTACCTTCTCCGACTTGATTTTCCAAATTTTTCACTAAAAAAATTTCAAGTTTTTAGTCCTTTGACGAATAAAATTTTTAAAATAAATTTTAAAGATATGACATATTGTTTTAGGAGGAAATTTTTTTTTAGTCGTATTCGGTTTACCCATATTTCAGGTTTTTGGAAGTACTCATGAAACACCCAGTGACCTATAATACTTGCTTTCGCAGATCCTAACAGTAGGCAGCACATTTGACACTTTAAACTACAATACGATTACCAGTTTTACGCTTTTTTAGAGTGGGTGGAGTTTTTGGAGTGGCACTAAATTCTGGTGAAACATTATTGAAATATAATGAAGTTTCATACTGGGGCGAAGATTCAGTGATGAAAATAAAATTACTTCTGACAAATTCTATTTAATTTACGTAACTGTTGCATTTTTAAAAATTAGGTAGGTACCTATTCGGTATTTTTCAGTAACATATTTCATGAAAGTGGCCTAAATAAACCAATTCGTTGAAAATCAGTCTTTTATTTTATTACGAGAATAATAATACCTATTATGTATCATTTTACCAACTTACTACGAACTGCTCCAAACGATGGTGATTTTTTTCTATGAACGTAGTCAAATCCTCTGCTATAAATATCCAACACTTCATTTACAAGACCTGTATTATGAGAATCACATTCAAATAATTGCGAAATAGAATTCGCGAAACGAAATTTTTTCCATTGAATACCTAAGTAATGAATAACTTACGAGTGTCATCGAATTCAAATTCACTCAAACCTGGAAGATAATAACAGAAAAAATATTTTAAAATTTATTACTTATGAAGGTTTTCGAAGAAAATCTAAATTTTTACAATTGATCTGGTCGCCAGGGTCGGGGGTGGATTTGTTTTTCATTTAATGTTCCCCTACCCGGAAACTCTTGGCACTACCAGCTGAAATTCATATAAATACATTTTCATATTTTACACCTCACAGGATGTATTCATCAGAAAGTCGTGAAATTTGATACACTTATTCCAATCTAAACAACGATGAGCCCTATTGTTTTCGGGTTCAGATCGGCAGGGTGGTACGTCCGATAAATTCAATTTTGTTGCATTTTTGGGGCTTAAATGGTTTTAAAATGTGTAATTTGTAATCAACAATCATGAAATTTGGTAGGGATAGATACTGAATAATTATATTATTATATTTTTACAAACTGAAAAATTTGGTTTCAATCGGTTCAACAGTTTATCCGTAACTTAGTAGGTAGCCTTAGTAGGTAGCGTTTTGAAAAAATCTTAAATTATTGCTAAGAAGAAATGATAAATTCCATGTGAACCATAGAAGCCTGGCCGAAAGCAGGCTTCATGTCAATTTTCAGTGACTAATTAACCTTTTTTAATGAGTCACGCATCCGGCCATTATAAAATAAAATAAAAATTAAAAATTAAAAAATCTCTGTGTAAAATACGCCTACGGATTTAACCAATAAAACCTAGGCTATTCACTTTCTCGTCTTTTCCTTTCGATCTTTCCCTTACTCTACCTTTTTGGTTTTTCCTAGGTACGTATGTGTGGGTTCACCTCTAAAACCCACAGGCGAATGGATGCGGAATTGCGTGTTCGGATATTACCAATTTGGTAAGGCAGCCAACCTTTTATAGTATCCTGAACCGGCGACTAGCGAAAGACATCGCCGGTGTATAAGTTAGGCTAAACACGTACGTCATCCGCGAGTATCGAGAGATAGGCGCGCGTTTTGTGTTTAGCCTAGACCGCGGCACGTGCGTATTCGTATGCACGTCCGCGCTAGGCTACGTTCGTAACACGTCGACTAAACAGAGAACGAATTTCGTCTGTTTAGCCTAAGTGCTACGAGCGCCTAATTTGTTTTAACGTCCGTAGACTTTATTATGCGGACTTGGTGATGGACCAAGTCCGCGGTCTGTCGACTGGGGCCGAGCCCCGAAAGAAGGGAGGACATGGTCCCCACAGCTACTCCCCCCCAGTTTCACTGTCGGTGGAACGACTTATGTTCCGAAGTCTGGGGGAACCCGTGGACGACTCATTTGTGTCCAGTGGGTGGCCTCGCATTGTTGCGAGGGTTGGCATTTCCTCCGAAGATTAGATCTCGGAGGGCCACGCCGAGGGTATGTCCCGCAATAGTCCCGTCGTAGTAGGATAGTCTACGACGTTGCTGATAATTAGCTCTGGATTGGATACCACGTTTTCTATTTCTACGAGGATGGTGTCCATGTTCGTCCGCCTGAGTATTTTTACGGAAAGGAGTGTAACCTTGGAGAAGTGGCGATTTGGAAATGCCAGTGTTCTGAAAGTTGTTACGGACGACAGAGTTGGAAAATTTGAAATTTGAAAATTTCGGCTCTGGTTTCGGAATTGTCGAAAGAGCCTGATTTTCGGAGGTGAGGAGAATGCTCGCCTTCCTAGCGTCAGGTGGCTCTGTGGTGTTAGCCACAGAGGAACAAGCCGCCGATTGGTCCGCAGGGAACGGAATGATTTTCGGGGTTTGTTGCGTCATCTCATTGAGAATTGACTCAATGTTAGCAAGGTTCCCTGAGGATTGAGAATTTTTGGCAGGTTGAGGAGGTTTTGTTGCGTCAGAAAGCAACATCTCCTCCTCGTAATCGAGAAGTTGGTCAACTTCCATATTGGTAGTTGAGGACATAGTGAACAAAAATAAAAATGAGATAAAAATATGTACAAGGAAATTCGAGAGTGAAATCAAAGCGAACAGTTCTAATTGAACTAAAAGTGGTGCTTTGAGCAACAGTCGACAGGCGAATGCAATGTGTTTGTCAGTTGTTGCGACGATTTGGTTCGATTTTCCTTTTGCAATCAGCTGTTTGTGACGTCAGTCTATAGTGTTTTATGTGTTTTTATCTAACCTTCGATTTTGAGGTCGACGTGCTCGTGTGTTAGAAAAAGCACGTGCGATAAGAGTATGAGATTTTTATTATATCTATATATGAGATTTCTATATATTGGATTTTTATTATATCTATATATTTTTACTCTCTGCAAAATCGAGGTGATGTTCTTGTTGGTTTCTGATTGCGTTTTTTATATGTTCCTTTTGGCCTGCCTCTTTGTTTAGGCTTAATTGGGCTTTTAGGATTATATGTGTGAGTGACTATTTCCTCATTAAATCTGACTTTTTTCGTATTTTTGGTGTTTGATTTTACCACTTCACTATATGTTTTTCGTGTTTTATTTGTTTGTGAGTCAGATTTTATGTTTGTTTTTTCGTCTTTATTCTCTGAATTTTGTGAATTTTTATTTTTATTTTCATTTATCATTTTGTCCAATTCTGCATTTTCACTAATTAGGAATGCTGGTTTGACCCGATCTATCGACACCTTCTTTTCCTGTCCTGATACAAGTATTGTGAACGTTTTTTCTGTTCGATCAATTACTTTGTATGGTCCAGAATAGGGTTTTTGTAAAGCTCGTTTCATTCCTTCCTCTCGTAAGAACACGTGCGATGTTGTAGCTAAGTGTCTTGAGACATAAGGTTTTTGTTTACCGTGAGTAGGTGCTTGCTTAAGGAATTGATTTGCATCATCTTTTATGTTTTGCACTAAGGTTTCGGGGTTTATTTCTTTTGATTCGATAAAGAAATCCCCTGGCAAGCGTAATTCTTCGCCTAATGCTAGTTGAGCGGCGGAGTGGCCAGTGTCGGTTTGTAAGGCTGATCTTAGGCCTAACAAGATGGTGGGTAAGATCTCTACCCATCTTTTTGTGTCGGCAGCCATTATAGAAGCTTTAAGAGCTCTATGCCACCTTTCTACCTTCCCATTTGATTGGGGGTGGTAGGTTGTGGTAGCCCAATGTTTAGCACCCAAGGTTTTTGTTAGTTCACTGAATAATTGGCTTTCGAATTGCCTACCTTGGTCGGTTGTAATGCTTTGGGGTACTCCAAATCTAGCAATCCAGGTTGTATATAATTGAGTAGCTACCGTTTGTGCTGACATCTCGATTAATGGAATTGCTTCTGGCCATCTAGTTGCACGGTCAATCATCGTAAGGAGGTATTTATGTCCTTGTGATGGGGGTAATGGACCCACTAAATCTATGTGAAGGTGTTTAAACCGATCGGTTGGTCTAAACCTTTTAAATGCAGATCTCGTATGTCTGCCAATTTTGGCTGTCTGACAATTCAGACAGGCACGGGCCCAGTTGTTACAATCTGAATTTATTTTGGGCCATACGAATCTCGAGGTCATGAGTTTTGTAGTACTACGAGGTCCAGTGTGTGATAGGTTATGCACACTGTCAAACGCCATTTTTCTGTATTTTAATGGAATAAATGGGCGTTCTTTACCAGTTGACACATCACATATTAGTAGTAATTTTGTGTCAGGGAGTTTTCTCAGTTTTAGTTTAAGACCTGTGGTGTTGGAAGATAGCAATTTTTGCAATTCTTCGTCTTCCAGTTGGTCTTTTGCTATTTCGGCATATGGTAACTGAGATGGAGTTGTGATAGCTTCGATTCGACTTAAGGCGTCAGCTGGTTCATTCAGCTCTCCTTTGATGTACCTTATGTCAGTCGTGAATTGACTAATGAATTCAAGCTGTCTTATTTGGCGAGGTGAGGCATGCTCACTTCTTTGCTCAAAGGCATGTGTTATGGGTTTATGGTCCGTATACACGGTGAAACATCTACCCTCTACATGGTGTCTAAAATGCCTTATTGCTGTATTTATTGCCAATAACTCCCGGTCGTAAGTACTATAATTTTTCTCAGTTTTGGAAAGTTTCCTCGAGAAGAATGCAAGTGGTTGATTGGTGTTATCCTTTATTTGGTATAAGGTTGCACCTATTGCAAAATCGGATGCGTCTGTTGAGATACAGAGTGGAAGACTGTCATCCGGGTGAGCCAGTAACGTTGCATTGGCTAGCATATTTTTTGTATTTTCAAATGCTAGTTCTGCCTCCTCAGTCCATTCAATGGGCGTTTTGTCGCGCTTTTTATTGGTTTTAATAAGGGCGAACAGTTTGCCTTGTTCTGAAGCAGCGTTTTTTATGCAACGTCTGTAAAAGTTGATCATTCCTAGGAACCTTCGAAGTTCTGCAACGTTCTTGGGTTTAGGAAATTTTAATATAGGCTCTACCTTTGTTTTCAGGGGGGCTATACCTTCGGGTGTTATTTGATACCCGAGAAAGTCAATACTGTTTCTAGCAAATTCGCTTTTAGGTAAATTGACCGTAAGGCCGGCAGTGTGTATACGCTGTAATACGGCTCTTACGTTTTTCTCGTGTTCATCAATTCCACCTTCTGAGCATATGCATATATCGTCTAGATAAGCATATGCGAATGGTAAGTCCCTCAATAGCTGATTCATAAATCGTTGGAAAGTTTGAGCAGCGTTTCTAAGTCCAAATGGCATTCGCAAGTATTCGAATAAGCCAAATGGAGTGATGAGTGCTGTCTTGCAGATATCTTTTTCGGCCATTGGTATGTGGTGGAAGCCCCAATTAATGTCTATTTTGGTAAACATTGTTTTACCTTTCATATTGTTATTGAAATCCATTATATTGGGTACGGGGTATTTGTCTGGAATGGTTTTAGCGTTCAGGGCTCTATAGTCCCCGACAATTCTCCATGTTCCATTAGCCTTTTTGGTCATATGTATTGGTGTGGACCATGAGCTGTTAGAAGGTCGACAAATACCTTCTTCTATCATTTTAGAAAATTGCTTCTTGGCTTCAGCAAGTTTGTCGGGTGGCAATCTACGTGCCCTTGCTGAGCAAGGCTGACCCCTTGTTTCTATTACGTGCACTGTATCATGTTTGTATGTCGGATGTTTCCTTATTGATGGTAATAAAATACCTGGATATTCATTCAGTATTTTTAGGAAATTTTTATCTATAGTTGCACAACTTCCAATGGAAGTATCTAGTAATTTGTAATTTTTTGTTATACCTTCCACGTATTTGCCAGTGGTTAAGTCGATTAAACGTTTATTTTTCAAATCGACTACCAACTCATAGTGAGCAAGAAAATCTGCTCCAAGTATTGGTTGTGATATATCAGCTATTGTGAAATCCCAAGACATGTCCCTATGGAGACCAATGTCTATTTTGCAATGTTTTTTGCCATATGCAGCGAATGTATGTTCGTCAACTGCATTTAATTTGGATTTCGGAGAAAATTTCTTATGTTTATTTTTAGCTGGTAAAATGCTGAGATCAGCACCAGAGTCTATGAGGAATTTTCTCCTTTTTGTCCTGTCCGTGATGAACAGGCGGCGAGAGAATTTGGGCGAGGGATCGGTAGCCACCGATATGACCCCTCGGTCTAGTTTGACTTACTAGGTTGTTCTCTCTTTTCGATCTCTGCGAGGAGAGTTTTCTTCTCCTGCGCGTCTTGGACCATTCTCTCCGCCCATCGTTTACAGCGGGTGTTGCAAGCCTTTGCTTTTTCTCCATATCTATTGTGGTAGAAGCAAAGAGCTGCTGACCAGTTTGGATCTAGTTTCTTGGGAGATTTGGATCTCCTCGGAGGTGTAGGACTCCTATTTTTATTGTCTCTCCGTCCTCGAGAGCGTGACTGCCTGTTATTATAGCTTTTATTTCTATTGGGGTTACGTCCCCGGCTCTTGGATCTGTTGTTGAAATTACTCCTAGCAGATGTATAGTCTCTAGCCTTGCGAGTTTCCATTTTTAACTCTGCTATTTCGGCTCGGAGCTTACTCAGTTCGTCTGCTGGAGCTGCTGTTGCTTGGATGGCAGGTTTCCCTGTGTACTCCATTGCAGTTTCTGCAGCTTTGGCTAGTGCTAGAAGGTCGTCATCGGTTCTTGCATTTGTCAGATTTAGAGCACCCAGCGATTGTACTACTGAAGCTGGTAGCTGCTCACAGAATCTATCTGCAATTACCATTGGAGAGACATGGTTATCACCTTTTTTAACCAGTTTCGTCATAAAAACGGTCGGTTTGTCATCTCCAATTGACATCCCACTCAATAACTGCCTTATTTCCTGGCGTTGAGTGGTACCAAAGGTTCTTCTTATTTTCTGAATGAACCATTCGTACGGGTCTTCCTCATCTTCCAGACAGTCCATAATGTCTGGGCAGGCCCGAATTATTTCGGCTGGCATACTACCGCACAGTTGCTGGTAGCGTTCTTCACGGGGAATTTGCTCAACCCTGAAGCAGCCTGTCAGTTGCATGAGCCATGTTTCTACGTCTTTGGGTAAGAACGTAGGAAGTTCAACTCTCCTTTTCTTATTTTGGAGGTTGCCAAACAATTTCTGTTGTTTGTCCAAGGCTTCTTCTACACTAGCTTTAATGAGATCGTGAATTAGTTTTTCTTGATTTTCAGCTTCTTTGGAAGCGATGGTTCGAACAGCTGCTTGCCTAGCTATATTTTGAGCTGGCTGATCAGCAGTTTCAGCAACATTTTCATCTACCATTGTGAATAGATTCAACTCGTTAGAGGATCCTAGATGTACGAATCGTGGGTTACCACGATTGGTGAGACGTTTCCTTATTTTCAGGCGTGTTCCGTTACCCTTCCAAGTGGACAACGTTTATTTTGGAAAGGGGGGTCGATTTCCCACAGTCAGTCTCCAAGTGAAGAGTCCAGCGAAGAATTCCGCTAGACAAGCGCGATTGCTCGCACTAGCAGGCCAGCGGTATTCCGCCAGCTAGCGTTTTCACGCCTGCTTCCTAAAAAAATTCCCAACGTAAAATATCACGTCGGGGTCACCAGGCTGTGGGTTCACCTCTAAAACCCACAGGCGAATGGATGCGGAATTGCGTGTTCGGATATTACCAATTTGGTAAGGCAGCCAACCTTTTATAGTATCCTGAACCGGCGACTAGCGAAAGACATCGCCGGTGTATAAGTTAGGCTAAACACGTACGTCATCCGCGAGTATCGAGAGATAGGCGCGCGTTTTGTGTTTAGCCTAGACCGCGGCACGTGCGTATTCGTATGCACGTCCGCGCTAGGCTACGTTCGTAACACGTCGGCTAAACAGAGAACGAATTTCGTCTGTTTAGCCTAAGTGCTACGAGCGCCTAATTTGTTTTAACGTCCGTAGACTTTATTATGCGGACTTGGTGATGGACCAAGTCCGCGGTCTGTCGACTGGGGCCGAGCCCCGAAAGAAGGGAGGACATGGTCCCCACAGTATGTAATAATGAAATTTTATTCCTTATATTATTTTAAATCTGGTTCTTTTTTTCCCTATCTTTTTCTGATAAGTTGAGCAACCATTTAAATTCATATCTTATATTACTTACTGTTTATTATTGCTCGACACACACATATTTATCTGTCCATGCAGGCAGGAACACTTTTTTTCATAGTGTTTTGTTTTTTTTGTTCTCGGAATTATGTGTTTGCTTTTCTTGTTAAAAAATATTGTGTTATTTTTTGAAAATGTTTTGGTGAAGTTTCTTAGTGGCAATGGCCACATGTGGTGTCAATTCCTAGGTCCCACTGGTAATTAATGATCTCGTAAGTTATGCATATTCCAAGGTACATAGCCTAGGTTTTTGATCTTTATAAAATATGATCAGCTTGGTCTAAATTTGAGTTCTACAAATTCCTAGCAGGCTATGTGGGTAGGGTGATGCTGATTCTGTGGGCATCATCCAGTGTAGATGGTTAACACTTACAGGACAATGGACGTGCCATACATGTTTTTGGTTTTTACTCCTAGAAGACTGGGCTACAAAAAAGTTTCTTGTCTTTACAGACAATGGTCGTATGAGACACGTTATTCATTTTATCTCTAGAAGACTGGACTCAAATGAGGTACTCTGTCTGTGCAGACGATGGGCATGTGGGATATATTTTCAACTTTGAAAATATATGTAAAATCAGGAACGCATCCCACACGTTTTTCGTTTGTAAAATCGAATTCAGCGTTGAATTTCCTATAGGATGACACCTGTAGATGGCGTTCTGGTCGTTTTTATTAGACATTATCTGTGACTGAATGTGGAATGTTTACTTACAAAGTTCACCCATTTTTTCTCATATTTTTGATTCAGTGATTTTGCTCTTATCAGTTCTTTAATCAAGTTTTATACCGCATTTATTTTCAGAATAATTATGTGAATTTTTGAGTTTCAATTTTCAAACATCCCTATGCCTCAAAAAAAAAAGGCTCTAAATGAAATAATTCTTAATAATAAATTGCTTGATTTCTGTTGAAATTTGTCCAGGAGTGAATTAGAACCAGACTCATCAGATACTGACGATGATTCGGATGAGGATGATTTTTATAGTTTGCCAAAAAGAGATGTAAATAAACCTACTCTGTGTATCAATAATAATTAGAATAATGATGATGTAATTACTGAAACATCTGAACTTCTTCAAAAGGGCACTACACTGTTGCATAATGAAGAGGCATCTGAAACAACTGAACTTCTTCAAGAAGACACTATACTTTTGGAGGACATGAATCAGTTTGATGAAGAAGTAAGTTTTCCTAATTATATTATTACTTTTGGAAATCCAAGTTTTACATTCTTTTTTTTTCTTTTTTTTTTTTGTAGTGTGCTCTGTCTACGAATTTAGCAGCCACTTCTACCAGTGTTCCAAGTACAACTAGTGTTCAAAATGCGCGTGGTAATGTTTCAAGTGACACTACACTTTTGGAAGCTTTGAATTAGTTTAATGAAAAAGTAAGTTTTCCTAATTATATTAATACTTTTGGAAATCCAATTTTTACGTATAATCTTTTTTTTTTTTATAGTGTGCTTTGTCTACGAATTTAGCAGCCACTTCTACTAGTGTTCAAAGTACGCCTCATAAGGTTCCAAGTGTGGCTTTTAATGCTCCAAGTACTTCCACTAAATATAAACCTACTTTCACCAAACGTAAACGTACTTCTACTATTTCTCCGAGTATTTCCATTCACAGTACAACTGCAAATGTTTTTAGTGCAACTCTTGATATTCCACCTACTTCCAGCAAATGTAAACATCCTTCTACAGTGGCTCCACATATTTCCAAAGAAATGAAAAAAAGAAAGAAAATTGCAGTTTAACCTCAAACCAATATGGCATGTAGTCCTCAAAATAACAGAAGAACAGTAGTGGAAGCTGAGGACGATTGGGAAGAGTTAACTGATCCCTGCGTTATAGATTTGCCAATATTTTCAGAATATGCTGGTCCACTTTGCAATGCGAATTCTAAAAGTTCAATTCTGGACTTCTTTCAATTATATTTTACAGAAGATATAATGCATTTGATTAAAACTGAAACTAACAGGTATGCAAGTACATCAATCGCCACATTAAGAAGAAAAAACTTGATTAAAGCCAATTCTCTTTGGAATAAATGGACTACAGTGAAACTAAAAGAAATTTATGGTTTTTTGCCATAGTAGTTCATATGAGTCTGATTAAAAGACCCAAAATTATTGGTTATTGGTCAACAGATTCATTTGTGGATTCTAATCTTCCATCAAATATTATGAGTCGTGATAGGTTTCGGTCCATTCTGTCCATATTGCACTTGAATAATAACGAAAATTACGTTTCAAAAGGAAATCCTGGGCATGACCCTCTATTCAAGATACGGCCATTTTTCAATAATTTCCTAGAAGTATCAAAATCTTCATTTGTGCCTAGTGAAAATTTATGTGTTGATGAGGCTATTTGTCCATTTCGTGGACGAATAAGCTTTCGAGTTTATATGAAAGAAAAGCCTGAAAAATATGGACTGAAGCAAATATGTTTTGACTGTTGATATATACGCTGGAAAGTCGGAAGAATCTTCAGACAATACAATTAGCGGAATAATTGATCGGCTGTGCAGTGATTATTATGGTAAAGGATATACGATCTATATGAATAAATTTTATACGAGTCCTGATTTATTTGATTCGTTATTTGAGAAGAAAACATTGGCAGTTGGCACTGTTCAGAAAAACGGAAAAAGAATGCCTAAAAAATTGGTGGAACAAACATTAGGTAGAGGTGAGATGACGTACAGAAGAAATGGGCCAAAACTATGTGTAAAGTGGCGCAACAAACGTGATGTGCTTATGCTGTCCAGTAAACATTAATTTGGAGCCTCAAAGGTAAAAGGTAAAATTGGTCATACAGAAAAAATCAAACCAACTGCAGTAATCGACTATAATACGTACAAAGCTGGTGTAGATCATATGGACCAGCTTGTGGTATACCATCCCTTTCATCGCAAGACTGTTAAATGGTGGAAAAAAACGTTTTTCCATTTATTTACGATGAGCATCACTAATTCGCATCTTCTGTGTCAAAAAATCACCCAAAAGAAAATATCACTGAATAAATATATGGTGAAATTAGGCCAACAACTTCTAGAAAAAGCAGGAGTTACTCTACAACAGGATCGCAACACTCCATCCGCATAAGCAGCAAGACTAATGGGATGACATTTCCCTACTCGAATTGTAACTGAAAAAAAGACTCATTCAGCAAGAAAATGTAAGGTCTGCCAAGATACTGCAAAATATCAGAACAAGACACTGAGAAAAGAAACAGTTTTCAAATGTGTTCAGGGTGATGTACCATTGTGTTTGCCCCATTCTTTTACCTTGTTTCATACTAAAGTCCAATATTATGTATAAGATGATTGATCTTTTTTTTGAGTTTGAATAAATATTTTTCTTTTTTCTCCATAAAATTTTGTGAAAAACCTCATTTATTTTTTAGTTAAATTTTTTTTTTTTTTCATCAAAAATTAGCAATTTTTGATTCAGTATTAGAACTCAATGAAAATAGTGATAATGATTTGGACAGCAGAATGTTCTGGTTCAAATATTACTCATCAAAATTAATTCCTTAAATTAACCATAAAACTTTCTGATTCTTGAGAATAATTTTTTCTAAAACCATCAAAAAAGCCCAGTTTCCTCGGAAAAATTAGAAGGATGTGTCCTACACATCCATAGTCTGTGTAGACAGGGCAACAAGTTAGAACCCAGTATTTATGAAGTGAAACCATATGACGTGTACAACACGTCCGTAGTCTGTAGGGACAGGGCATGGGAAAAAAGAGCAGTCTTGAAAGTATTAATACCTAGGAAACATGGATGTGTTCATGGGTCAAAAATATTATTGGGACTGATGGGTAGTGGTGTCCATTTTAGGCCCCCTGGCATACCACATACAAATTTCCATGACACTTTATTGAACGCATTCTGGCATATAGGCCAGTCAAATTGGATAAAAAAATGGTGTTTCACTCAATAAAATCAGGCAAAAGGTTTTGCTTTGGAATCTGGTGCTTTAAAGTGCCGTCTTTAACTTCTGGAAAATTTACTTCTACGACATCGACGAAAAAATGTCAAGAGATACTTTTTGCTGGAAATATCGTTTACTATAAATTACTTTCTATAACATATTTCTCATATCATTATCAGGAAATGAGTAAATCACTAAGAACCTGATGGGGGCACAAAAAGTAGAATATCAGGGGTGAAACCATGGTCATGTTTTGAGATAATTTCAATATGTTAAACACGTAGCACTTTAAACTACCGGATTCAGAAGAATAACCTTTTCTTTGAAATTATGGGGCGAAAACGTGTAATTTGACTGGCTTAAAATACTTTCGGAATCTTCATTTCTTTATTTATTTATTAAGATTAAAATATTTTCTAGCGTACCTGGCTGAGGTAGTCTTGTTTTTTAGCGTTGAAAATACTTCTGGGGTCAGAATGTGAAAAAGTGTCCGACACCAAATTTTTATCAATATTTTAAGCGTAAAGATTATGAAAAGGGGTAGATAATGACAGTAAATAAGTGGAAAGAGAAAATGGTAATGATAAATAAAGTGGAGGTGGTAACGTTGTTTCGTTGCTCATGGAATGAATATGAAAATGAAAAATAACGAAAAATGAACAATACTATTTATTTTTATTCATTTTTATTAATTTTCCATGGCCTCCTCTCATTCTTATAAAGTGTAAAACCAGTGAATTTTTTTAGTTTATTTATATACTGTACTCAGATTCTAAGGCTCTCTACATAGAGGACATGAAGCAGAAATTCTGGATGAGATAACATAATGTGAATACGTGAGTGGTTACAGTTTCAATCAGAATTGGAGTAATTTGGTCCACCACTGCAAGCTTAGCCAGCCTACAGACCACATTGATTGGTCGCACCTCTTTAGTCACTTGGCCAAACATCATTATTACAACCATCCACTTCATTTGACCAAGTACTAATGTAGTCAGTTTGGTGCTACAGACAGTGATTTGTTACAAACAATCATTGTTAAGGGTTTAGCAAGCAGCCAGTGCTGGCATTCAAACTGAACTTTCGGAGAGTAAAGCAGAATTTTTGACGGTTGGGCCCAACAATTGTAATTTTTTGTCATTGAAAAACCCTTCAAATCACAATGTCTAGAATAGTTAGGTCGATAGGTAGTCAGTACAGGAAATCAGATATTATTACGTAGGTACTTACCCAATAAAGTGAAAAAATCATCTTCAAACTTTTCTTGTACTGAAAATAGTATCTTACGGTTATAATAAATTGTGTTATAATATTTTGATTATATTGTCAGAAAATTTAAATGTAACTTTTTATAAATGGCCTACATATTTCACTGTATGATTTCCTTCAATGTCAGTGCTTACAAAATTAATGACTTTCATTCTGTTTATAATACCGTTTGGTGAACCTATATTTTATTTGCTTTCACCTTTTAACTGCTACGGTATTTTGTAATGAAGAGTGTGGGAGAATAAAGTGAAATGAAAACCCAAAGTTGAAGAAAATACCTACCTAGAAAGTGGATTTATTTTTCTTTAAATTACAATGGATGTAGCTCATGGCAATAAGTATAGAAATATGAAAATTATACTTTTAGGTGTTAGTTACTGTTCATACGTAAGTAGGTATCCTTCTTGCATACGGGCCTGACACATACTAGAGCTATCGAATTGGGTACCATAATTTACTAACTCTCTATAAATTACACTCCTATGGGAATAACAATGGCAATGTTAACGACGGTGGTTAATACTTTTAACATCTGAGAATATTGAAGAATCCTCAGTTCTTTCACAAAAAAGAAATTACAAATAATGAGAAAAGTAAAAGTTACTGTAGGTACCCTAACATGTAGGTGTTCAAAAAAACATAACATTTTCAAAATGTGTTACCTATATCAGCTTGTAAAGTGATGGGAAGTGAAAATAATTATATTCTTATTTACCCGGAATAATTTCCAATGAAGTTTCAAAATTCGTTAAAGCGGTAAATGACATTCTGTGTAATTTTAATTTTCCTACACGTCCATGCCAAGGCAACACCGTCAAAAATTCGTCTGAACTTAGTTCCAGTTTCTCAATTGCCAATGTAGTAGCCTTAAATTTCTTTTTAGCTTTAAATAATTCAATGGCTCGTAGTACCGCAATTACATTACTATTGCACGTATCTACGAATTAAAAAAATTCATAATTGTAGTAAATAAATAATTATGTTCTACTATTTGTGGTAAAATCACGATTCGACGTTCAATTTTATCCCCCGAATCTGACTCAACATAATTTTATTTTTACCACGTTTTCCTAATTGTATTTTATTTTTGAATGAATGCATATGTCGTTTAAATTGTTTAACAGATATCCATAAATCTTGAGTTCCCTTCAAATCGAGTATCGTATTATACTGCCCATCAATTTTGCCTGAAAAAAAAAAAAGAGTTTGAAAACGAGGAGTAAATAGTAAGTGTATTGCACATCAAAGTTCAAAAGTGATGGTTTATATGCGAGCAAAAATTTGCAAAAAGGGTGCAGCGAGTGAGCAATGCCCGGGTCATGTAAAAGCATTTTTAAACCCAGTTGAAGAACATATTTTTTATAATTAACAATTAAAAAGCAACAAAACTTATAAAATTAGATGCTTCATAGATATTTTAATGGTGGGTGAAGTACTTTCAATATGTTAGAATTTGATGAACATTCCTCAATTAGCATTAGTAAGGCTCTTTATTAGCAGGTATGTGTATAAGGGTAATGAAAGATGAGCCGCCATTTTATGTTATTTAATTTTTCGTGAATTTTGCATTGTTTGTTATTACTATATATATAATAACACAAAAGTATCGTTCATTTCTTATCATCCTCATGTGCATACTTGCTAGTAAAGAGCCTTAGAATCAACAGTTATGGCGGTATGTGTAGCAAGTGAGACTGTCATGCAAGAAGTACCTGCAAGTTCAAATCTCATAAGGGTACTTTTGAAAAAAAAAATTATTTCCACTAATAATTTATTTCAATAAGGTGGTTGGTTAGGTGATTTTTTTTAACGTATAAAAAGGTTAAAAAAAATGGGTATAGTAAGTATTTCAATTGAAGTAAGAATAAAAATATTACCAGTTGTAGTTTGTCATTTTGATCATAGTCTTATGAATTAATATTGCCTCAGAAAGAAAGTACAACCTTGTTACCTTACAAACTGCATGCCTCGATGTAAAGGTGAATGTTCCTGCATGTAATATCTCCATATAAAATTTTTTACATATAGGCACTTTTACTTTATATCGAAGTTGTGCTTTATAAATGATAAGTTCTACTTTCAATTTGAAAAACATCGGTTTAAACATTGCCCCTTTGATCATTTATTTAAGAAAAAACAGTTACACAGGTTAATCCGAGTTATTCAATACTTGTTCTAATAAGGCCGTTTTAGCAATACTAATTTCTACTGACAGATGAAATCTTTTTCAGTTAGATAGCTTAAGTGATAAAATTATTGATTTTAAAAAGGCAAAGTCCACATAACTATGCTGTATTTATTCTGATATTGTGACGCATGCGGCTTATGACTTTTCAAAATTAGTAATAATAACAAATAAAATTTTCAAAAACCCCCATTCAAAATTATTTTCTCTGTTGTTTTAGATTTAACACTCAGTAAAAATCCTCTTGTAGTCTAAAACTTCTAGGTTACATGTATATTTTTGTTCTTTTTTTCCATATTTCTATTAAATTATTATTTCCATTTGGCATCTTCATTCTTCTTATATATTTTATGTTCATTCATTTCATCTTTTTCACTCTTTTTCTAGTCATTTACCTCTTACTATACTTTTTGTGTTTTTTATCTCTGACTCATTCATTGCACTCTTTATACTTCTTTTTCCTTCTCTTCAGCCCTTGGAGATGCTGCCTTGGTTGTACTTACAGTTCATCTATGTTTTGTCTACCTTTTAACTCCCTTCTTCCTGTCTTCTGTGGTTTCTGCCTTGGCTGTTGCCATGGACCTAAAAATTCAACCAATAGCTAATTTTTACATATTCCCACACCAATTATTTTTCCTTCTCTTTTTCTACAGACCACTTTATATTTATATGATTACTAAAAACTATTATTTTGCTTCTTTTTACTCGTTTTTATGCTCTGTGTATATACACACCATAATCATTACTGTACTTATCTGTCTTTCACAGACCAAATTTTTATATGTCGATCTTTTTGCTTTTTTCAATATGTCTACTGCTTTTTATTTTTATATCATACGTGTTTTTATAATTACAATGTGTTGATTATTTTTTAATTGGCAACAGGGTAGTTTTTGGTTTTTTATGGTCTATGGTATCTAGTTTAATGGTGTTTTAGCGAATTTCTCCTCAGTTTTTTAAAATAACCAAAGTTTGGGGAAGTATAAATTTTTTCCCAGACATGGTTGAAATTTGAATCAACGGATACCTGGCAGGATATTTAGGGTTAGGTGGTGGTAATTCTGTGGCCAGCATCCAGTGTAAGTGATTTATCACAAGGTTCTTGGCTGTGTTAATGGTTGTAGGTAAAGAATATTATTGGGACTGTAGGGGGATTGTTGAATGGACCCTCCTGACATACCACAATTGAACATCGTAAGTAATACCTTCCTACTTATTTACTATAGGTAGGACGGATTTTTAGGGTTAAAAGAAAAAAAAGTTCTGCTTGAAATATTCTGGGAAATGATTTTTTCCCAAGTTACAGCCTCCCACAGTGGGGATTATGGGAATCAATAGTCTTCTATAACTTCTACAAAATTTGTCAAAGATCTAAGAAATTTAGTGCATTTGGGTAAGTTCATGGTGACTTGAAAAAACAAGAAAATTTGAACCTCCTCTTTATAATATCTCTATTATAATATTGCACAAATTTCATTATTCAACTCACATTCTTAGGCTGGTATTCATAGTCAATACTAACACTGAGATAAGTATTTGCTAACTTAAGGGTAAGTTTCAAACTTGCAGTTCTCAAATATATTTCCCAGGAAAATTATGTTTTTTTCATAGTTCAGAGCTTCGATCATAAACTAAATTTATGACTGATAGGAGTTGGTAACCTCTGCATTCTGAATGGGTATCAATCACTTTCAATTATCAAACCAGTTCATGATCAAAGCCCTAATGTAGTTTGTCACTTAGAAGCTAAGTATTTCAACTAAACTATTTTGTTTTTGTAATTTCACTGTAATTTAAACATCCTTAGATTAATGAATACTCAGCTCGGGGTTTGTGTCATCTATGAATATCAGCCTTAGTTTCAAAACATCAAGTGTTGCTGGTCCAATCTTACAAACTCAGTTTCTAGGCAGGACCACAAGAGAAAGTCATAGCCAATCAAATCTAGCATCTAGAGACCCAGGGAACAGAACTTTACAAGTAGGTTAAATTTAATTTTGGGAGCACATTAGTATTGAATGAAATAAATTTTTCTATTTCAGATAAACATATTTTTATAACAATAAAATTTAATTCTCTTATTTTTTTGCTTCAAGTTCAGGTGATTTACAAAATAAGGTAAGTAACGCATAGGTGAATAAATCTCAAGTGAGTAAACATTTATCACTGAAATTTACAATGAAAACTTAATTCTGTTCTTTGATCTCCGTCAAATATTTGAACTGCTATCAAGATGATCAATAGATCCGTGAATCTGTTTGCCTCCACAACTGAAAGCTCCTCAGAAACAAACCAAAATTCACCAATTCACGTAACAATTTTATTCAGAAAACTTTTAATTTTACTTTTATTCAAAGTTATTAAAGTATACTTAAGGTTTACCATGATAACTCATGCAAAAATTGAATACTTTACTGAAGAAAAAGTGAAAAATTAACCAACTGGTGGAAAAGAAGTAAATCTGAAAAAAAGTGAGAGACTGACAGATTTTATCCAAAAAAATGAGCTTATATATAAGATTTGATTCAGCATGTATTGATGAAAAGAGAGCAAATTTGCTTACAAAAGAAATATTTGAAATTCCTTCTGCCTCAAATTGTTCCCAAAAATAGTAAGAAATATACATTTATGAAAATAATGAATAATTGGTGGTGAGTTGAAGACAGTAACGAATTAACATCAATGAGACTAAACAGCAGATATCAGATCAGAATATATGATAAAAAACTGCTAATTTGTATAACAGGATGGAGAAGTAAAAGAAGGTAACAAAAATTCACCGTCGTCAAATAATTTGTCTAGCATATAAAGATCAATTTTGAAGTCCAGACAAAAAAATAAGAAGAACGTAGTTTGGAAAATTATTAACTGAAGAAGAAAATAATTGAGGAGAGTGGAGTGTAAATTAGAAAAAGGTTGAAAAAATAAAGTGAGATAAGAAAATTATAGAAGAAGTAGATATTAAATACCTAACTGTTCTCAGTCTACCACAAACACCCGATAACAAATAATAATCAAGTTTTTCAACAAGTACAATTTCACGAATCGCTACAAATTCTGTAGGGATGAAAAAAACAAGATCACGCAGCAAATAAAATTTCAACCAACATTTTTCACGTAAACGTTTAGACTCAGTCGTAAGAATTTGACCATTTGTGCATTAATTATGATATGTTATCCGAAAATTACATAGTTAAGAAGGTTTTCTTTTACAAACCATTTAAAATAAAAATATTAACTACCGAGCACTTGGACACTAAATTTTATCAAAGGGTTAGTACGAAAACAAATTCTCAAATAACAGATACCTACTCAGATTCTTCATGGGATTAGTAAATACCTACTCTTGATTATTGGCTTGGTATTGTGATTACTAATAATTATAAATTTACACACTTCAATGTTCATCCGCTTAATTAATTTAAAAACAAATAATAAAACAAAAAACAAAAGTAACTTCGTTTTACATTACCAAGTAATATTTCTCTAAAGTAAGTTGTCAGCCATAGGATTCCTTTTCTTAGTACTGAAACACAGTATACAGAATTCGATTCAAAAATTAATGGATTTGAATTTTTTGGTGAATTGTTAACGTTTTCGGTTCCCAAATTTTATCACTTCTTAAATGGAACATATCACACCGGCAAATTCAACAGAAATACATAATTATCTACAGACTGAGTTTCGGGCAGGGAATTAAAGTATTTAATAAGGAGACATAAAATATTCAGGCAGCTATTTTCTTTATAAAAAATTTTTTTCTCTTTTTCTTCATATGAAATAGGCATGAAATAGGTACGCCGCATTACTTACAATGAAAGCACAAATATCTCCTCCCACGATTTTGATACGAATTCGCAAAGCTGCAGTTATCTTGAGAAAAAATAAGTTATTAATGGTCTCTGAATTCCTACCTTTTAATAGTTTCAACATAATATTCGAAATGTCAGAATAATTTATTTCAGATATAAGGCTATCAAACCAAACCAACTAAATTACATAAAAATTAATGTTAAGTTGGTAGTTCAAGTTACCTGCAACGTTGAAATTGAGGTACGGAAAATTCATTATAGTCTTAGATGTAGGCGAATATTTATCGACGATTTTTTTTCGAATTTCATCTCTCATATTAACCAAGAGGTAAAACGCGCGTTTAAATTCGAGTTCTGTGGAAAGTAAATTTTTGAAAGTGATAATATCGAAACAGAGAACTGAGCTTACCACTGCACCATTGTCCGCCTTAGTTTATGTAAAAATCACTGGCGATACATAAATAGGAAACATTTTCTTATACAACAATGTTCCAAAAATTTGGTGGGAAATATTAAAAAATTTTATATGTTAATTTCTGCTCTTCTTGTGCGCTGATTTTCATGCATTTTTTTCTTCACGAACTCATTTTCATTCTCGTTAGGCTATCAAGCAATTATGTCGACTGGCCACATTTTTATATCATACCCTACAATTCATGGATTTTCAAGGATTAAATAGGAAAAATCCTTTGTTAGCTATGAAGAACGCGATGATCTTTAAATAAGCAGTATGAGTTGAGGTTAAGTATACATACTTGCGGCTGGATATTTTCGATACAGAATTTTATACATGGCTACGAAACAGAGAAGCGTTCATCATTATTTTATACTTAAATTATACTTTGGTCAGTTTTATTTTTTTGTAATAAAATATAATAATTAATACTTTTAGTATAATGTAGTCTTTGAACGGAAGTTTTGAAAGAGTTTCGAAAATTGGCGAGATTAATACAAATCTTGAGGAATAGTTGTCGAAGTTATATTTAGCATTCTATCTTTTTAGCTGAAACTGGAGAAAAAAACTTGAAAAGTTGGGTTAAAAAAATTATTTTTTGCAAACATTACCTTTCCTCTGCACTCTTTGACAAAAATATGTATGTATTCGATAAATTAAAGAATAATAAATTTTTTGCAAATTTATAATAGGTAATTTGATTTTGTTGGATGAAATATATCGTCACATTCATATAGAAAATGTAGGTGTCAGTATTTCAAATTCGTGAAAAAAGTTGGTCAGTTTACTTTTTTTTAAATGACAGAATCTGAACAAAAACTGTTCGGCTATGTTCAATTATTAATTTTTTGAGCAAAAGTTATTCTTATTTCTTCAGTTTATTAATGTTTTCTTGTGGGGGGGGCCAATGAAGAACAAACATAATTATGTTTTCGTTTAAAAATTAAGGACTTCCCCAGTACCTATCCAATGTACATTTCAACGTTATTCTCCAATTTCCCGAAAATCATACATCTCCATTCTTCATCATTATGCGACATGTATTCGTTGGTTCTTATATTAATGTTTGCCATAGAACTGTTGAGATTATTTAATTTTACCCTAATAAAATATATAAGATGTTCAGAATTGAAAGGCGCAACAACGAAAATGTACACCAATTTTTTTATGTATTTGAAAACTTTACCATACTTTGCTGCACTTTAGTCCCGAATCAGTTTATCCCACAAACGAAAATTAGATGGCGATATAAATTGTAGAAAATTTTCAGGTACTTTAAATTTATTAAAATAAAATTTATGAACCTACCTAATAAACGTTTTTTCCACTAAGGGATACGGAACAAAGTTATTTAAAAAAATTTTTTATCGAAGTTGCATAAAAATCCTTCAAGTCCTATATTAATCCCGCCAATTCCCATAATTCTTCCAAAAGTTTTTCCAATTCTACTTTCTTGAACACCTAATTATTTTGTGGACTATAATATTATACAATGTCTTACTTTTAACAGGTGCCAGTGATTCCGTGCCAAACAACGCCAAATAATATGATAATTGGGCGGCATTGTCAGATTCATCTTGCTGAGTATCTGAAAAAACAAATGGAGAAGAATGAACCGACAGAAAATATAGAAAATGAACTGTCAGTGAAGGCGTGTCAAAGAAACTACGATCAGAATATAATATTTTAAACTATAATAATTCGACAAATAATGTTAAACTTTTTCTTTTATAACATTTTGTTTCTTCATTGCTCTTACTAATCACAGTCCTAATAATAACCTCAAATTTATATTAAGAAAACAAGAAGTAACCTGAGGACAATATTTCAATAATTTTTTTTTGGTATTTTTCACCCGAGTCAAGTTGTGTAATAGGAGTGATGAGCTGAACTATTGACTAACTGTGAGAGATTAAATCCCAGTACAAACTACATAAAAATGAAGGAGGTTATCTCTGTGAATGATAGACAAAGGAATACATTAGATACATAGCAAGGAAAGAAAAATGACATCTTCTTCCAGATTTTTCTCTATAAGTTATTGAAAATAATCAATTAATGTGCTGTGCTAACAATACCATAATATCAACAATATTAAAAGTAAATACTGTATTCCAAGGTGAATAATCGATATCTACAATTTTTGAACAGATCAATCACGTGTTGACGTCATCACGTCGTTATCAGTTGAAACTGGGTGCAAACAAAAATTTGACCCATTTGCTTTATACAGTAAGAAAAGATAAATATCATTTTTAAAGGCTGAGGATTATGTAGAAATAATTAATTTTAATACTGATAGCCGAGGATACTCTGAATAATATAATTAACTTTCTACCTCATTGTCCTTTAAAAATTTTCAATTTATTTTCATTCTTCGTAATGATATGGGAATTTACGTAAGTTTATGATAGTAATATAAAGTTTGTTTGGACCCAAATTGTCTACCTGCATTAACCGATAATTGTTAGACGGGTTGTGACGTCACAAGTGACTAATCTATTTTAGAATTTATTACAATAATTTCCAGTCATAATTTAGTAAATGATTATAGGTATCTACCTGCCTATTGAATGTTCTACAATCTTACAGTATTTGGTGTTCAAAATTCAAAATAGAAGTCCATACATAGTGAAACTAAAATTCAGAGAATGGACAAAGAGGGGCAAATTTTCATGAACACAAACTTTATTTCAGTGTAAAATTAATAAACCTGAAAATAAATTAAGAGCTCGCAACCTACCTCACACACAGTTTAACTCAATTAAGTTTAAAGAATTTAACACATTTTACAGTTCATCATTGTAATTTCATTAGAAACTAGGTATGGACAACTGTAGCACATGGAATATAATATGTATGAAGTTAGGAAAATTTAAGAATAAAAAGGAAAATATGAGGATTTAAATCAAGAAAAATGAACATCGCGCACTTTACCAAATTTGAAATAGAGGTGCCAACTTCAACTGGCAGAGTACAGGAACCACAAGTCCGACCACTTTACCAATATGAATTACAGGAATTTAAATCATAAAAAAATGGTAACTTCATCTTTGAAAAATTGAAGAAAAAATTATTCACAAATGAGAAAAAAAGTCATTTTTTTAGTTGATGTGAAAATCAAGAAGGAGAAAAGAGCTCTCAAAAGTCAAAAGTAGAAGAGAAAAAAGATGGTAGTTGAGACTTCAGTTTACCAGCCAGTAATAGGTGATTCCATTTCCAATTATAACGTATGAAGAAAATAAAATAAAAGGAAAATAAGTAAGAAAATAAGTAGAAATTAGGCCCACTACCTACAGCAGCCTATATCCCTATTGTTTTATTAGATAGACTATATTATAATTATAATTATCCTTTTTATTAGCATTTAGAAAAATGATACAGGCCAAAGTTGGAATAGCATAAAACATTGTCAAAAGCTTGGACAAAAGTTGATAAAGGCATAGCAAATGTGATAAAAAGGTATTTCAACATACAAACGTGTGTTCTCGTGTTACCAAGATATAGCTACGATCAAGTTGTACAGTGTGCAATGTCAATGCAACTACACAACATGGTGAGAATGTTAACAAATGTAATGCCAACAAAATATCGTCTTTCATATCAATGGGCAATGGTAATTTTTGAGTGTATTGTATCCCTTATTGTTGGGTGCAGGTTTGACTATATGCAGTTTAGGCCTAGTCAACATGGGACTGAACAGAGTTATTTTTCAGCCGTGACACCACATAATGAAAGTTTAGATATCTTTTTCCTATGATAGCATGCATGTGCCCACACTGACTTGTGATTTTGCGCTTGTTAGTTCCTTGAGCTGTATAACTGGAATGACTAGTGAAAACTCACACAAACATTGCACGCAGAAATCTCTATTTATACATTGTTAAATAGAAAAACTGGAGTTAGCCTATTGAATTTTCATCTTCATCATAGTAATAATACCTTTCTACTTGTAGATCGGTTCCCTCTATTTCACACATTTTAAATGGATAATGCCAAAATTATTTTGGTATGAGTGCATATGGTATAAATAATTTGAGATGATGAGAATGTGATCGTCACTGACTTCTCATAATCATAATGATTTTCTAGGAATAATAATAATAATATGTAGTAGTTTCTACACTTAGTATATACGTATAGACTGAGTGCATAAATTTTGAATCGCTAAAAATATGGGTTCCAACATGAGTTGGCTAATTGACACATATCAAATATTTTTGTAGTTTTCTGTGATCAGACAACCAGGATTTCAAAATAATGTGTATCTAGACTTCGTCCTTTTTCTGGCTTTTCTTTTAAACACAATATAATATCTGGCTAGCGCTGAAATAAACTATGTGAAAAAAAAAAATAATAGTAATGAAAAAATAAAATTACTAAAAAAATTGTTTCCATAAAGATTCCAACACTGGTAGCCGGGATAATAGTCCATGCCATATAGAAAAGAGCCATGGAGTAGCTGGAAAATTTGCTAATTTAAACATCACTACATAAAACACCATTAAAACACCAATGATAACTTATGATAATGCAAATAAAAATATCCTCTTTTACTGAATGTAGACGCTTTTCAAATATTTTAAGGTATAGAAAGTAGTGAATAGCTCTATTTGAACGGACTACACCAGCTTACACCAATCTGAACCAAGATGGCGATTCCACAAATAATGTAAAAATATATATAATGTGACTTTTCACCAAGTTTTATTCAAATATTTTTGGAATAGTCCAACCAGTGTAGATTTGTAGATTGGTGCAAGTTGGTGCAGTCCCACTGAACAGAGCTAAGATAGAGAACTGTTACAAATGTTGTGATTCCTGAAGACGTGACATATATAGAAAATGACACATTTTGAAAATATAGTATGTGGAACCAAATTTAACATAATAAAAACAACAAGACATGGATTTATACACTTGTGAAGGGAAACCAACTCACAGTACCAGCCCATGTTGTTAAACAAACTTCTTAACATGCCTACCAACTCTTTAGTATAGCCCTACGATTGGTCCCATTGAACATCCTTGGAAGTAAATAATATATAACTTACATAACCAAAGAAGTAAATGTAATGGAATGATGAATATATGTATTTATGGTGATGGTGAATATACCTAACAATAACACGACGTTGACCTTAGGACTTACTCAGAACTAAATTTACAGTGGCTAGAACCAAGATTCTTGCGGGATGTATAAGATTAGAGAATGGGACTTTTATATTTTAACATATCATTGTTCTTAAATTGTTTGAAAATATTTGACAAACATTTACTTATCAACTTTACAGTTACAAACAAAACTGAAGTCTGATCAACCAGGAAAGATGTAAAAAGATACACAATGACAATGAGGTTAGCAATTCAGATAAATAACTGCGTTTCCAATAGTCATGGATTTACCCACTAACAATGTTGAAGTAAAATTATGATATGAATTAAATTGACTTTATAAGAATGGAATTACATACATATTTATTAGGTATCTATACTATTGAGTTGAACCGAGAATCTTATTTAACGATCTTGTAACGACAGAGTTGAAAACTTTGGTATTTGAGTGGCACAACGTGGAGGTGTTTTACCGTAAAAAGACAAAAAATTACTCATTTTGTGAAATTGTAGGTGTGTAATTATTATGTAATTTTACACCTTGATGTACAAACCTTGGTTTCAACACTCCTGGATACACCAGTTACTTACAAACAACAATTCTTAAAATTCCTAGGTATTTCTAATAACTAGAAAGTCAATTTAGTTTAAGTACCTCTCTATTTTCTTTAGTAAGTACAAGTTTTATTCATTAATTTATTAATTAAGAGTCAATGCGACGTATTGTAAATTTGAACTTACTTTTATCTAAACAGAGGTGTGCTTGAGAAAACTGGATGGCATAATGCATAGCAGTAAACTGAACGAAAACAGTGGTGAATAAGTCTGTCAGATTATTAGCGAAACGAGCTAATAAATTGTATGTGCGGTATTAATATAATATGTCCGAAAGTTTGTGCTATTGGCAAATTAGGTACTTAACAGTTTTTACTCACCCTGTTTGTGAATGAAACTGATTTCTCTTAACACTGATTCGCGATTTTTTTTTGATGAATAAGAAATAGGCACGCGGGTATCTGTAATTGAAACATTTGTCAATAATTCCGAAACCCCTAAATCAGTTTCTTCGGTATGGTTTCCTGATAAATTCGAATATATGAAGGAAAACCAATCAACTCAAACACATTGGGCTGAAAATTTAGGTAAGCTGTATTGTCATTAGCATATCTTCTGGAATTATAGGCAAGCTACTTCCATGAAATTTATCAATGTTGAAGGCTATATTGTCGGCGAAGAATCGGAAATTGACCTCTGAGCCCAAAATAGATAATTTTTGTTTTTAACAGTATGCGCTGAAAAATAACACTAAATTTTCTATTTATAAAATAATTTTATGAGCTTCGAAATGTTATTTTTAACATTATTTTCTTTTTTTTGCAATGTGACACACATTTTTTTGTCTCCAACAGCGCGCATTGAAAAACAATACTATATTTTCAATTTTATAAAATAATTATACGAGCTTCGAAATGTTATTTTTAACATTATTTTCTTTTTTTTTGCAATGTGGTACACATTTCTCTTGTCATTACAGGTGTAAAAACTGGAATGTGAGGGCGGCCACCACAAATCTCAGTGAAAATTTTGGCCAAGAAAAAAATTCGTTAATGTGTGTGTGTATATGCTGGTATTCAACACAGGCACACTAAAAATATAAGAAAATTCTTTTGTTCACTGAAACAATGAAATATACAGTGTAACCAACCAGCAAAAATAAGGGGGGTGTCTTGTTGACAGAATGTTTCCTTTCTGCTCAATTCCCAACTTATCCCATGTGTTCACCTAATCACATTTTATCTTATCAGTTGTCACTCTTGTTCGCCTCTCGGCATTTATTTCCATTATTATATTGCATCAATATTTAATGTTTTCTGGTGTTTAATTAAGTAATTAATTGCAATTGGATTATTCGGTCATAATTTGATCATTTCATTTCATCCTAAGTATATAAATTAATTGAAAGTTTTATTATGAGAAAGAAAATATTAATTTTCCTTCTCATCTTCTTAATGAATTGTGTAAAAGATAAAATGCAGAAATGAAGAAACTGAAGCTGAAGTTTACTCCTCATCATTCCAACCTCCAAAATACCAATAATTGTTCGATGTAGTACCTTAGGCATGGTGGAAATTCGTTTTATTTATATTAGATTGAATGAATATTTCACGTTTTCTGATGTTTAATTAAGTAATTATTTGCAATTGAATAATTTGTCATAATTTAATGGTTTTATTTCAACTCCAGTGCGTATATTAATATTGAAGCTTTGAATGGAAATAAGTGCTGAGGGGTGAACAAGAGTGATAACTGATGGGATAAAAACATGAGTGAGGTGAATACATATGACGACCCAATCTGCAAAAATAACAATTGTGATATGCCACTTTTTTCATTGTGGCTATAGAATGACACACATACGACAAATACAGGATGAAATTTTATGTGTCACAATTCAGTCATTATAAAGTTACACTATAGTGTCATCCCGTTTTTGACAGCAATGATGCCACAAAATTCGTCATTTTTCCCAGTCACATTCGTGTCACACTTTGCAGATTGGGAAGTTTGTCATGGATCCAAGAGGAACCGTTCTGTCAACAGACACTCCTCAAAAATAGGAATGTGTGACATATTAAATGATTCATTCTACTTGTTTATAGGCACTTAGGAGCTCTTTACTTTTTATGAATTTTGTTTTAATGTTTTTAGACAGATTTGGAAAAATATACAAAAAATTGATGAATTATCGGATTTATCATCGTTTTTTATTTTGACTCTTTATCATTTGATATTCTCAAAAAAATTCATCCTTTTTGACTGCATTGTTGGTTTGAAACCTATTTTGTAAATAAATTGGCCTACCTGAAGCCCTCAATTTAGTTGATGTTATGTTGGCTTGAGAAGGTATCTGAATTACCCCCTACCTGCCTTCTTCGATTTTCACTCTAATGGCACTTCTGTTTTAATAAAACTAGGTATTGTGAACCTTATATAATGGCATCAAACATATCCGTAGTATTTTCGTTCCTTTTTCTCGAATTAAATAAAATAAAATATTTATTTATTTTCATAAGAAGGAAATAATCAGTTACCACTTTAAAAAACCTACTCTTCAGAAACATAAATTCAAAACAAACAGAATTATTCATGACTGAACTCGACTATAAACAATGAGAGAAACAAAAGTATTGGTTCATCTCTCAGTTATAATTTTTACAACTTCGTGGAATAATTGTTCTAAAAAATCAAAGAGTCTCGTATCCGTAACAGTACTTCGAGAGAAATCGACATTTGATTGAGAATATGTGCACCATGGTTTCATTGTACCTACTTACTCTAAAATGTGTAGGTATCTATAATTCAGGATTTTGCTATTGCTAGAATAATGATAAGTTATCGTCTTTTATACTAACCAAACATTATTTTATTGTTGTAGAATTCGCTGTGGGCCATGTAATTGTAGTTACGATCGTATATTTGGTACATTGCCATTATAGTCTCTGTAACGGACCAATTTTAAAACAATTTTTCTCGTTTTAAACTACAAAATTAGTTTACTTTTTAATATTAATATTAATAAATGTTTTTAAATTATTATACGATACAGACGGACATGATCTTCAGAGTAGACCTGTAACCCTATAAGAGAATAAATCAAACATTGTATTAGGATTAGTTCTAATTTTTAAATACTTGAAAAAATATAATTAGTAACACAGCTGAACTGCATTTATACCCAATAATGAATACGACGGTTCTGATCTAGCTCCTCCTAAAAATTTAATTACATATTTGGAAAATTTAACGAATAGACACGTATAAATGTTTTTCTGGTTTCGGATGAGAATAAAATAAAATTATTACTCACCTGTAAAAGCGAACGTTAGCGCAAGTATTACAAACTGATACAGAATTTTCATTTTTGTTTCCCAGAATATTTCCTCGATTCACGAATTATTTTGAAAATATATCTTCGACTTTTGTGTGAGAAAATATCGCAGAAAAATCAAAAAATATTCTTACTCTCAGTCTTTGTTGAATATGAACGGAGTATGAGTATCTACCTAAATTTATAACGTAAAGAATGCATTGAAGTTTACCAAATGTTTTGCAACTGATTAAATAACTTTAAGGTACCTACATATTTCTCAAAAAAATCGTCGTACCTATATTTCTGCACAGGAATAAAAACGAGATTCTTTGAAAAACTTCCAGAAAAGTAAATTCATTTTCACAATTAAGTTAAAGATGCGGTCTTACAAGTTTAAGAAGAGCCCCGAAGTTTACGTTACAGACATCAGGTTTGGCTGTTCTGATAAAAAAATAATCAATAGGCAGCTATTGAGATTTCTCTGAATGTTATACGAAATTACCAAATGCTTTTAATGCGTGTTGGTAAATCTGGGCAGGCATAATTATTCGAAAGGTACTTCAAACAAAAAATAAATTTTTAAACCGAATTTATGCCTCCGTTTGACCTGTTATACGCCTCCCAAAGTTTATGAATTAAGTTTGGTAAAAAAGAGTATTTAGGTAATTATCTATTTAATGAGTAAAACTGGAAAAACACTTTAAAGTCCCCTTAATTCATTATGCAGCTTTCAAGGTCAAAATGCAAGGCTGTTTTTTTCGATTTTATTGTTCGACAATACATATCTACTATTTCAATCATTTTTTTAGCAAATAGCATTTTAGACTTTAGCAAGTCGTGTCAAAGTTTAATGAAAGAATGGTCCTTAATATTTTGTTTACAGCAGACAAAAATGCATCACGCTAGAATGAAAATTGGCCAAGTCTAAAAATTCTATTTTTCAGGAGAGTGAAAAGAAAGTTCAGAAAATTATAATTTTTCAGTTATTGCTGTGAAGTGTGGAACCAATTATAGCATATTGACAAGATAAACCAGGTAAAGACTTTCTTCACAAAAAACTGAAATTTTAGTATTTTCCTCGAAATGAAAGTACTTAAGATGCAGTATTTAGCAGAATTATCATTCAGAGGTATTTTAAGTCCCACATAAGTTACATTTTCACTGAGCAAAAGTAGCTTATCTTGGATGAAAGATAGTTCTACACTATTAAATTAATTTTAAAAAGTGGAGTTACGTTACTTCTTCACGAACTAATTCCTTCACATCCAGAACCAGAATTTGTAAAATAGCCTTGTAGCTTATAGCTTTATTTAGCTAGATTTATGCTCAAATAGCCATTAGCATAGCAATAGCTTTATTTTTAGGCTATTTTTAAGCTAATTTTTAACATTGTTCCACACAGTTTTCATTCTGAAATTTGGATTAAAATTTTGGTGAAATTTTTTTTGTCTATTTTTGGAGAAAGAGCATTTATGTTTTGATTTTCATTAAAAAAACAAAAATTTATTTCAAAAAGTTCGCCTTGGTATAATTTAGTAAAAAGCTAGTTTTATTTTTTCAACTAAGCTGATAGCTGGTTACTTAGCTTTAAATTTTTCATGTTAATAGCTTTAGCCCATATAGCTTAACTTTATCATAAAGCTAAAATACTCTTTTCTAGATAAAATTCCAAAAAAAAATTTTTTTTCCAACTTTATCCTTTTTTTCAAAACATTAAAACTTAGCAATATTTTTCACGTAAAAAATTTTAATTTTCACTGTAACTGTTTAAACTTTGAGAATTATATTTCGAAAAAGTCGGGTGTGGAAATTTTTTGGAGAGAAAAAAGCTAAATTTTGACCAGAAAATTGTCTTACATCCAATTAACTTGGGGCACCATGGGTTGGCTCTAGTTTAAGCTTAAATTTTTTATGAGTAGGTAGTTTCAAGATGAATTGGAAAGAGATTTTCTATTTTCTTTGATCTTGCCTGGTGTCGGTTAGCGCTTAATTCCTCTCTCATTTTTCATATCTTTCCAATCATTATAACTTTTCGATATTTTCTCTCTCTGAAAGGATGTCTCGTATAACAGGTGGAACAATAGTGTCAACTCCAGTACTACTAGAGGCGTTTAGCTCTTGCTCACTACTAACTTTTATCATCAGGCTTGCTCCAACGAACTATACTCGTATCCCATATATAGCAGATATTCAGACTAACAAGTAGTGTGAAGTCCGGCTAAGCATAAATTCTTGTTTGTCTACAAAAGGTCATTTGTGGCTGATTTTTGCACTACATTTGGTTTTTGTGCAGTTGAGGATGGAGGGTGAGTCGCAGATTCCAGTCCCATTTACCAGCAACTCCACTCTGATGAATACACACAAACTATATTCAAACATGATGTATGTGAATAAACTTAGCATACTGGGTACCCATTTCTTTTCTGATCAATCGTTTTTCTTTCAGGTCCACAATCATTTACTCGAATCAGTCTCCTTTCACTTTGAATTAATAACTTCTGGAACGGTAACCATTATTATGGTTGATAAATCTCAAATAGGTACGTAGATAACAATCAGTAACCTTCTTCTGATGACGCATGAAAATTGTTTTTCCCAGACCGTGCTCTTAGTTCTCAACTGCAACCTTTTTTATGCTCAATTTTTCTTTTGCTCAAAATTTCTCTCCCTCCAAACTTACTACATGAAACACAAATATTAACTTAATTCAGTATATCTATCTGATCATAATACAACTATTCATCAATCATTTTAATAAATTACTCTAAAACAGACTATGTTAAGACAGCTAAATTTTGAAATTTCATTTCGTTGGTATTTGAACAAAACAAGTCCAGATGTGCGGTACACATTGAAAACCCAAAATAACTAAATAAAGAAACATAACAGAAGAAAAGCAAGAGTATTCAATAAAATCTAAAATGTAGAAAAATAAATGTAAAATGACAGAGAAAAATCTTCAAAAATATAAAGAGCAGACTTTTTAACACTCATGTAATAATTTTGTTACTGGATATTTAACTTCAATGATATAATTGACATAGATATTTGATACAATTTATCATATTAAGTAGGTCCCAAAAAAGAAAAAAATAAGAAAATAAGAGGGAAGTTTTGATCAATTTGCAGTATTATCTGCTTGATAGGCCAAAAGCCAAGTTTCAATGTAAATATCTTAATGGAAACAATAATAATTATGTCCTATGTCATCTGAGGTACAGAATTACCATACAGAAATGACGAACGGGGTTGTAAAACATACATTAATAAGTTTCATACCTTGCCATTTTCTTTAAAAAATAAATATTAATTAAAATAAACTTGAAGAAATATTTTGGGAGAATTGTAACGGCATAAATAAGTAATATTTAGTACCTGTTTGAACACTCCATGTGTTACACTGAGACATCCGAACTGGGGAAAGATTGAATTTATTATCGTACCTTTTTTTTATTTTTATTCTTATTTTTCTTCAGCATATATTATATTCTTTCCTCACGTTTTCCCAGTTACACAAACTATATTTTGCCGTCTTCATCTATTCCTATACCCATTATATTTCGGCATCTCTCTTTCTGCATTATCAAACTCCGTACTGTCCGCTACTTAGATAAAAGGGCATCTACTTTTTCCTATACCTTCCCGTTCCTCATTTCACCTATTTAATATAATATTATATTGTAATCACACACGAAGATAGCAACCAAGTTCCAATTAGGTTTTTCCCATAGGTCTGTTCCTTTCCTCCTGATTTATCTCCAGTCTTGATTTTTAGAAGATGAATCAGTCCATAAAAAACTATGAAATAAGTTACTTGTTCTTCTCAAAAAGTGAGAGAAGACACATTTTTTCTTTTTTCCTTTGTAATTACTGCAATTAGAATTCTCACAGAAGAATAATCCTTTTTTATGCATTCGCAATCCTGAAAAATGTCTACTGGAGTCTCTATCCGCCATTCATAATCAATTTGCTTAATTTGAATTTGGTTGCTATTATTTGTCTGGAGATATGCCACGTTCTCAATGATGGAGTTGACTTGTAATAAACGGAGTTTTGCAGCAACAAGACTTTTATTTTCCTGTTGGCCAACGGCTAATATATTACAATTTTCTCTTGTAATGTGGAGTAGGGGTTTTGTTTAGCATCTTGCGATGAATCTATTGTAGGGTATATTTCAATGGGTGATGTATTTCATACACTAGGGAGTCTGTAGGGTTGAATCATAACTGCAAATATTTATCCTCCTTACATGTGGGATGTATTCTTCATTTTTCCTAGGGATTCTTTTTACTGATTTTAATACCTTTTTTCTACCTACATTTTTTCTTGTATTTTGTCCTACTTAACTCTGGTCATAGTATATCACACGAGTATATCAATATCAAACTGAGTATTAATACCTCTAAATGTGATTTGTTATATGATGGACCTTAACTTTATGGATCGAGTCTTTAAATAAAATATAACAACACAATTGGTAACTTAAAAATATAATAATTTTGTACATACAGTATAGGTAAGTTTACATCATAATAATTCATAATAAGAATTCTAAGTAGTAGTCTAATAATTGTTCATAATAATCCAATAGTGAGTTTATATACATAATTGGGTGTAACAGTGTTCACTGTGATTAGTGTGAAATAGGTATTAGTGTGTGCGTATAATTGGTAAGGATGAAGAAGAAGAGTTCATTGGAAGAGGAAGAAGACTTGTCATAAAGAAGAAAAAGAGTCTAATTTGTAAACAATGTATTATTGTTTACATAATTCCACATATTTTCATTCGTTTGTAGGAATATATTTGTCAATAAGATTACCGACGAATAAATCCGTTACAGGAATATTCACCGTCATATCTGTGGTTGCTCACTGCAGGGAAAATTTGACTTTTAGCGTGTTATTTTGGACACCTAACTCAACCAAGTAGTGAATAAATCAAAACTATTCTAATTTTTTCAAATACCTAAAAGTATTTTTTTTGTTCTCATTTGACTGGCCTATTTGCTACAATCTTCATTCTTCTATTTGGATAATCATGTTTACTTTCTAAATTTTGGAAAAATTTTGTATGATTTTATTAAATCTTTGAAATTTAATATTCTGTGTAATTCTAACACAACATACAGTGTATTAAAATAATACCAAAAGGAAGATTCTACTCTTGTGAAGTTTTCAGCACTCGCCTATTGCTTGTATGAGCTTAAAACTCATTAAAAAACTGCCAATTTTCCACACTAATCATAGTATAATGTACCAAACATTCCTGCTATTATAGTAGATCTACTAAACTGGAGTTCTGGAAATTCTAGCTCTGGAATTATGCTTGTACGCCGGTACCCTAACCTTTGGTGCCAATTTTGGGGTTTTCAATTTAGCCTTAAATAAATGTTGTATTTGATTTCCCATAACTTTTGAAGCCAATTCAAGATGAGAATGCAACTTACAATAGCAATGTTGGCAAATAATTTATCAGCTTCATTATTTTTAAAGAGAAGAGAACATCGCATTAGGAATTCTGGTGGGTAGGTATCCTTTTTGCATTATTTATGGCAATGAAGAAATAAAATCTAAATATTAATCTACTTTCCTATGGTAAATTCCTCGAGAAGGAGACCTTTACGGGACCCCTGATGGACATACAAAGGGCTTCTTAGAACTTGCTTCATTGATACATCACATAATTATTGCCCCTTTCTGATAAGATTTATGATCTAATTAGCCTCGGTACCATAGTAGATGCGAGAACCTTATGATTTCTAATTTGTTCCGGAATAGACAGTGATTTACAAGTTATGCGAATTTTTACATCAAATTAAAATATTAATATCACTTTCAAACTTTCAACATTGTTAAATTATTGATGCTCGAATTATTTATTTAAATATTTTACAAACAAGCAAAGCATGAATTACAGAAAATCATAATAGGTAATTATATTAACATAGGTAGAGACAGAGACCACGATTTGGCTCATTGGGAAGTGTAGGATGAGCTATGCTGCAGAATTGCACTCTGATCTGAAACCTTTGTAAATCGCAGCTTTCTTATGCCAGATTCTTGTTTCGAATGTTTAATCACCAATATTTGGTTTTCCAATCCGGCGTAAATTTGGTCAGTTATACCACCAAATTTTCTCTTTGCAATGAAAATTTCCGACAACTGTAGCAGAAGTACGACTGCACTCGCATTCATATCTGCGCGCGGTGATTGATTACACAAAAAATTATTAATTTCAATTAGAAGATAATGTAGACCACCTACCAAATGGGTGAATTTAATAGGCGTCTACTTTTATTGTAAAGATGCTCTACTTACCCAGTAAAAAATTATCCAAATTGGGGTATAATTTAGTTCGCGCTTCCGTCATTGTTTCAAAAATAAAATCAGCTTCGTTCCATAAATATTCGGAGCCACTGATATCAACAATGTTTTCATTCAATTCGAGCGAGTTTTCTAATTTAAGAACAAAAATATTCAGTTTGTAAATGGGTTTTCCAAATTAAGACTTTGCTAAAATAGGCCCATATGCAATATTAGGAATGATGGAAGAATCTCCATAATATTTTTTATCCAGAACAAAAATTGTCTGAAATGAATAAATTCGAAAATTCGTGGCCTGAATCATCTGTAGGTAGTATGTATAGATAGTAGGTAGGCGCATATAACTTAGTAACAATGAATTAGAACGAGAATACCGCAGTCTATTGAAGAAAAAATAAATATTTACGTAGCCTTAGTATGTCAGACAACCACACATTTGGCCTATCCTATTAATTTAAAAATTTACTTTTAAAAATCTGCCTTAAATATTTCTATATGCAACCCACCTTAAATTTTATAGAACTTGTAATATTTCCTAAACACGAACATATTCCACGGGTGAAAAACCCAACTCCTCTGTAATGATAATTTTATATCATTTTCTATTATACCATATATTTCGTATTTTATTAACAATTATTCTTCTATCTCCATTTCGTATATAATTTCGTTCTCACATCCTGTCTAAATGACGTTAGTAAGACTTGTCAAGACTTGCATCATGACGTCACCTTTTTGGTTAATATAATATTCTCTTACTAAAAATAATGATGTCATCTATTCCCAGAATACAAAATACAACTCTGCAATATTCCTAATTCCTCTTAAAATTATAACTACACCCACTTTATGTCATAAGCATGTTATTCTATTGGCTCACTCTAAACTACGGAGATTATATCGACCAATCATATTGTATATCTCCCACGACACCAATGTATATTTCATTCGAATCCATACCCTTAGATTTAAGCCTAATCACTTATTAACTTACCATTATTCTACTAACATCTTTTCTTGTACATTATAATATTTCTATGTACATATTTCTGAAATACATACTATAATTAAAATAATATATGTGTCGTGTATGTTTTGTAACAATTATACCGTTACATCCTCTTATCTTTCTCAAACATTCCCCTTTGTCAAAAATGGAATTCTTTTCATTCTTCAATGTTTCTCTGTTCTTTATCTTTTTCACACAGGTCTTCCGAGATTTCAAAACTTATTCTATCACTTTCGATGTATTTTTTCCTTCTTCCCTCCTCCCATTCCTAATAAAAGATCGTCTGTGGAATTCCATAATAAGACTGTATATTTTGTAAACTAGTTTTCACTACCACCACTTCTTTTCATTTAACAGACAGACAAGTTTGTACACCAACTTTGACTTATTTTTCATTTCTCTGTAGCAATTGCAATTGAAAAAACATAAATTCTTTTCATAGTTTCCCATTTATATATTTTTTCTGTAATACATGGTATGTGTTTCTATACAATTATGACTGCTTTAATTTTTCTATTAGGCAATGGGGAAAATTCGGTGGTGTTCTAAAATGGTTCCTGGTTGAATGTTAATTCGGTGAGTTTTACCATGGAATAAAATACGAGTTTGTGATCAAAAAGGCATATTAAAATCACCTGCACATGGTATAAATTCGAGTCCAACGACATCTGGCAGAGTTATCTGGTCAGGTAGTGGTAATTCTATGGCCACTGTCCTATACGAGTGTGTTAGCTGAGGTTTGTGGTCTTGTGAGACTTTGGACTATAAAATCTTGAAGGGACTGTAGGGAGATTGCCAAAATGGCCCCCCTGGCATACCACAACAATATCATACTGATGGTTTGCCAAAACAGAAAAATTTCTTAGCTTTAGCAAGTGAAAATTTTTCCAAATGTTGGTGACAAAACTTCTGTAAAAGCTTTTATAAAATTCTCGCAAAATTTTGCGCCATTTGCAAATAGAAGTTATTACTAATCAGCCAACATTTGAATAATTACATCATAAGTAAACTGAATAAAATTTTCCTTTATCAGGAAAAACACTGTCTCACAAATATATCGAATAGCTTTAGAGGAGAATGGTTTACAAACGAACTTTTTTTGATTCTTTTTACTATAACACACCCCAGTTTATAGATAAGTATAGCAATCTAAAATATACCATTGGAAAGCACTCATCTTTCTATATATCTACCAAGCTACTTGAAGCTCAAAATGCATTTGTTTATAATTAAAGATAAATTATTTTTAAAAAGTTCAAATCTGGCCGTGGAATAATATGTAGTACCCACACACTGAAACATGAACATAAATGGTACAAATTATGTTGCACTTCTATTTTTGAAAAATCATAAATAAAATGATAGAATCCAAATGTTATTCTTTAGGAGAATTGCCAAATTATTAAATTATAGAAAAAATTTACCTTAGAAACTGTTTTCAATAAACTGCAGGGACTGACGGTTTTTGTATGATATGCCCAGCGTTTGTTGTAATGGGATACATTTTTTAGTCAATGTACATAAACTAACGGCGTCTTTTTCAGACCATTAACTTTGTCTGTTTTAAGAGGTAGGATGGTATTTCATAGTATAGTGATTTCTGCTGTAGTTTAAAGTAATTTAAATAATCCCTAATATGTACTCTATATTGAATCATTAAAATAAATATTTGAATCAGAATTGGTCTTAATAACCCCAGAAAATCTTCAAAATGCCAAAGCACTGCGTACTAATGGTATTTTATATTATAGTTCCACTGCGTACACATTCAAGTATTTTCATAAAATCAATTTATTCTCAGAATATATCATTATTTCTGGCTGAAATTGTGCATATACACCTAATCGCAACTGAAAATGATTATAATTAGATAGGTAATAATGAATTGCCTTTTGAAATTTTCATCTTAAATTCTACATGAACTGAAAAATGATTAAAATATAACTCGACACATACAAAAATGATAACTCTCTGATAAAAAATTTAGTATGAAGATTTCCTAAAATGTTTTTGTTGAAGGTATAGATAATGATGTACTTGACTATTATCTGATGTTGTTCTAGAAAATAATGAAACAATTTCTCTGTCCCTTGAAGAAGTTCCACCGATTATCATTCTTCCTTAAGAAGGATGCAAAATCAACCAGTTTTCATACCCTTCTTAGGCACATGGTTTACCCAAGGCGCCTCCCTATCACTAAAATTTTTATGTTCATAAAAAATTATGACATCATCAAATCCCCTGTAACAGAAATCGGATGTGAAATGTGAACAATTTTCGATACACCCTCAACCATACGACATATTCATGTCAATACAAATTCAACCTTTTCTTTCGATGGTAGATAGGTGTTCTAAACATTTAGGAGATAATAGCTGAAGAGTTGACTGATGAAATTAGTTCTAAACAAGTGGGTACCTAGTACTGTAGGAAATGTAGCCGACATGACATGCTGCAAACTCATCAACCAGAATGGAGTGAAGATCAAGTAGGCAGTAGTGCTAATTTTTCTAATTTGATCTCATGTAGTTGTTTCAGGTTCAAATCCAAGTGGCGGAAACACTTGCATTTGAAATTTTTTTTTTTAGAAAATTTTCTGAAGCAACTAATTAGTAATTCTGATGAAGAGTTGTCACATCAGTTGCATTTGGAGATTTCAATCATCGTTTTAAGATTAATTATAAAAAATGACCTTAAAACCTAACTACCTGATTCCAAACATTGTATACAAAATAATTATACGAATTGAATGAATCCATCGAGCCTTACCAAAAATCAAATTTTTGAAAAACACATTCATAGTTTCGATATTCTTTTGGAAATCTAAAAAATTACAAAATGATTGCATCATTCACAATGTCATTAATTCATTAACATATTATGTAAAAGAGGTACAAGTTAGTATGTAGTTATCATCTGGGTACACTTAGGAGTAGTGTAGGACTGAAAGTTTGCATCCTGTAATTGGCATGTACCATATATAATATCGCAGTTAAAGATATCGGCAACATTCAGAGAGCATACTTTCTGGATGATTTCAAGAAAAATGTTCAGTCCATCACTGGTTTGGAGCAATGTGGTATCATATATTATATGTGAAAAAAGAAAACTACTGGTGTGGTGATTTATCATCCTGAATATACGTGTTTGATGACAGATGGGTTGAGTCTCTGTAGACAAATGACAAACGTTGTTAGTCCATTACTGACAGTTCATAATAGATTACTGCACTACACTTGAAACAAATAATTCTAAAAATTTTCATCTGAAATTGGCATGATCCGTAATAATTGGTAGGTACGATAGGTATTTACTTTATTTCTAGCGTATTATTCTTTTTCCACACTTCCAATTACAGATCGATCCAATTTAACAACATCGAAATTTTGCCAATTTTTTGCTAGGATTCTTTGATAGAGATATTTAGTACAGTGCTACGCTAAGTAAAAGTGAAAAAAAAACTTATCGGGGACAAATTTAACTTATTTAATGATCTGTAATTAGGAGGGAAGTGAAAAGGCTTGTTTTTTAGTTAATTTTTCAGCTATAAGTACATACTTCGAACGAGTTCAAAACTTCATTTTTGTAAAAATCAAATATAGGCTCACGAAGTACACGGATGAAACTTCATTTTGATATAAGGTTGAGAGCAATGATAGATCTAGAATGTACCGCCCCTAGAACCTTGCTAATCCTGAAGCACTGCTCCATTTGCCTCGTGAATAAAACAGCCCTAACATATCTCGACAGCAAAACATACAATTTAACTAAAATTTCAGCGGAACATTAATTTTTTTTTTCGTTGAGTATTTTGTGAAAATTTAATTGAAATTGTATTTTTAGTTCTAGTGGTATAACGGAAATTCTGTTCAGATCCTGTGATTCGAATAGTAAGAATTCAATCAATAAGGGAATGTCAGCAATATCTTGAAAACCCAATATACAATTTCGGACAAATTTTCTGAGAATCTCTGGCTAACGTAGGTATAATTATGTTTTGCCAAAATTTCAGTTCAATTGTATCATCGATTCTCGAGGTACATCGTTAAAATTCTTCAGTTTATTTAGATTTATATAGTTTAAAACAATCAATATGAACAGAATTTCAGTGATATCTCAAGAACGAAATGTACAATTTTAACCAAATTTTGACAAAATTTCCTGGAAATATCCTATAAACTATGTAGATGTCTCGCAAAAATTTCTGCTTTCCATCACTAACACTTCTCTCTCAATTGCTTTTCGTAAACTTTTACTGTACGTGTTCTCAATGCTTTCAAACAACAATCAACATCGCTACTAATGAGCAAAGGACTTGCATTCCAGTTTTTTCTAGTATATTAACGTTGGCTTAGTTTCCTACATGTACCTGCAATAAAAGGTAGGAACCTATGTCAATTCCAAATTGTTCTTTTTAGAACTTGGAAACTTCATGGTACGCCATACCAAAAATATCCACAAAGTCACAAGTGGTATTTTTAACCATTACTGATTGTAGTAAATTGAATAAAATTATTAGATACCAACTTTAGTAGTTTTTTGGGAATTCAACAGATATGCCTGCAGGGCGTTGACACACCCTTCAAAACATACCAATGCTCAGACGAATTTTGATCTACAAGTTTACCTTTTGTTTGGAAAACCGACAAATCCGGTGATAGCCGTATTATATTTCTTTTCGCTTTGGAGAATTCTGAGGTGATTTTTTCGTAGATTAGTTCGTTTATTTTCATCACAGTTTCTCCTATGATTAAAAACTCCGAATCTAAATACAAATTGAAGAAAACAAAATATAGGCCGATGAACGATGAAGTTATCACGAATAATGAATGATCCGATGTGAAAATCGAAGTTTTGGACTATTTTAGCATTTATCGGCTTTACCCGCTGGGCCTATAAACTTCCAGAAGCACTCGAGCAACGTGAAACTATCATAAATATCAGAAAGCTTAGGTACTTACTCAGATGGTAATATGATATTACGACTGAGATAGGTGACCCAAATAAAGCCACTCTAATTTTGGAGGACAGCTTAGAGCAACTTAAAGTTGTCCGATTTTTCTATAAATTGGATACCGCATACTTACATTAAATAAGAGAAAATCATGGAACAAATTATTTTTCCTGTTTTCAAACAAATTTCATTAAAACTTTCCAGTTTAACAAAGTGGAAAAAAGTTTTCGACTTGTAAAACGGAGTAGGCTTGGCTTATAATGTTTCAAGTTATTTACTACCTTAAAGTTGGCCGGTTATACCTATCGCAAATGAGTATAAAATGACAAAAGCCATCTTGGATATGAAAATTTTCAGGAGCCTAATATAAGCTAATCTAAATTTCAGTCATCCACATACTATCTGTTTCTAAAAGTCATGGTTGGAGGTCAAAATTTTTTTTGGGGAGGAGGGGGCAAACTTTTATTTTGAAGAATTAATTTCAAATTTCTTGCAATACATTTTGAAAAAAAAAAAATTATCGACATTTAGGGTGCAAATGCCAGCCTGTTCTTTCGAATAAGCTCATGCTAAAAAAAAAAAGGTAACGAATTTATGTTACATCCTGTAGTACAAATAGACTACACCAAAGAAAACACATCACTAGGTGGGCCATGATCACCTCTGCCTATTTGCCCACATATGGAATAAATTTACAACATTATGAAAACAATAAAGTAGAAGGATATCAAACCTGTACCTTTATTACAATAAATAAAGGTAAAAATCAAAGAAATTCGTGATGTACAAAAATCCATATTTGTGAGTGGGAATGAACAAATAGGCATCGCAATGTAAAATGATGAAAGTAAAAACGAGGTAAAATACAAAGCAAACTGATACATACAGTCATACCAGTACAGAAGTTGAAAATCAGTGATCCCCCAAATCACAGACAATAGAAGACAAGGTACCATCTTCTGAGATAAGGCAGAAACATGATGAAAATTTCCCTCTTTTAATTACACAATATATGCAATCAAAAGAAAGAAATTTTTATTAGTATGACAAAACCTGGTTACCTGTCAAGATTAGAGAAAATCCTAATCATGACAGTAAAAGCCACAAAAACATTCTGGATACTTCAAAAATGTACTTATCCAAAAATTGAATAAATTATAAGAAAATGTCATAATAAAGATGCCCTAAAAAGATGAAAATAACCCACTTGAAATTTTTTCATCATGAACTACTGGAATTATTACAGTCAGTTGTAAATTTAGAAGTTTTGTAATAAAATCAGAAGAAATGAACATAAAATTGTGAGCCTACGTGAGGTTGAAAAAGATGACTGACTTCCATAATTCCTGTAGAGGAGGCTGAAGAAATTTATAGAAGGTTATATTTATCTATGTTGTTAGAATATTTTTATTATTTCTCTTAAAATTAGAGGTACAACTGTGAGGTCTGGAAACAGTTATAGTTTGCATGGTGTTTTCAGGCTGAATCTTTCCTATAAGAAAGGAAAATGGAAGTAGTTTTGTCTGAACTAATTAAAGATTATTGAACAGAATGGAATGTCGAGGAAAAAGTTGAAAAGCTGATTAGATGCTGCCGCATTATTTTAGATATTGCAAAAGAATAAAAATAAACATGTTTATTGTTTACCTTCTTGGAAACTCCTACAGGCAAAAGTAAGTTCAAATAATATCCCCTCTCCTATGACTGCAACCATATGTTTTATTTGCCCAGTGTAGTGAATGCTGGAGAAGATTATTTGTGGGGAAGAGTATTTTTGTTTTTGGTGAAAAATTATGGTAAGTATATTCAAATCAATTCGAGTATTTATTTGGGGCCAACCATACGTAACCTAGGAGTTTATTTCTGAATCGGTATATGTAAGTATGAATGAAAAAATTAATTTTTTATGTAGAATTATGTCATGCATATTAGGAAGAGGTGTGCGCGCATTTACTGTAGATTTTACTTCTTGATTTGTAAACTTCTTAGAGCTTGTTGTCTACTGTAGGGGCTGAATGAGAATTACATTTGTCAGATTTGTGTAACAGTAACTCTTATAATTGCAACTCTCATTTGTGCGCGTTACATTACATATGGGTGTGTGGTTATGTGAGTGCGCAACTAGTTGCGCATGCACACAACCACTCTATTAGTATTTTTTACTCATCAATCCTTCATGAATAAACTCACAGAGGAACTCGCGGCTTTTTTTCTTTTTCTTTTACCATATTTAAGTAATAGGTACTATCTATAAAAAAATCCTTCATGGGGGCAGCTTATGAGTGACTGATACATAAGGAGCCTGAAATGAGGGGCGACACATGAAATGTAACCCAGAAAAAGTGACACATGATATATCTTCACACCTCACTCTCCTTCCTCATCACTGTCAATTATACAGTTATAATTATTTGTATCCCAATCTTCAACTTGAAGCTCAGTCTGATGTGAGCCTATTTACATAGAATTACATGTAATTTTTTTATGTATCACTTTTTGGAGTCTGTCAGTGAGCTATTTCTAATCTCTTAGATTTGGTCCTATATTAAAATGAATTAAGAATAATTTAATTTTTTTTTATCATTTTTGCTATCGATATAATGTTATGTTAGACATACGCCCATGTCGCAGGTTAAAAAGGTTGATACCCGAGTAAAAAACTTTTAGCGCATGTCCTTTAAGGAATTTTATAAGGATTATAACAGGTTCAGATGATTACTGCTTGCGGTTTTATGGTCCAGTTTCAGGTGATCTCTGGCCACCCAACATGGATGTTTCCGATCACACCTTATTACTGTGGATCACAGTCACAAAAATGTGGCACGCCCATTCACCACGGTAAAATTTTTTATTTTCAGTGCGAGTTCTTCAATATTTTTGATTTGGGGTGGATGAAGAAGGGGGCTAAAATTAATCCGAATCTTCGATAATTATTTTAGATTCTTACATTCAGCGGGATATTTTTCCTCCAATACTCGTTTAATGGCTGAAACATGTACAAAAATTATATTAGCCTAGCGACTTAATGTGAATTTTCAATTTTTTTACTATGCAGGTTGCTTGAAGACAGGTTTTTTAAATTTATCTCAAAAAATGGTGTAAGGTTGGAATGATTAAAATTATCTGTTTCATGAAACAAATAAACGATTGCTACCACTTTCCTATTTTCAACGAATTTTATTATGTGTCCAAAATTAGGGTTCATGGTTATGAGAAAACTATAGAAAAAATAAGCCTAAAATTTTCAACCAAAAGGTAATTATCAAATGGGCAGATTTAGTAGGAGTTTGTTCTCAACCAATTCAGTAGTTTACGTGAAAACTGGAGAACCAAAAATTCCTGGAAAAATAGTTTTTCTAGGACTTTGAGAAAACTATGAAAGGAATAAGGTTGAAATTCTCACAAAATTCAGTTCTTCTGTAGAACTAGATTTAATTGGTTTTTGTTGTCAACAGGTTCAGTACTTCTTGACAACACTCGCTGCCAAAAGGCTGGCTTATTAATACAGTACACACTTGTATGTTTATATGATTCTTACATGTATGTACATAATGGTAAGATACAACATTCATACCATGACTAATTGGCAGATAAAGATCTTGACGATGTTATGGAGTGGTAACAAACATTTTACGTCATTTCTTATCAGTGACTAATAAGAAACAACGTAATTAGATGATGCAGCATAATACATGCAAGTATGTGTGTCTGTGTGCGTGTGCATGTGTCAAAATCTCTAATATAAACTCATAAGACTGGCTACAAAATCGCCATTGTTGACCCAGGTTTCGGCTTCCCTGTATGTAAGTACGAAGTGGTAGAACACGCAAATAGCTGTTGGCTACTTTCTTGTAGAGAATACTTCTTCACAGCAAGGTATTCCACAGTAGCAATGAAATTTTGATAAATCAATATGGTTGTTGGAGATTGATAACTATAATTATTAGTTTTTTACAATGTTTTCACGCATGTGAAATTCAGGATTGTTTGTTGAATTGTAGATATAAATTGGTAAACTGGATTTTCTAGCGAACTGTTGCTGCATAAAAATTTTGTTTTTGACTGATACTAAACCTGATATTATATCGTCCATATCTGTTGTATACCATGCCAAATAGTGGGCAATTTTTACACAGTATTCTGCTTCATTTTTTTTGTTTTCTGAAAATAAATAAGAAACAATCAGAACAAATTAAGAATATAGGTAGTTTAAATTTTCTTTTGTTCACTAAATTTAAATCGTTCTATGCGTATTTCGACATCCAAGTTTTCCAAAAATTAAGCACTATAGAGTACAGTCTACAGATAGAATATTACCAACATTGCCTAAATAACGTATAGGTAAATGAAATAGTTTCATTCTGTAAATTGGTTGTAACAAAGTTTATGGAGACATGACTAAAAGACGGTTTAAACTCACTTCTCAATTCTCTAATCTCTAATCTGTATTCTGAAAATTTGGGAAATTTTAACTTTTTGAGAATACATCAAGAGAAACAGTATAAATTGAAAACCGTGTATCCTTTTGGTAAACTTTTTACATCTTAGATCATAGAGAATAAATCAACAAGTTTAAACCATCCCTAAGGATTCAATTGAAATATTATAATTTACTTGATATTAATTCGCAAGGACGTATCAATTGGGCCACACAGGACGAAATTGAGCCAAGATGCTGGCCAGAGAGTGAGACCACCATGGTGTTGTAAAATTAATTTTTTTTCCTTTACCAGGAAGAAAGTGCATAAAAAATGTTATATAGGAGCAATAAATTCGTAGTTGGGCCACAGTTACTTCGTTTTTCTTTGTTAGAGATGAAAATTCGAAGATCCATAAATTTCTCGTCTGAAACGTATGGATAAGATGAGACAACGACGACGGAGAGTGAGAGTATAGCCTACACTCAGTTGGTCAACGGGTCAATGACCTCTTCACATGCAGGATTCACTTTCTCGGTGGTGTTCGTTGATTTACATAGCTTAGAGCTGTGCCAGCTGGTATATGTAGGCAAACGCGGACTCTCATACTCTCAGACATCCTGTCTCTGACTTGCTTCTCTTGGGGGCGTAGGTAACCTTCTCACTTGAGCCAAAATTTGTCAATTATCGCAAAACTAGCTCTGAAAGCCTCATAAACACAAAATTTTTTGAGCTAAACTCGACATTCACGGCAAAAAATTTTGCTCTTCTGTCTGCGACTAGTCTTGGGTGAATAAAATTTTAAAATATAGCGTCAAGTATTGCAGAAATCAACTCAAAAGTTCAGTGCCGTTACATTGCCTAGTCGTCGGCCTAAAATGGGCTTATTTTCATAATTATCCTCGTGATCACATTATACTTTATTTACTTCCAATTTTTGTAAGAATATTAAATCAGAAAACAGCTTTCAGATAGGTACCTACTTCTTTTGAAATGCATAAATCCGTGCGCAAAACGTAAAGCATATATAGCAGCCTCGAATTGAACGAAGAAAATTGTATATAATTCTACCAAATACGTTGCAGCATCAGCTATCAGGGCGAGAGAAAATTTGTTATTTGAAACATATTATGTAGGTACTGGGAACTCAATAAATATGCAGGTACAGATTTAGATTTTAGTCTAAACTCGAGTCATATTACCATGCCACTGAATGTAACTAAGTTCTTTCGACATTTGATTATTCTCCGCCTGATTCAATGAGTTAAGGCCATCCCATTCTGCAACACCATAATTAATCCAGTGAAAACATCGCAAGTAGACAGTTGAAAAAGTTGATTTGAGTTTAATGTTGTGCAGATAGGTAGTTACCTAAATACCGACGTTTAGGTAGGCTACCTACACGATTTTTCAACTAAATTTAGTCGAAAAAATTCTCACTTCTTATTATGTTTCTTTTCTGTAAATGGTAAAGTTACCTTGTTTTCCAATTTTTAACCTACCCACAAAACAAGTACCGTACCTCTCCTTTTTCTTTGCGACCGGAAGCTACTCTTCAACACATAATCATATCCTTTGGCATACATGTAAAATAACTCCGTTATTATTCCTGGTACAAAGAAATAACTTTAGGTGCCTAATTTATTTTAATGTTGGAAAAATAATAGTTTGGAATACTTCAAATTTAATACAAACCAACATCGTCAATTTTATATTGGGTGGTACCTGAAAAACGATAATATAGGAGTAAGTAGGTAGGTACCTAGGCTAAATAATTGTTTTTTTATCTGCAATAAAAGTAGGTTTAATAATTAATTTCGTACCAAGTATGCTGAGATTCTTCGTATTAATACTTGAAGTTTGTCTCCCTGAAAACATAAAATAATAAGGGAAGTAGGTAAGTGCCTGTTTGAATGGCAACCACTAAACTGAGTGATGATACAGACAGTAATGGTATGAATGTCAGATAGTAATTGTAAGAACATTTATGGCACCCAGAAAAAATTATATACCCTACAGGCCATCTGCAGCTACGACTCTCACAAAAGTCGATCATTAGTTAGGAAACCATACTTTGTGATACTGATAGGCAAAATGAGTATTAGTTTTGCAAGGTTCTTATGACGTCGAATGAAATTACTTCGGAAAATTAAAAAAACAATTCAGGTACCTACGCCAATTAAAAGATGCCTTATTAAAAAGTTTATGAGAATTTGAATTTATTATCAGGAGAAATGTATGATCATCGATGAAAGAGTGTCTCAATAAGGTAAGAAAGTAATGTGTATTTGTATATCAGATAAGTATTGCATTTTCATTCATAGAAGAAGGTAAGTATATCATTATTATTTTTCGTGCTTTCCAAAACTCTTAAAAAGATGCCTTTCTTCATATTATATCCACTGATGAATGATATTTGGTGCAAAATACTTTTGGTTGCGGGCAAAGAATTTGTACAACATAAGGTAGTCAACAGACTATTTGCAAGTTCATTAGCATGTACACCATGTACAGGGGAGCCAGTCCCGGCCACTAATCCTCACCTATGATGATATTCCCACATTCGGTATTCCACAAATACAATATTTCGTTCACCTTCATTGGATACAAGTAGATACCATAGGTACCTATAGGTATTGGTCACAAGTTAGACAAAAAATCTATGTGTAGGTCGGCCTGGACTGGGGATCGAATTAGCAACCTACAAGTTTAAAAGCAGTGATGATATCCACATTGCCATACCACCACTGATAGATACTTGTGTGTGTGTACGCCTATATATGTTCACATCCCCACAACCACTCCCCTCAGGGCTGTAGCTACGATGCAGCATGACAACCCAGCAGCGGGTGAAACTAGGCCGCTGATCATGTGGGAAACCAGCCAAACCACACAGGCTTACACCATCATGGTTCTATGCCTCTCCACAGAGGGGGGTTTGTAAACAAGAAGAGGAGCGCTGTTCATGTTCAAATCACATTGAGGTCACCATTTTGTAGGTCTGCCTGGACTGGGGATCAAACTAGCAACCTACAAGTTTGAAAGCAGTGATGATATCCACATGGCCACGCCACCACCGATAGATACTTGTGTGTGTGTACCTATTTATGTTCACATCCACATACTATGGTTTTGATAACTCACCTTCGGACTCGATAGATATTCCAGTTGAATCAAACTGAATCTTTACAAATCTCAGTCTTCTTCCATGAGAAAATTTCATTGGTTTTATAATTAGAAATCCATCCTCAAACCCTGTTGCCATATTTCTAACCTCAATCTTGGTTAATTTTCTCTCAGCTTTGAATAGTTCAATAGCTCTCAAGGTCGATACCACATTGCTTTTTAAATGGTCTGTACCTAATAACAAAGAACGAAAGAGATTTGTGTGGAATAACAACAAAAACTGTGATAAGTTAGGTTGAAAACGAGTTTTAAAAAAATACCCTTTTATAATTTGAAAAAGAAAATAACGGGGAAAGAGAAAATAAAATTTCTCACTTTTTTTGCTGATATAGAAACAAACAAAAATTGAAAAAAACAACTGATAAAAACGAATATGTGTGTATGTGTGCGTGTGTCGCACGCAACACGTGAAAGCAGCGCTGAAGTTGGTCATCCGGTGTACTTCAACAAACTGAGTGAGTAGAATATAAGCGTATAAAAATTAAGTATTTGTGTGATCATAAAAATGCCTAACTTATTTTGTTAACTCCGAATTGGTAGTTAAAGAGTAAGGATTATTTTTATGCAGTTGATTAAAACTGTACGTATAGAATAGATGACCTACTTAATCATAATGGATTTTATGGGCTGAATAAGAATATTATACTGATTTGGAGAGAATTAGTTGTTAAATTTCCTCAAACTCTAGTCTAGAAAATAGATCATAAAACTTTTTTTTTGCAATCAGTGGTGAATTTAAATTCGGATGAAAGTGTTTCGATATGGAATACAGGCTCTACACCGGATCAGTCATGTAATTGATCGAATAAACTATCGTGAATATAATATTTATGTCTTCAAAATAATACAAATTACAAAAAAAGTAAGTAGGTATACTAAACTTAATGTAGGTAATAAATTAGTGGAAACTTGCGAAAACGTGTTGAGGTAATAAAAGGAAATGGTGGTAAAGTTAGGGAATTCTTTCACCATATAGTCGTAGGAGGTTGCTTAGTGCCCACATTCATTATTTTTCCGAAGGAGGTCCGAACCTCAACACTTTGAGGGTTTGAAAGCTTAGGTAGGTATCACGAAAAATAATTTTATTATAATGATACAACCACGTGTCAAGTGACTACCAATTTGAAATGAAAGATGAAATAATAAATTAGACTGAAATGAACTTAATTTACTAAAATGTATTGTTTCGTATTGATGGTGTAATTGTGTGAACGAGACTAAACAACACTTGATAATTAATATCATAAACTAACGATCTAAAGGCTAGATAGCTCGGAGGTAAAGGGGCGGTCCACATTACCTCCAAGACCACGACCAATAACAAAGGGTTTTAATGCCAATCCCTTTCCAAGCACCATTGATGAATATATTTATATCTATGCAGATAAGTTCGTGTGCAAAATGAATTTGTATTTGCAAGTACTTATTTTGTTTTGACATTTACAAAATGCATTTTATGGATGATTTTCTGCAATTTGTGCTTTTGTGTTTTACCAGTTTCACTACAGCTCTTAATTCCTGCCATTGCTATCATTGATTATTATGATAATTATGGTTTTCTGTTACCTATCTTTGTAATATGTTAGCCTGAACTGTATTGACAACCGACCAGTCCACTCTTTATCATAATTTTATTATTATGATTACAGTTGAAACGAAAAATTTTGGAAAAAAGCTAAAATTTGTTAAGGAGAAAAAAAAGATACGCAAGAAAAAGAGAAAAAGAAGAATTTTTGATGACCATAGTGCAAAAATACCAAAAGAGAGACTTCTGAAGCTGGCATAACCATTAATTTAAAATAAAATTTCTTTGTTAATGTGGTACACATTTTTATTTTCATTATGGAGATAAACTGAAAGCTGAAGGAGGACAACATAAATCTTACTGCAAGATTTCATACAAGATTTGGTGAAAATTTCAGGGTAAATTTTGGTAAAAATTTGCGAATAGAAGGAAAGAGAGAACTAAGATAAATTTGTTAGTGTGCGTGTGCATTTGATTGTATTCAACAATTCCCAATCATTTTACCGAATCAAAAACACCGAATGGGAAATTATTATCGAATTATTATTTGACCGAATTCCGATTTACCAAAACTGTTTTACCAAAAGACTTTTCACCGTAACAGTTTTTTCCCGAATATTAATTACCATATTGAACTTTGATAAAAAGAAGGAATAAAAAAATGCAGTTTCCAGTCTATTCTATAAAAAAAAACACTCCCAATCTTACCTAACTAACCACCAAATGATAAAAGAAAAGAAAAATGACAACTAGAGTCTTTTTAATTTAGAACAAAAAAAAAAAACCCTTCTCACCTTACCTCCCGCCATACAATAAAGCCATAGAGAAATGCCCATTTTCAAGTATTTTTAGTTTTTTGGAAGAAGTATCTTTCAGTAAAATGGATTTGGTATAATTGATTTCGGAATAATGGCCATTTGGTGAAATGTTTATTTGGTAAAAAGGGTTCCATAAAATGTCCAGATACCATATTCAACGCATGTACTCTGACAAAAAAACAAAATTTGTTGTTTCGGTGGAAACATCAAATTATATAGTGTTACCAGCCAGCAAAAATAAGAATGTGCAACACATAAAATTATTCGGTCTACTTGCTTATAGATTCTAACAACTGTATTCTCAAACCTCAGTTTTCATAAAGTTCCACTTTTCCTTCACTTTATTCATAAGACGTTAATGGGCCAAGGGGTTTTTTAAAGTGCTTTTTCATGAAAAACGAGGTTTTGAGAATATGGTATTAAAGTGTGCTTTTTTTACGTACTTATTTCTTTTTTTATGGAAGGAAATGTAAGAGCAATGCGCCAAAACCATTCATCACTTCAGCTTGAGCTACTTGTCTTAAGTTGAACAATGATAATTCAAACAATTCGTTATAAGTACATACTTATCTTTCCAAGGGGCCGTGGCTCCCAGTTCACCTTGTCACATAATTTTCAGAGTAAATCAAGAAGACATGATGATAGCAAACATAGTTACGCATACATATAGTTGTCTCCTCATTATTTTATACTTTTTTATTTTTGTTTAGTAATGTTTCAAGTTTTTTTTATTTACTTGTCTTAAATTCTTCAATAAACAAACCAGCTGATGTCCAAAGTTCCTCGGTTCCCTTTTCATTGACTATAACTTCATTAATATCATTCGGTTCACCTATTTATAATTGGGAAGAAAATCAGTGTTGTATAAAATTTCAAAGACAGAAATAATTTAATTAAGGTATCAATAGTAAATGGAAAAAAAAAAACTTTTCTGGATTCCAAATAATTGTAAATTATACACTATTTTCCTTCATTCTTTGAATGTGTTTAAATGTCAACTTACCTAAAACCATTTCTCTGATATATGTTGTCACTACTTTCAAATCATTTTGAAAACCTATGATTGTTGATAAGAATTTTATTAATGGACTAATATATCTACTTAATATTAACGAATGTATATATAAAAAACCGATTTTGTTGCCAAAAATCAACAACGTCCTCCTCATTTGTGTTCACTAAAACTTCGCATTTTTCACACCAATACTTACAAGTAAGTACTTCCTTAATTATTTTCTTTTCAATACTTGATTATCTTTACCTTGTTGATAACATTATTATTTTAGCAACAAAGCTTATGTATAAAAAGTGATTCAATCAACATATTTAGTTAAATTAGCAATCATAACTTCATTAGTTTTGGTAGCTGTATTCATGGGTACCGCTAGACATTTTTCTCATAGTGGGCATATAACTTATTATTTTTGACACATAAGGCCATCAAAGATGTTTTCAAAATTAAAATAAATTAAAAATTCAAGACTCGGTTGTAGATACGCCTAGTTAGGCAACTATAGTCATACTTAGGTTATTAATTATTTGCATTTTCTCTCGATTAAACCGCTGCCGCCACTTCCTTGGTTTCACCCGAGGTATGTGTCAGACATCTAAATTAAATTATTTAACTATTAAACCGGTTTTCTTTTCCCCTTCTACTTTAATTTCTCGACGAGCAGCTTTCTCTCACAATTTTTCTCTAAAATACATGTTTTTTCTGCTTGTCACACATTATTTTTGTTCTTTATGGCGACAGAAATACACTTTCTCTTATTTTTATGTAAAAGCTTGTGATGTGTTTTGATAATAAATATTATTTCATTGATACAAAATGCTGTGTTGAATTCTTTAGTAGCAATGGCCATCAGTGGTGTTTTACCTAGGTACCTACATCAAATTCTATTTATCTCAACATAATTACTATAATTACCTACTCCTAGGAACATGCCAGGGTACATAGCCAAGGTTTGAAATCTTCTTAATTAATATCAGCATGGTATGAAATCCAGGTTTTCAAATACCTGGCATGCTGTGCAGGTTAGGTAGTGCTGATTCTGTACACACTGTCCAGTGTAGATGGATGGTACCAAGATTTTCTGGTACATGTTACACTGGTTCTAAGATTTTGTTGGGACTGCAGATAGTGCAAGCCGTTTGAGTCCCCCTCGGAATACCTACCATACTTTTTTTGGATTGGTATAAAAATAAAAATGAATGGAAGTTGGGTACCAATTTATTAATAGGTTATAATATCAATCGAGTGCCAGTTTCCTGCTGCTTGCCAGCACTTGTGAGTCCGTTGGTAACTCATTAAAGTCACTTGGTCCATAATTTGATTAAACTGATAAAATCTCACCGGAATCAGTTTTTGAAAATTTACAATGAAATTAAAGAAACTATTGCTGAGGCTCAACATAATCTACGAATTAAAATGCAAGTGCAGACCCATCGGGTAATGAAGTTGGGAAAATGTTGGATTTTTTTTTTGTTTTGAAATAAAAATAATTGAATGTACGCCTACAGAGTCTTACTTTCATCAACAAATGTAAATTCCTCGAATGCCGGTCCAGACCAGTTTATGATGGTTTTTTGTAACCTGGTTAAAGAACCAAACATATTCAAAAATTCACTACCTGTAACAATGGAAACCGTGCGTTAAACTTTAATGATTAGATTCTTACATTTGGCTATTGTTTCTCCCAAATGGTAGATACTTTGGTGCAGTAATCCAAAAATGAGTGATCCCGTATAGTTCCATCTCACTTTGTACGTAATGAACGTGCGTTTGATTTAATGATTTTAGAGTCACGTATTTTATTATAATAATTACCTTTAAGTTAATCAGGTATCTAATTAACTGAGTAGCCTCCACGATAAATGTAGGTATGATTTATTGCAATTTATTCAAAAAACTGACGTAGTTGTCACGTCTGTACAAGCTTTTCTCTACTTGCGAACAGTAAATATTATAATTTTAATCTCTTACATCTTTGGTTTATTCAGTGTGAGTTAGTCACCGTACTCTGTCCTAATTTTATTCAATAAAATAAATTTAAACTCTCATTTTCAGGCCACCCAAAATAAATTGTCGTTTGAACCATATTTTTTCGAGCAATTTATTTTTATTGTTTCAAAATAATATTTTAGAAGCCAATCCATCGAAGAATAACTCCATAATGTCACACAGTATTTAACAGGGGAGAGGATCGTGAGTTTCAAATTGCTATATAGTCGCTGGTTGGGGAGCATTAAACAGAGACAAATAAATAACTCATTTGAGAATGAGAGTCATCTGGAAGTGTGTAGCATGCTCAATATTCGACCAGTTATTTTCTTCAAGCGAGATAACAGATTCGACTCATTTAGAGTAGGTGTTTGATTAAACATATTGAAAGTATTTCCTCAACAGAGCAAAAAATATCACGTTAAGTACCAACTTATTATTATATTTTTTTAAGTAAGTGCCCTACTTATAATTACTATGGTTGTAGAAGACTTATCCATAAATTCTTACTCAAAAATGTAGCAAATACAATCCTGAAAAAGAAACTGACGAAGGATAAAAGTATGTTTATTTTTCTTCCCGGCTTGTTTTCAATACTCAAATATAAATTTTCACATTAGTTAGAGAGATCTGTTTTTCTTTCAAGTTAATGCAATAATTTTGAAGTATGCTTGGTCATTATTTTTATGTTTTGTAAAGTATGATCAAAACTTACTTGCCAGCACCAGACGCTGACTTTCCAAAATACTTGAAATTTCTGAAATATTCGTAAGTATTATTGTAATAACTAAGTAGGTACCCATTAATTCAAACTTTTGTGATGATTTAGAAAAACCCATTCAAAAATTACTTTTTAGTGTATGATCGCTTTCTGTTGTGTACCAAGCAAAATAGTAAGCTAATTCTCGACAGTTCTTTACATATTTTGTGTCACCCTCTGAAATTAAAACAAAATAAATTTTAAAACCATTCCAAACTTTATTAAAAATATCGTACTATTTGGATGGATTTAAATTACAGATTACAGCGTGAGGCATTTATACAACCTATTTTAAATCTCCATCCACATACAACTAACACATTGTCCTCATCTGAGAGGAAGTTGGTAGAATATTATCCTACACATAAAGAATAGAGGTAAGTGTCCTAATTTATGGTACGTTCCCAGTTTTAAGTACCCCTATTTCTTCGAAAGTTACTGTCTCAATGAATGAATTGTAAAAAGTGTTTTTTTTTTTTTGTTTTTTTTCGTCCTGGCATAGTAAAACAAAATATGAAAATGTTATTTCCAGGACAAAATTTAAAAAAGAAAAAAACTGAAAGTTTCATAAGCTTTATTTTGAATCAATATTACCATATGAAATAAATTTTGTAGAATTACTGTTACTAAGTACATCATTTGAAAATAACTTCTTAATTGCGTTCCTTGTTGAAACTTGCATGTACCCGATTTTTTTTTCTTATTGTTCAAATACTTGATGAGCCTAATTTGGGGTACACAATTAGTATCAAATTTTTATCTATACTTAGGGGAGAGTGTTGTACCATAGTCCCCATGTACTATGGATCTCTCGGCACACGGGTGACTCATAGAAAAACAAACCATGTCACACGATGAAGTACAGATCTGACAACATTGCATTTGTACCTATGTTATTCTTACTGGCCACATATTTTTGAAGTTATCAGGATTTGAATTGAAAAAAGCACGAAAAATTGTTTTCATTGAATTTTTGTGAATGTGGTTCAGATTGATAAATATCAATTTTTGTATTTCATTGTATGTGATCATATTCCTTTGAAGTAAGTAATTAATATTATCTAATTGCATTTTTGTATAAAACAGATTACAAAATAATAAAATTAAAAACGTAAATGTTGGTATGTGGTATACCATGAGCACTTTTTTCCATTGTACCATGGACCTTTAATTTGTTTCATAATTCTAATCAAAAGTGAAGGTCTTGGGATATATTTGGTGACTATGTTTGTTGACAACTGTTTTAAAAAATCCAACTACATTATCTACTTCCAAAATTTTGAAACAATCTACAATTCAACCAATTAATTTGTTGAGTGAAAGCAGCAGTAGTGATGAGAATGGGATTTTTGAAAGCGATACCAGTGATGAGAGTTTTGGAAGTAATGGATCTGCCAGTGATGGTAATGATGGCCATAGTGAAGAAGGTAACATGACTATCTTAGTGGCTGAATTGCACTCATTCTGTCCATACATACTCACAGTTTCTCATTTTTTTTAGTTGGAGAAATTCATACTGATGACTATGTTATAATTTGATTGCATTACACTGGTTGTAAGAATAAGGAAGAACTTAAATATTTTATTGCTCAAGTTCAAGAAATAAAAGATGCGTCTCTTCAATGCAAAATTATGCGACGTGGAAAAAGTATGAATAGTTTTCATTTCCCATATATTGATAAAAGTTTTTTTCATTAAATTTAATGACTAATGGCAGGGTCCATGTACAACACCCTGTTGACCATAGTACAACAGAGGTGTTGTACCATGGTCCCAGAAAGAGAACTTTTAAAACATTTTTTCAAGACACATAAATAATATTTTTAAGGAATTTTATAGGTATGTGTATTTTTTTGGTAAAGGTTCATTCTTTGTAATGAGCCCTATTTCATTTTTTTTTTTGGTCAATCTGGTATTGAGTTATAAAGGAAGAATCATTTTGAGGACTATGGTACAACACTCTTCCCTACTTAATAATTATTTGAAGAAAATAATAATATCGAAGTGCCTTTAAATTTAATGCGATTCTGAAAAAAATAAAATAAAACTCTAGCGCAGTAATACTTTGCTATGTGGTGTCTCAAGGGGGTGCCTTCATCCAAAATGAAAACAGCTCCCAAAAGAATCGATATGTTACTGACTCACTCAATTTTAAAGAAAAATCTTAAATAAAAAAAAATAATAATTTGAGATAACCCAACATTGTCTAGCCTATAAACCTCCATCATCAAAATCACATTAAATCATATCAAAACTATTTAAAAAATGTTGAAAGTTATTAACCTCGCTCACTGACTCAACCCAATTGCTGAATATTATCACATTTCAAAAAAAGAATGTAACAATTTGAAAAACAATTCATATTTATTATTAAAATACCGGATGTAATTTATATAATGCTTACATTGCTATCGGTAATGATTCTTAGTTGAACATTGTGGAATACCTTACGTCGTGGAAAGTAAAACCAACAAAGAAGGTGTTCAACAGAACAATTTGCGTGTTTAATGCCAATATACCAAAAAGGTATGAGGGAGCCAAGACCTCGGCAAACACTGGCGATTTTGTCTATGATTTTTTCGTCTTATATAGCCGGCTCCCTACACGCACACATACACACTTATGTAATATTTACATAAGTATTGTGTAGATAATTTATTCGTACTTTGTGGTTGCTATGGCAATGGTAAAGTACGGAGAATGCATCTTCGTATCGGTCCGTGACATCGCCGAGATAATTATCTATCGATTCGTCACGGTCCGAGATTTGTAACTTGTCTATCTGCAAAAATAGACAAGTACAAACGAACATACATTTCGTATTTGGTTTAACGTGCAAGGCACGAATAATTGTCACCGAAGGTGACGACTGTTGTCGATAGGCCGAGCCTATTTCCTCATACGAGTGATGGTCTAATCCCCACAGCTACTCCCCCCCAGTTTTTGCGTCGTAAAAACGATTAATCGCTTGTCTGGGGGATTAGAGGTTTTTAGCGCTGTTTTTGCTCCCTCTCCCATTTAGCAAGGGCGCTTCCAACGGCTGCTCCCACGCACTCGTAGGACTCTATGCGTTGGGCTTGTCGCCTGAGGAAGTTGTCCCTACTTCTCTGTCCTCGTTGTCTCGGTGGTCGATATTGGGGACGACGGTAAGGATGGTTGCGGACAGGAAGGGAGGGGCGAGGATTAAAATGTCCGGATGTAGTCAGCAGTGGCGAATTGGATGTTGCCGTGAATTGCTGAGTACGGATATGTTTTGGGGCCGGAGGAGGAATTGCTCGGAGAGCAGGGTCCTCATCGGCGAAAAGGAATTTGGCTCGCTCCCGCATCGTTGGTTTAGGGGTCGTCATTTTTGGGGTTGCCAGAAATGGTGACTCCTTGACGGGCGTTTTGGGAGGTGAGATCAGAGGTGGCAGTTCCTTCGTCATGTGACTGACGATCTTTTCCACCGGGGACAAGTCCGTTTCCATCAATAATTCCTCTTCGATTCGGGCCAAATCTTTTTCGTGTTCCGTCAGACACTGTTGCATATTTTCGATACGCACAACATTGTCTTTAGAACACGAAGGAATTTGAGGGTCGAAATCGGCGGGCAATTGTTGGTGGTTTGTAGACGACATATTACAAGAAAAAGGAAAGAAAAAATTACAAAAGAAAATTATATATAAATTAGGAAAGCAAAGTTCGACAGTCGAGGCGACAGTAGAAAAAGCGAATGAGGACTTGGTGAGTTTTGATTTCGTCCGTTACGTTAAAACGTTGTCTTTATTTGAGCGAGTACGTCCGTGGAGGGGATAGATGTAAAAATTCTCTATCGTTTGCAGCTTTTCCCGAAAAATTTTGTTCATTTTCTGCAAAGTTAGGCGTGTTTGAACATTTTGAAGCTATAGGTAATTCGAGATGAATAGAAATTCATCTCCGCTTCTGACGTCATCAATAAGATGTATGTTTTTATTCTTTTTGTATTGTTTGACAACAGATACACGTTGCGATGTTTTTGTTGTCATCGAGCGCACGTGGGTTTGTTGATACCTGTCGTTGTTTTATTGTTCACGCACTTTTCTTATCGTAGGATTCCACAGTCGTCGTTTTTAGCGGGTTTTTTATTTTTGTATGTTATATTAATTTTTCGAAAGATTTTTATTTTCTTTGCGCTAATCGCTCAGATCTTCGTTTTGGAAGTTGGTTTTTCGCTTTTTTACTTCCTAAGGGCCTGCCTCTTTTACGAGGGTTTATTGGGTCCGTAGGGTCGTATTTTATTGTGACAATGTCATCTGAAAATTTTACTGTCTTTTTCTTTTTTACTGGTTTATTTGTTTGTGAATTTTCTTTTTGTGTTTCGACTGGTTCTTCCAGTACTATTTGTGTTTTAGTTATTTCGGAGGAATTAGTCTGTGTATTTCCTTTTATTTTTCCCATTATCTTCCTGTCGTCTGTTACCAAATATGCAGGTTTCAATCTATCGATTGATATTGTTTTGTTTTCACCTGCTATGGATATCACAAAATTTTTGTTGTCACGTGATATCACTTTATAAGGACCGGCGTAGGGTTTCTCTAGTGAAGATCTTATTTTTTCGTCTCTGACAAATACGTGTGAAGTAGTGGCCAAATGTTTCGAGACATAGATCTTTGGCTGGCCATGGCGAGCTGCCTGTGTTAAGAATTTATTGGCATCAGTTCGTATGTTCTGAACTAGGATTTTGGGGCTAATTTCTGTCGGATTTGTGAAAAAGTCCCCTGGTAGGCGTAGCTCTTCGCCGAACGCTAACTGCGCTGCAGAATGTCCTGTGTCTGATTGGAGAGCTGATCGTAGGCCTAAAAGGATGGTTGGAAGTACATCCACCCATCTTTTTGTGTCATGAGCCATTATTGAGGCTTTTAAAGCTCTATGCCATCTCTCAACTTTTCCGTTTGATTGAGGATGGTAAGCTGTGGTATGGTTATGTTGGATACCTAGCTTTTTTGATAACTCTTGGAAGAGTGAGCTTTCAAATTGGCGACCCTGGTCTGTTATTATGACTTCAGGTACGCCATATCGGGCAATCCAGTTTTCATATATTTTGGCAGCTATAGTTGGTGCTGTCATTTCATATAATGGGATTGCCTTGGGCCATCGGGTTGCTCTATCAATCATAGTAAGGAGATATCTGTGTCCTTGTGAAGGGGGCAATGGGCCCACCAAATCAATGTGGATTGTTTTGAACCGCTCTGTTTGTTTTAAAGATTTGAGTGGTGATCGAGTATGTCTTCCTACTTTGGACTCTTGGCAATTCAGGCAAGTGCGAGCCCAATTATTGCAGTCAGACTTGAGTCGAGGCCATACAAATCTTGATGATACCAGATTAGCAGTACTTTTGGGGCCAGAGTGCGATAAATTGTGCACACTGTTAAATGCCAATCTACGATATTTTTTCGGTAAAAATGGCCTATTCTTGCCTGTACTGATGTCACATGTTAGTAAGACGTCAGTACCGGGAATTTTTCTTTGCCGCAATTTAAGAGATGTGTCTTCGTTCAACAACAACTCTTGCAATTCTGCATCCTTAAGCTGTTCTTTAGCTATTTCAGCATAAGGTAATTGGGCAGGGGCCGAGATAGCTTCGATTCTACTGAGTGCATCAGCTGGAGTGTTAAGTTCTCCACTTATATACTGGATGTCAGTAGTTAGTTGACCTATGTAGTCTAACTGTCGTGCTCTTCTCGGTGATGCTGGTTCTGCTTTCTGCGTGAAGGCATGTGTTAGGGGTTTATGATCTGTATACACAGTAAAGCATCTACCCTCTAATTGGTGCCTGAAATGCTTCAGTGCAGCGAAGATTGCCAGTAATTCCCTATCGTAAGTACTGTAATTTTTCTCTGTTTTTGATAGCTTTCTAGAGAAGAAAGCGAGCGGGTATTTTTGGTCATTTTCCTTTTGGTACAGTGTTGCACCAATTGCAAAGTCAGAGGCATCGGAAGCGACACATAGTGGTAGACTTTCGTCTGGGTGAGCCAAGAGGGCTGCATTAGCCAGTGAGTTTTTTATGTTCTCAAATGCTTTTTCAGCTTCTTCATTCCATTCGAGTGGAGTTTTATCTCTTTTCTTTGATGTTTTTATTAAAGCAAACAGCTTACTTTGTTCGGCTGCTGCGTTTTTCATGCAGCGTCTATAAAAATTTACCATCCCTAAGAAGCGTCTTAGTTCTGTTACGTTTGAGGGTTTTGGAAAATTTAATATTGGCTCGACCTTGGTCTTTAGAGGGGCTATGCCTTCGGTAGAGACTTTGTAGCCGAGAAAGTCAATTTCGGTTTGTGCATATAAGCTTTTTCCTACATTGATAGTAAGGCCGGCAGCGTGTATACGTTGTATAACGGCTCTCACATTTTTCTCATGCTGTTGCTCACCGCCTTCTGAGCATATGCAAATGTCATCCAGATATGCATATGCAAACGGCAAATCCCGAAACAGTCCATTGATGAATCTTTGGAAAGTTTGAGCTGAATTGCGGAGTCCAAAAGGCATTCGAAGGTATTCGAATAGTCCAAAGGGCGTTATGAGTGCCGTTTTTGGAATGTCCTGTTCGGCCATTGGTATTTGGTGGAATGCCCAGTTTATATCTATTTTAGAATACATCGTTTTACCCTTCATGTTTGCATTGAAGTCCATTATGTTTGGAACTGGGTAACGATCTGGAACTGTTTTGGCATTTAGGGCTCTGTAGTCACCAACAATTCGCCATTCTCCACTTGCTTTTTTAGTCATTGGATTGGGGAACTCCATGAACTGTTTGAAGGTCTGCAAATACCTTCTTTTATTATTCGGTCATAGTATTCCTTGGCTGCTTTTAGCTTATCTGGCAGAAGCCGTCTTGCTCTAGCATGACATGGCGGCCCTTTTGTTTCTATATAATGAACTGTATCATGTTTATAGGTAGGGTGCCTGCGAATTGATGGTTGAGTGACTCCAGAATAGTCTGACAGGATCCTTAAGAATCGTTCGTCGACTTTACTACAACTGGAAATGGCTGTGTCCAGTTGAGACACTAGTGTTTTGCCTTCCACACAAAGTTTTGTTTCATTATCGATCAATTTTCCATTTTTTAGATCAATGATTAGGCCGTAATGTGCTAAGAAATCAGCACCCAGGATTGGATTTGGAACGTCCGCAATTGTAAAAGACCAAGTCATGTCTCTTCGCAATCCAATGTCGACTTTGATAGTTTCAAGTCCGTATGCTGGAAGGTTTTGACCGTTCACAGTACGGAGATAGTCTTTCGGAGTGTGTATCTTATGTTTTTTATTCACTGGCAATATGCTTAGGTCAGCGCCTGAGTCTATTAGATACTTTCTCCTACTTGTCCTGTCCTTTAGGAACAGGCGGCATGAGTAATTTTCCAAGGGGTCTTCGGCCGCGTAGATGGCCCCTCGTTTTAGTTTGACGGATCGGATTTATAAGTTTTGCCCCACCATTGGCATTTGTTGTTGCATTTGGTGGAGGCCTCGCCAAATCTATTATGGTAGAAGCAGTTCTTTTCATCCCATTTTCGAGAAGGAGAGTTGGATGAAGATTTTTTATTTTTCGGGGGAGTTGGACTCTGCCCCCTGCGAGAATTTCCGGTTCTTCGGTCTCTTGACCGGCTTTGTCTTTTCTTATCGGGTCTGCTTCTAGACCGGTTATTTCGCTGATTATTGTTTCTATTTTTATTGTTGTTATTTTGCACTTGTGAAGTGAGCTGGGCTATTTGCCCTCTCAGCTGTGCAATTTCTCCGTTCTCTGCTGATACTGCACTGATCGAAGGTGAATTTTTCAAATATTGTAGTGCGTTATCAGCGCTTTTGGCTAGGTAATCTAGGTCAGCGGATTCATTGATTATTGTTGATCCTACTGCTGCCAATGCCTGTACAACATGTTGAGGAAGTTGTTTACAGAATTGGTTTCCGATTACCGAAGGGGCTACTATGTGGTCAGCCTTTTTTCGCAATTTAGCCATGAAGATTGAGGGTTTATCATCCCCTATCTTCATTCCACCCATTATTTCATCTATAATTTCATTTTTTGATTTCCCAAATACGTTTCTTACTTGTTTGCAGAACCATGCGTATTTATCGGTTTCTGCCGGAGGGCAATCCATGATATTCGGAATTCCTCTTATTATTTGTGGGGGCATGCCTCCACAAATATGTATATATCGTTGGTCGGCTTGAATATTCTCGGTTTTAAATCTACCATCGAGAAGAGTCAGCCAGACATCGACTTCATTTGGGAGGAATTCTGGAATATCAATCCTCCGTCTGTAGAATGCCGGATTCTGCTCTGTACGTGTGTTCAGTAGCTGTATAACTTGGGCTATTATTTCGGGTGTTAGCACTTGCTGTGAGGATCCGGTTGCTGACATTGTGGGTGGGTTTTCGGTTGGTTGTGCCATTGAACCTTGTTGGCTAGTAGCTTCGCCAAAAGTTGGGGCAGATTGTGTTTGCTGATCTGTTGGAGGAGTTGGTATGTTTCTACTCCTCAGAGATTTGGTGGACAATTCGTTTTGGTCAATTGTCACACCTAGACGTTCAAGTTCTGGACGTCTATTCCTCTTCTTATTTTCTGAGAGGTTGAGGTCTTCAAATTCTCTTTGGTGTGTCGAAGGTGGAGGAGTTGGTGGATGAGGCCAACTATGTCCTTCCAGGGTCTGCTGTTCTTCCTTCTGGTAATTATACTCTAGAAGGGGGGTATAAGTTCCCACTTAGCAGACACCTTCGAGTGCTCCTGGTGTCTTGTTGTAAAAATAAAATTTTCTTGGTAAAAAAAAAATTTTATTTTTACTTTAATTGGAAAGCGAGTTACTCGCCAGCGCACCGCGCCACTTTAGTTTAAGCGCACCGCGCCAAAAGACACCACGACTTGGCCAAAAAATCACGTCGGGGTCACCACTGTGGAATACCTTACGTCGTGGAAAGTAAAACCAACAAAGAAGGTGTTCAACAGAACAATTTGCGTGTTTAATGCCAATATACCAGAAAGGTATGAGGGAGCCAAGACCTCGGCAAACACTGGCGATTTGGTCTATGATTTTTTCGTCTTATATAGCCGGCTCCCTACACGCACACATACACACTTATGTAATATTTACATAAGTATTGTGTAGATAATTTATTCGTACTTTGTGGTTGCTATGGCAACGGTAAAGTACGGAGAATGCATCTTCGTATCGGTCCGTGACATCGCCGAGATAATTATCTATCGATTCGTCACGGTCCGAGATTTGTAACTTGTCTATCTGCAAAAATAGACAAGTACAAACGAACATACATTTGGTATTTGGTTTAACGTGCAAGGCACGAATAATTGTCACCGAAGGTGACGACTGTTGTCGATAGGCCGAGCCTATTTCCTCATACGAGTGATGGTCTAATCCCCACAAACATGAAAATATTTTTATTTATCTATTTGTATTGAAGTTCAGTTGATACCTATGAATCTGCGATCTAAGAAGATGCAACAACCCATTAACCTAAGCTGACCAGACCATACGCTTTTTAGAGAAAAATACTATTTTGATGTACTGAAAAAAGAGGACCCTGACTAATACTTCGAGTATAACTCGCTACACTCTTTTGCCTTAATCACTATTCCACCCATAACCAAAGCGCTGCAGTCATTCAAAAACAAAACACATATCTCAAGAAGAATCTTATTCTTATTCATATATATTGAAGAATTTTATTTTTGTACCTATGCCAAAAGTAGAAAAAAAAAAATTTTGAAAGTTGGCATCAATTATATTTCTATACTCTTTCGGTTTTAAAGATATATGATCAGTCTACATTAACCCAAAAATTGACCAATATGTACTTAATTGTTTGTTGAAAAAGTGGTTAGACTACCCTGACAGCTGAAGATGTTCTTATCTAGTCCAATTTATTGATGTCTGAATATTTGAGTTACCAGGTTTTTTCATTTTATTGAGATAACATGAAAAATTAACATCTCCAACAGACCTAGGGAATAAGCCATAATACCAATAGGAATAGATTTTAAAATCTTGTTAGATATACTTCAAATCAATATTTGTACCGAATTTTGTGACTATGGCTTGAAAATTATTCCTTTAAGAGCCATTAATCTGCGAAAACTGCAACAAAATCGCTCCTATCAAACGTACCATTAGGGTTATTCGCACTAAAATTGGTAGATACTGTCCTTGACTTAAAACACATTCATATAGGTACCAAATTTCAGGCGTATCGATTTAAAATTGCGACCTGTACGCCGTTCAATAAGAAATGCCTATAAACTGACCTACCAGACGGCCTATGCACCCAATCCAGACCAAAAACAATAGAATTCTTCCGTAGGTAAATTTAAATACGTGTTTTGAACTTCAAAACCATGCGATCAAAATTACACTTGAAAATAGACTGAACGCAAAAGGGGGTACAAAAAAAACCAATTTTCAATAATAGTGCCAAAATGCTCAGAAAATTATGAAACGAAAAACGTACCCACTCCCACCCTTGGGTCCGAATACTCAGACAATTTTAATAAGTAGATTTTTTTTTTTAAATCTGCTTAATAAAATAAAACCAGCAATAAAAATGAAAAAAATATCACAAGTACGATTGAGGAAACTAGTTGCCTAAATGGTACCATCTAGAGTCTGTTGACAAAATCAGCTGTAATTTTGAAAATATGCGCGGGTGGGTAGTATGAATGAAAACATAATAGAAGCAAGGATATAAAAATTACAAAATATATTTTTGGGGATTTCAAAAATATTATTTTTGTCACTATGGGCAGCTAAACTGAAAAGTGGTTCGATTTCACCAACCTTAACCTACTTCAAAAAGCCAGATTGGATGCAACTGCACTTCACAAGAATATTTTAAAAACAGATTTTCACTTTGTGCCCGAATAAATACCTACAGTTATTATTACAGAAAATCAAATTATTTTCAATTTAGACGTACCTACCCAAAATTAGGAAACCATAACTGGACTTTTTTCGAATCCTTTTAACTGAGTGACCATTTTACCAAATAGTCATTTTTCCTAAATCAATTTTATTTTTCTGAATCCATTATAAGGTAGGACATTTTACCGAAACATCGACCACCAATTTACAGTTTGTGGTACGATAAGTTGGGGTTGGTTTCTTTCTAAACATGTTTCTAAACAATTTGGTGAAATGTAATTCAGTGAATCGCTTTTCGAAAATTTAAATTTTGTAAAATGGTCATTTGGTAGATTCGCCATTCGATGACCCTGAATCTTGGGAAACAGTTGTAACGCAGTGTTAAATTTTAATTTGTATTATAAAATTTGAGAAATATTATAATATTTATCTTTATTTTATTTTGATGTGTTTATAAGAAAAAAAAAATTTATGAGTATGAAAACCACAGGTACTTTTATCATGTTAGAACGTACCCCAAATTAGGAAAAGTTTGTTTCAAAGGCACCTAAATTCTGAAGGGTCTTGCAAAAACATTCGTGAAAAATACAAATTTCAGTTATTTTCAAATTTTTTAGTCATAATATGTAGATTATTTAATGATTGTACTATTCACTCCAGTATACTTTAATTCCAAAATGTATTTATTTATTCAGTTTTTATAGTAATTTTACAAAAGTAGGTAACTCCAAATTAAGATACTTGAAAAATCACCGGCACTAGCTCAGCTATGTAGATTCGTTCGCCATTTTCCGCACGCCAAAGTCGATAATCTTCATTTATTATTATTGTACGTCCAGTTGTTCTAGACCATAGAATGAGCCTTTAAATTTTTTTTTTCCTTACAAAATTATCCTGTCTACTTTACCGTTGTTTGTTTCAGGGTTGATTCATTTTAAAAACCTAATTTTGCACAAGCCTTCGAGACAGTTCCACAAAAAATTACTGACTGTCGGAAACAAATTTTGGTGACAGTTGTTTAATTCTGTGGATAATGTAAAATGTATTCAGCCTTTATTTTCTTCGCATCGGCTCAATTTCAAAGTAATAATATTTTTATGAAATTAGTGAAACGAACAAGTTTTGAAGTAGGTACTTACTGTTTTGAAAATAATTGTATCCATTAATAAACTGAGTAAATTTCAGCAAGGAATCGATTTGCACGAAGAGAGTAGTGAAAAGTTCCGTCAAATCGTACACATAATCGGCTTGTAAAAAATTATAATTCATTATTTCACGTTAGACTAAGGTAATGTTAGAAAGGGACATAACATTATCAATTTCATATTGGCATTTTTTTAAACTGGGAAGGCTACCTACCTTGAAACTAATTTTATTGTGGGTGTAGACTTCCAAAGTCAGGGAAGAATAACTCTACCTTGGTATACAAATGTACGTCTAGAGAAGAAGACCCGTCTGGGGTGTGTAGCTATATTTTTCCATGAGAAGAATTAATTTTGGGAGGATACTATAACTCAGTGGATGGTGCAAGTCGTCTGTGAGTGTTTAGTACGTCGAATAACGAATAATAAATTTTTTTGTTACCTAATCTCATTATAAATGAGGTAACTGCCTTGACTCAGTTATCGATCAAGTATTTTGAGAACGGGTATTTTGTGTTTCTTGAACAATGTGAAAGATAGCACGTGTACCACATTTCAACTGTTACACTAAAGAAGTGTGTTTTTAGGTTTTGAGTGAACTTGTCAAAAAATTGTAACTCATAGATGTGGTAAATACTACGGAGAGAGTGGCCATAAGTTAGTGCGCATCAACTTGGCAATGCAGCAACTGAGTTGGGTTGACTGTACTGGTGTTGTGGCTGTCGCCAAACAGTTACACTTCCGTGAGAAGGAATGTGACCATGTGTTTCACCATCTTCTAGACATTAAACAAATTAAGTGGTGATTCGACTATAAGTACAACCGAACATACTCCCCCCCGTGAGATTGTTCGAGCAAAAGATCATAACTGGAACAGTAGCTTCGGCCTCATGTAGTGATTCAGGTATGAATTCCTTTGGGGATAAATTGTGTCAGGGTCATCACTTTGTATAGACCAGGCAAGAATAACCCTTCAATCGTATATTTATAAACGTGTAATGGAGGACTACTCTCACGTGTCTAGTTGCAGTCCCTAAGGAGGAGAATTGACTTGCAGTTACTACATTGTGGCCATCTCAAATACCAAAGATCAACATCACAAGAAGATTGAATGAAGAAAAACAAATGCCAACCTCCAGAAAACTAAAAACAAGGATATATGAGTGAGAAAGAAAGAAAAAGCTTATTTAAGAAATGCTATTTCTTATTTTACTGTGCTAAGAGATAAAAGAAATGCTTAAAACTCAAGAAGATAAAAGAGTAAAAGTTGAATCTGATCAACATTAAAATTTATCATCAAACTCCTTAAATGAGGCTGTAGAATAATTCCGCGCAAATGGCCAAAAGATGCAACAGTTCAATGCCAAGGATATTTTTCCAACTATGCAGTTCCACGCCATTTGATTTTTCTGGGCATAGCAGTTTTATGCAAAAATCTCATCTATTTCTCAGAAATGTCAAATTTTGTATTGGCTGCTATATGAAAACCGGTTGATCAATTTTTCTGGAATTCAACACAAAACTAAACCTTAATAATCTCTAACCACATTATAAATTTCTGGAAAAAATCTTTCAATTTACATGACTTCTAATGCAAAATTTTGTTACAAGAATCTACAGTGTGGAACTGCAATATTGATGATTTTCAACTAGCAGGGAATTTTTATGTGTATGAATAACCTTTTTCCAATTTGCGCGAAATTGTTGTAATCCCCTAAATAAAAGGGAAACAAATGTTCCACATCACCTCATACTTGCTGAAATGAATATAGGAAAGAAAACAAAGAAGATTAAATTTTCTTAAATGTGAAAAATCAAAATATGTAACATCCAAGGTGAATAATTTTCGGCTATGACTATTATCGGCTAACTAATTGTAAGCCCATCTGGTAATGGCTTGTTATAAAGTATCTCACGATAGCTCCGTTCGGGCAGTTACAAAAAGAGGAACAGTATTTACAGGAATCATTCGTTTGTTTTCTGCAACCGCACTCTTGCAGCAGTTTTCTGCACTTTATGATTTATCTGCGATAATACAGAACACAAGTGAAACTTGTTTACCATACCTGCGTTATCAGTTTCCTGTTAGCAAGTGGTTAGGGAAAGGCTGGCAAGAGTAGGCGCTTAGTGTGATATTGTCAACTCTACAGCCATCTGAAATCGCACCCCCTCAAATTTTTCTGCGAAATACACTTATCTATTAGCTATAGTTTGTGGCTGGTTTCAGTTCTGTAACTTTATTTGTAATCTCATAGGACAAATTTAAAAAAAAAATTCAAATGCGTACTCTTACCCGCAAGCGGGTAAGATTATTGATTTGGGGTTCCAAGAGTATACTCGTTGTCAAACACAACAAAAGCACTGAAATTAAGAAAAATTACATAATGTATTAGCGTATATGCCGATCCTCCAAGTTGTGGGTGTCTGAGAAAGGGAGGAAAATTTTTTTGCCATCTCAAAATTTTTTGCCCGTACGATTTTTACGTCATTGGACCCGCATCAATATTTTTCCCTGTAGTGCAGCATTGTCTCAAATAGTTTGTTGTTTATAAAAATTTCAAAAATTGCAACTCGAAGTGCGAATTTTGGACATGGAGTGCGTAGGTATACGCTCAAAAAATATGTTAAATGCTGATTCATAAGATTGTATCATAATTAGGCTATATTACGTATTACCTTGTTGGTGCGTTCGAATAATATCGTTCTTCACCATTTTATTTATATTTTTGTTTGGTTTTTGCATACTATGCAGAATATTTTTCTCTGAATCTGCGCATATAATAAAAAAAACGAATTGATTCTGGCTGTTGTTTCAACTCAATTTAATTTATTTTAAATACAAAATTCGAAAATAACTCTTCCTTCTCGTTTTTTTTCATAATTTTCCATTATGAAAATACTATTTATTACGATCCTTGGAGAGGTTCGAAAGTTTAATTTTCATGCAGCGTGTACCGAGTACTAACCTGCCTTGTATATCCAACGTGGTGCCTCTCTCGCTAAAAAATCAAATTCAAAAAAATTACAGTAGTTTCCAAGTGAGGTAGTTATGGGTTGTAATTAAATTGAAGAAGTGACAATTATGACTAAGGAAACCGAAACATTGTATTCGTTTGCGAAACAGCTGTTTTGTTACGCTTCGGTTTCGTGTAGTTAAATTTACTTTTAGCTTGCATCGTGTTACTGAATTAAATGAAGGGAGTAGAGGACTGTCCCCTTTTCATCCTTAGGGAAGAACAGATTAATACTTACAGATACCTTAAGGGGGAACTGAAATTAAGAGCTGGTAATTAATATTTTGTTTTAAGTTTGACGTTACTATTGGTGATTACCCGCATTCATAAACATTTTGTTTTCAGAATTTTTCGGAATCTTAGTGCAAATATAGATGTAAATATGGGGGTTAAGGAGAGAAGAAAGTGAGAAGAAAAAAATGCGACTATGTAAGTAAGTGAGCGGTTGAGCAGACAACCACATCACTTGTGGTTGACCATAATATTTTTTTCCATTGATAGTCATCTTCGTATGTAGGTATGCAGTATGTACATTGAAATACTGGCCACAGACAAAAATCCTAAGCGTTTCGAAAATATTTGAAACAATTAATTTATTTTAATAGCGGAAAAACTAGTTTATAAATAACACTTGCGCAGCAAGCCTCACAAAAAAAAGTAGATTTTCTTTATTTAAAAATCACCTACATCACCAACATTCTTCTAATAAAGTAATATATAAAATATTTGTATTTTTTACAAAAAATTACCAATATTCCACAATTATACGATGCATGCTATAAAATATGCTGATGAAGTATCACGTTTTTGAAATATTTTACGAATATGTCAAAAATTACTATTTTTTTGTGAAATTAAAAATTATTCAAAGTTCTAATAAGCACAATTTTAGTAAATAATTCGACGGCTTTCCTTCCTGCAGTGACGAGAATAGTGGATTATATACAAAATAAAGAGAAAAAAAAAAAAAAAAAAAGCACTTATTTGAAAAAAATATCTGCCACATTACAAAACGAAGTATAGTGCAGTTGTCTACGTTTTGGTTACGAAAATAGTATTCGATATTGTAGGGTTCGTATTCAAATCCGATGTACGGAAGTGGGAAGAGAGTGGGCTAAAACTAATCTTTTGCCGAGACTGGGTTGACTTTAGGTTAGAACGAGGGGTTTTCTCGCTGAAGGCTAGAAAATGCAAGTCTTATCGGCACCAGAATTGGCGAGTACTGTCGTTGACCTAAAAAACATACATACACCGAATTTTGGGCTAATCGATTGAAAATTGCGATCTGTAAGCTGTTCAATAAAAAATCCGTATAAACTGACCTACCGGACGGACTATGCGCCCGATTCAAACCAAAAACAAAAAACGGTTTTCCATAGACGGATCCAAATACGTGTTTCAAATTTCGAAACAATCCGATCAAAATTACGCCTGGAAATGGACTCAACGCAGAAGGGGGTATACATAATAAAAATTTTTTTTAAAATAGTGTGAAAATGCTCAGAAAATCACGAAACTAAAAACCTACCCACCCCCCCTTAGGTTCGAACACTCGAGCGATATCCTTTCGAATTCGAGTCCGTAAGTATCTTACCAACATAAATGGCACTCTCACCTAAGCTGGTTTGAATTATATGTGATTTCGTCGAAATAAGTTTCTCTAAATTCCGATCGTACATATTATATAATTCCAAAACTGTGCCTGAAAAACGGAAGATTAGACACCTCATTATGACTGATAGGTGAGTCAACGATTATATTTACTCTGCAATACTCACGGACTTGATTTGAGGTATATCTTTCCAAACCTATAACAGAGTTAGAATACATTAGGCCTCGTGGTATGTGCAACACACATCAGCCGAATGACATAACACCAGCTTTTAAACCAAAGGAATTGATTAAAGAAATCGGTAATTGTTTGTACCTACCCAATAAAGTGTAAGAATTCTGCGCATTACATCCACACCAATCTGAAAGCAGAATCGTGTATGTACGATATGTTGGTAGGTGCTCGCAGTGGCGTAGCCGGGGGTAACTGAGGGAATAAATCCCTTCTTAGAATTTTTTTACAAAAGAATTTGACAGAATGAGACAGATATGGTTTTTAGTTTCACGACTAATAATGACGATCGGCACGAAAATCAGAAATTCATATCCCAAAAAACACAGAAAATAATATTTATGGATATTCTCCTCTCCTCCGAGATGAATCCTGCATATTATGCCCTTGACTAGAAAGGTGAACGTTGACATTTTTTAAATCGAATATTTTTGTCCATTCAGATGATTGGTCCTTTCACTCTAAAAAAAGTAATTTCTTTATATTCGCCGCCGGGAAGAGAGAAAAGTAGAAAAGTTTTTTCTCATTAAATCCCCCTCTTAAGAAAATCCTGGCTTCGCCACTGGTGCTCGCATTGGATATTCAGTTTTTGAAACACGTAAGTGGACTATGTATTTTGGAACACTTACCAGAGAAAATGATGAAAGCAGCAATGAAAGGATAAAATGTAGAAAAATATTTCATGTTGGACTCGCGCAGATAACGTTTTTAAGATTACTGCTCAAAAATTGTAAGTTTTTCACTAAAAAAGCTGTAACATAGGTTAGAATTAATCGTTTATCAAGATTTACAACGCCAGTAATGCAAAATTAAATTCCATTTGTGCATCTACTGATGTTTATTTATCTTTTTTTATATAGCTACACGGAGCACCTGAGTAAATTTCTCTCGGTGCCATTCTTTTAAAATGTTCAAGCATGTTCCATATTTGTAGCAGATTTTCACGAAAAATCTATGACATATTTAAAAATTACCTTATCAGTATGATGAAAATCTGAGCGGATATCTAAATAGTTATTCATTTCACGTCAAAAGAAACACACAGACTCTAAAAAAAAGAGAGTTCTTATGACTGAAAAAGTGAGGTTACCATAATCGTACCATTTTTGAACAAAAAATAATATTATTATTTGTGGCGACTCACTAGTATGAGGAATAGGGGCTCGGACCCCTCAACGACAGTTGCCGCCCTAAAGGGCTGGCAAACAATTATCCTTGCGACGTAAAACCAACACAAATTACATTCAATTGTAATTACCTGCAAGTACATGCAGGTAATGTACGAGTACCGAATTGTGACACATCTTGACAATTAGATGATGTCACAATCCATACACAAACTGGCCCATCATCTCTTATCACCATAAGAGATGTTGCAATCAGGCCGCTCTCACTTACGTACGTATTTCTTACATACGTGTGTATGTGTGCGGGTAATTAAGCCAGTATAAAAACCATCTGAACCAGCTCTAAAATTGCCAGTGTTCACTTTGGTTTTGGCTTACCCATATGTTAAATATGAAGTGGCTGAACACTCTTAAATTCTGTTGAATTTACCTTCTGGTAAGAATACTTTCTCACGACAAGGTATTCCACGTTATTATTATTATTATTATTATTATTATTATTATTATTATTATTATTATTATTATTATTATTATTATTATTATTATTATTATTATTATTATTATTATTATTATTATTATTATTATTATTATTATTATTATTATTATTATTATTATTATTAATTATTATTTATTATTATTATTATTTGACGCATCAGGCATAAAATAAAATTATCAAAATTATTTAAAAATTAAAATTCATAGTCTCTGTCTTAAATGTGCCTCAATATTCAACTTGCAAAACCTAGGCTATTTATTTTTCTGTTTTTTCCTCCACTTCTTTAATTTCATCTTTGGTTTATGGTTGATGAAGAAATTCACATTCCCACTATTTAATAACCTGTTTTGCTCTCCCTCTCTCTATTTTTACTGATGAACAGCTTACTAAATCTCGTTCTTCATATGTTCACTTTTTCAACTGATTGTCACTCAGCGTTTTCTGGTCATTCAGGCAGGAATACTTGCATTATCTCATTTTTATGTTCATGCAATAATGTGTTTTACTTTCAATATACTGTGTAATTTTATAATCATGATACTTTCAGTTTCTTTAGTAGCGATAGCCACCAGTGGTGTTATTCCTAGGCACGGCTAAAAATTAATTATCTCAAAATGTGAGTAAGTAATCCAAGGTATATAGCCAAGGTTTTCAATCTTTTTCAAATTTGATCAGCAAGGTTTAAATTTGAGTCTTACAAATTCCTGGCAGGCTGTTTTGGTTGGGTTGGTTGGGTGGGGCTGATTCTGTGGGCACCATCCAGTGTAGATGGTTAATACCTTGGTTACTTGGTGCGTGTTCATTGGTTTAAGATGTTGTTGGGACTGTAAGGAGTTACCCAAATTAGCCCTTCTTGGCATACCACATATTATTATTATTATTATTTTTGTTTTACCATATTTATTGTGATCTTCTTAATAAATAAATTGCAATAAACCAGTCACTATGACAAGTACAGCTTGCCATTCTAATAATAAAATACATAATCAACAAACATTGATTTTTTATATCTGTGTTTGGCTGTGTGGGTAATAGCGTATGCGCATAAAATATAGTTGGTTATTGGTTGTACAAGTGTGCAATATATACGTATTTGGTCATACGATTATACATTTCATTTATAATGATTTCACTTATATACGCTTGCATTTTATACTTTGATGGAATTTTAAGTTCCATCGAACCCTCACACTTTTTATTCATTTCTGCAATAGATGACTGTAGAAAATGATACTAAAATAAATGCACTTTTTTACAAGTAAAATTGTTTCACTTCTAACTAATATGAGAGAATAATTGGTGAAATAATATTGGGAAGTAGTTTTAATGAACGAATCAATGGCTGGTACATTTATTATAGATATTATTATATCAGAAGTCATCATGGGTAACAGGTATCCAGAATCAGCAATGTTTGCACGCCTATGGCTCTATTCTAAAAGAGAATCAAAAGAATTCTTGCAGTTGAAAACAGGTGGGCTCAAATAAATTTTATAAAATATGAATTAAACAATGCAAGTCAAAATAAAAAATTTTAACATATGTATTCCATTTCTCAGCCATTGTGAATCCTTACTATTTCCTCCTCCCACCATATTCATATACTCGATGTAGGTATTGCCTTCTAATGGTTAGCTTCTGTTTTGGAAAAGAGTATATAGTTTCATTATTTACCACATGGATCAATGATTAACTTTCCGTTTCTTAAATATCATCATTGGTACGAGTTTGACAAACTTGAACTATATACTGCATATATACAGAGCAAACAATTATGGACACACCATGCCCAAAATACAGGTGCGTCAAAAAGCATCTCATAAAGTTTGTGGGTTATTTTTCGAAGCACCATAAATAGCTGGAGCTCATTGCATGCAAAGATATGAGTGTTTCAGTCCTTAGCAAATGAAATGAAAACTTTATTAATGAAAAAAATACAAAAAAATAATAAACTTGGATAAAGTAGAAATGAAGCGTTAGTCAGAATTTAAATTAGATGTTCCAAGTGTTCTCTAAAGGCTTGTTCGCATGAATTTGGAGATCATGAAATGATTGTTGCCTATTTTCCAGTTGACTATGAGACAGGTATGGTTAGATGGTAAAGCTTAATTGCTTTTCTTAAATATTTAAGATTAACAAATGACTATAGTCTGTGGTAACTTGAAGCTGACATGATATGACACCAGATAAACAAATCATATGAGCTGAGGCCAGGTAAATACGGTGGCTATATACCAGTCTACTTTTTTAATAAACGATTAACTTCTTAAGAAAGAGATTTCAGAGGTGGGTAGTTATTTGCAGGATGCTGAGTGTGGGCAAGGCACCCGCAGGGTTGGTACAAATTTTCACATCCATTTAGTTTTCCTGGTTCCTCAAATAATTTTTTGCAGTTACATACCTATTTATAGTTGGAGTATAAAGGGATGATTTCTGATCAAGTGGTAACAAAAAACCAAAGTCCACCATTCTTTCTTCTATCCAATGAGACCCATTGATTCCCATAATACAAATTATACTCCTCCTTTCCGGCCATTGCATTGTTTTGTAGTCTTCAGGATTTGAAATCAGAATCTCTTCATGCTCAGAAGTATAAGTCGGGTGCTTTATTAATTATGCAGTAGTGATAAATTGTGCAGTTGGGTGCAAATAATGAGAGGTTATCTGTTTCAGTTCGTAAGAAATTAGTACTTGTCTTGCCTAGCTGTTTTGTACCATTACCATTATTCAGATCAAACCTTACCTAACTTTTTAGTATCTGTAACATCTTCATTTTTCAGGTAGGTTTTTGTTGGACTATGATTAATATCTAGAGCAGGTGAACTATGAAATAGTTTACGCCAAAGAATAAATAGTATGAAACACCACATTGAATAAAACACAAAAGTACTGCACCAGTTAAAGTATATATTAAATAAAATTGACAAAAGAAACTTCTACTATGAAGAGATCATTTGTAATAATTAACAGACAGACTAATTCGTCGTAACTATAACAATAACATTTACGCATTATTCATTCAGCGTAGCCAGTTGAGGTGGTGTGAACAATTATATTCCAATAGTTTTCGAAGAAAATCTACTGAATTTTTTTATTTTTTCACATGGTTCAAAGATTATTTTTAAAAATCAGTTTTTATTTGGGCTTACTGCTGAACTGGATTCATTCTTGTTCCACTCAAAGTAACCTAAATTTTAACATAGTCGTAATTTACATTGAACTGATGTTTACGGATGTAAATTTTCTCAAAAATTCAAGATAAGGAAGCTACATTTAATGAGGATAAGAATATGTACCTAAAGTTTTGATTTAAGTTAGTAAGTGTATATAATTATTATTTTGATTTAAGGTAAGTAAGTATGTATAATTATTATTTCAAATAAAAATTTCTCGAAATTTTAAACTTTTTTCGTCTCTAGCATAGGCTCATTAACTCAAATTTTGTATCCATTTTTTTTAAACGCTGTTATTTAACTTCGTTTGGGAACAGAATTTAAATTTTATAATGACAACTGGATTGCGCCCTACAGTCGCCTAGTTTTAACTTCATGTTTTTAGTTGTTCTAACTGAGGAAATATTATCCAAATGATGTTGAAACTCTTGCTATACGCGTGAAATGAGGGCGAGAATTAATGAAAAACTGGACGATGGCAGTGAAAATCAAACACAGTTTCTTCAATCAAAATATGATTTTGCTAAGAAAACTGCTCTACATGATGCATTGCATAACATTGTGGTCATTCACCAATCACACAAGAATATTTTTAATGCTACCTAGGTATTCTACTCATTAATCAATATCAATAGCGACAATTATAAAATTGTGATTACTAAAAAAAATCTTAAATGTAAGTAAAACTTATTTTTAAAATTGAGCATATTATACAGGTACCTACGAATATTTATGTTTAAAAATAAATGAATAGGTATCCTTATAGGTAAAAAAATTAAAACAAAGGAATATTAGGAAAGTATCGTTAAAAATTTTCCTCCACTTTTAAGCCAATGAACAATATTAAACAATTAATTAAAACTTAGATTTTATTTTTTTAATTTCCACCTTTATTCTAAACTCACGGAAATATTCCCAAAAAGAAATACATCAACGAGTCACTTAATAATGTTCTGATCTGAAACTCTTGCAAATCGTAGCTTTCCTTCAACCGTAAGTTTTATTAAGAAATCGGCATTCTCCAACCCTTTCAAAAAGTAGTTTTCTTTAACAGGAAATCTGTCTCGTACAAGTAATATTTCAGCAAACTGTATAAGTGAAACCACAGTGCCCAAGTGTAAGTCTAAAGAAATTAAATTCAAATTTAGGTCAAATTACAGAATGAAAATTGTCTTGAATTCGATAAATTGATTGAATAAAGTTGTAGACTATTACTTACCCTGATCGTTAGCAAGGTACAAATCCTGGAATTCATTCGAATGAATTTGTTCGATCATATCGTTAAATATAACGATTTCATTCCACAATTTTTCGTAACCGTTAATATCGACTATGTTTTCGTCAGATTCGTTCGTTTCCCCTGTTTTCATTAAATTTTTTGTTTCCATTAATTTTACATAGGCCAAATGGCAGGTACTTAAGAAGAAGCCAATCTAGTGAAAACAACTAAAATGTCTTACATAAAATCAGATCTCTAAAATACTTGTTTACAGTTTGAATATCAGCCCGCATCCCTGAAAAATAATGTGTACCAAATAATTATTTAGTATTTTTCTTTAATATCCATGAAAAAACATTAACCTGGTTGAAGGATGCTTCAGTTTTCAACGATTAATATAATCTTTAGCCTGTATAAAAAACAAAAATGCTCAACACAGAATGACTATATTGAAGAGGTAGTGACGTATCTGGCTCACAGCCGATATAAAATTCAAACTTTTGACTGGTTGCACCATGAATACACACTGAAATACTACCCTGCAATACATTTTGTGGACTTCTCATAATTCGTTCTGCTCTAAACACACGCCTGCCAACTTCCATGGATGATTCTTACTTTTTCTATCATGTATTCTTCTTCACTATTTTCCTCAGTGACCCCCCTATAGAAAACTGAATTCTTCTCATTTTCTGGTGTTCCTTGCCTTTTCTCATTTTTCTCTCATATCTTCCACAGAATTATAAGGTGTGCATGCCAGGGGGTCATTTCAATGATCCCCTGCAGTCCCTATAGTATTTCTTACAGCCAGAAACCTTGGCATAAATCACCTACACTGGATGGTAGCCACAGAATTACCGCCATCAAACCCTAAATAGCCTGCCAGGTATCCGTTGACTCGAATTTTGACCATGTTAGGGAAAAAATTATAATTTCCCTATACTTTAGATATTTCCAAATCCGCAGAAAACTAAACCAAAATGCCATTAAATCAGAAACCACGGACTATACAAACCCAAAAACTACCCCATTGCCAATTACAAACAAATCAACACATCATTAATATAAAAGCACATATAATAATCAAATAAAAACCAGCAAACATATTTTCAACAACAAAAAAAAGATCCAGCTGAGGCAGTAATCACAGTGGATGGGAAGAGGGGAGTCAAAAGATAGTCGTACGTATTTATTGCGGGTAGAACCACAGCAGCATCTTCGAGGTGTGAAGAAAATGAAATCAAAGTAATGAGAGTGCAATGAATGGGTGAAAGATAAGAATGATGAAAAAGTATAGAAAGAAGTGAGTGACAAGAAAAAGAGTGAAAAAGATAAAGTGATTGAACATGATATGTATGAACAGAATGAAGATGCCAGTCTGCAGAGATGTGTATAGAAATAAAGATAATAATAATTTGATAGAAATTTGGGAAAAAAAGGACAAAAATATACATGTAGCCTAAAATTCTAGGCTAGAGAGAATTTTATAAAGTATTAAATCTAAATCCACAGAAAAATAATTTTGAAAGATGGTTTTCCAAAAGTGTTATTATTAAATAATTTTTAATTTTTAAATAGGCCGCATACATCAAAGGTTATTGGTCTTTTTCCATCTTTGCTTTTTCTCTCTATTTTCTATTAAGGAGGTATCCATAAAACTGTTAAAATAAGACAATGAACATATTTTTTATAACCAGTTTCTATTACTTTCCCTTTTTTTCATCTGAACGAACACTCTTACTTTTCATACCTTCTTACTTGTACTTTTTTTGCTGTCCATCCAGTTCTCATTTTGTACCTTGTCTGTGGAACATTAATAATATTGCAATGTCTCTTGGATGTAAATTTTATTCATTGATAAACATGATTCTTGGCTATAGGCTAAATTCGAAAGTGTTTTCAATGGCTTTGGGCTAAATGTATTCAAATAATAAGTACCTCCACAGAAATAATTTTTCAACTACTTCATTTATGATAATAAAAATATAGTTCATGCATGGTATAAATTTGATTTCCAAGGATACCTAACAGTCTATTCTGGTGGTACAGTGGCTACTAGAGTCCACAGTTTTATGTGTCTGAATTAAGAATACTGTTGTTATTGCTATAAGGGATTAGCTTTATGTCTTCCTTACCTACTGACATATCATAGTTCATTCGAGATTACATGACATATTATGGGTCGAGATAATTATAGGTCAGTGTAAGGATTTTCTTTTCTTTTCTCTAATAGCCTTTGAGAATTATCATTAATTTATTTATAAAGGAATTAATTTCAACATTGAAAAGTTGTACTGATGTAATGTTTGTGGGATTGCCTATATACGTGATAAAAAAATTCACAACTAAGCCTGTCTTGCTTCCCACACAAAAGAGCATAATTCACCATTGTTTTTCCTTTTTTTTTTTCTTTTTTTTTGTCATTTTGCTTGTAAAGGAGTGGATCTAGGAGGAAAATAGTTTCTTAAAAAACTATTTCCAATGAAGTTTTCAACAAAAACTTTTCGGACAAAAATTTAACTGTTTTAACGTGTGGTTTGTAGCCATGTGAGGCTGAATCCAACCAAAATACACCAAAATAAAATCAAACCTCTCTCAATTAAGACAAAAACAAGGGCATTCACCTTTAATGAAGTGAATGAAAAAATACATGATTTGAACGTGCTCATCTAGTAATCAACCATTTATACTACTTTAAACCATTCAAGAATTTTTATAATATTAACTAAATTTGGTTGAGTGTGAAAACTGATTTGAAAATCATAGTTAGTGAATTGACCCAAACAGATCACCGAGTGGGGAATCCGAGAAGGGCCAAATGCTTGACAGTTTAAAAAATCAAGCCATTTCAAAATACATTGTATGTAATGAACAGAAATTTACAGACAAAAAATAAATCGTACCTAGTTGTACAAAGGTCAAATGCTGATTACGCAGCAGCAAAAAGTTTACAAAGTGTTTGGTGTGTGTTTTTTGCTCCATCAATAAAAAAAAAAGATAGGGAAGCTAATAACAGGTTTTAATTATAAATACCAAGTTATGGGTAGTACAAATACTCTGTATCAGTCATTGAGTGGGGGCTATGTGTGTGAGTGGTAAAGGGAAAACAAATTCAGAGGGAAGAAAAAATTATAAATAGGAAAAAAATTTGTACCAGGTACCTACCTACATATTGAAGTTAGGTGGCTAGCCTAACTGACAGCTGCTCATGAAATTTCATTAATAATTTAGGAAAATTTATTTTTCAAAAATACAATTTTAAAATTTTTATTATTTTTCAAGGACAAGCAGTATCCGTCAAACGTAAAGGTGTTGCAATCCCACGAAACTTAGGTGTGATCTATTACAAAATACTCATAGGCTCAAATTTCATATTTTTTGTTAAACACCCCAATAAAATATTCTCAAATTTTACAAACCTGCATTATCTTAATTAATTATGACACTAAGTTAAATTTTGGTCAGCATTTTTCTTGTTGAAAATTTTATTCATTAAAGAACTATCCTTACTTTGTCATAAGATCAATGAGAAAAACCAAAGATAATAGTCACACATTAAGCCCCTCGCAAGGTTTTGTTAATGACTTTTTACCGAAAATTATGAGGAAACCCACCAACACATTCCACCAATCAAATCTTGTATAATTCCTTCATCGCCTCATTTTCCACGTAATTGTCGTTTTTATAGTGCTATATGTAAGAAATTTTAACCAGTATCATGGGGGTAGAGTACGATTGAATGATGCACTTTAGGGAAATTCGTGGTGGTATCGGTAGGGGGTTGCTTTCTTAGCTACACTAGTCATGAAAGTCAGAAAATACAGATATATTTTTCGAAAACAATTTGAAAAAGATCAGAAAGTTCTGTCCAATTAAATTCTAGGATCCTGAACTTTGTGAACCCCCTTTTGATTTAGCATTTAAATTGATTTTAATATTAAAAACAATTTTTTCTCGTAATCACTTTACGATGAAGAACACCTCTGTATTTACCTTTTTTTTTTTCATTATCTCAGCTCACGAAGACGAATAAATCGGTTCATTTCGGGGAAACTGATGAATACCATGCCAATAATCAACTTGATATTTTGTATTTATAGGTAGTTATTATGATGAAAGGACCCATACCTTCTTAGTTAAAATTATCAGGGTCTAATAACAGGTGTAACCTAATTACCATCAAGTGAATTCAATTGAATGCAGGAATTTTTGTCGTGAAGCGAAAATTTCCCCATGAGATAACAGCTTGGCTTATTCGAACGTTTTATTTTCCATTAATTAATGCAGTTTAATGACAAAAAAATAAAATAAATAAATACAGTTTTTACTCCAATAGTGAGAAAAACAGTGTAGACCGTATGTATCAGCATCTCATGCTGGTTGGGGTTGGTACACACACATCCACATTCATTATTCATAGGTACTCTTAATTTAAAATTGATTTTCTTTCTAACAGAGAAAACCGTGAAAAGAATTACGCCATGATGGTGGGAAAAGGTGTACATGCATAAAAGTGTTGTTCCTCGTATGGTGTGGTAATCGGTTTTCAAGTGTCAATCCTAGTTTTGGCTCAGTCAAAAGTTGCAATCATATCTCAATTTATCAGACGTAGAACAAAAAGGTGCGTAAGATCAGTCTGTGGGTTGACAGTTGGTTCAAATTTATCGCTTTCTCAAGTAGTAGCACGCCAAAAGTTGTACTTACCTACTTCTGAGTGCCGCACCGATAACACTTTTTTTTTTTTGGGGGGGGGGAGAAGTGTGTGATGAAAATTAGAAAGAAACAACAAAAGTTCCCAGTAATATATTTGCTGGCTGTGGGCACGATTTTAAATAGCATGTTTGCAAACCTGGTAAAAAGGAAGAAATAGGGGCATGCAAGTATACCTGTAACGGCCAAAAGAGGTGGTAATGTACCTAATTAGAACCACTTTCAGTGTTACACCATACACGAAATATCACGTACTTTCAAAGCAGTAATACTTCTAAAATAAATTCAAGTTTATCATCCACAGACTATTGTGGACCTTAACATTGGTTAGAGACTCAATAATATTTAAAATACACGAGTGAGTTTACACATTTAATAAAATAATAATTCGTACATCACAGTACATAAATATATGTTAATATTTATACATATACAATCACAATTCAACAAGCAAGACTATCTGTTCACTAGAGACTTCTACAAGAGAGGTTCCAGGTACTTAGAAGTAGCTGTCGAGGAACTGTGTCTTATTCCACTGAATCGAGGGATTATATACTCGTTCAGGGTATGAAAACGTACATGTCGGATAGGTAAAGTGAGGTAGGGTGTTGTTATTATAGGGTTGTGCTGACTCGTCGAGTACTCGAGGGACAGGCACAATTAGGTCATGAATATACAGAAAGTATATCTATATTTATAAAATCAAATACGGGTAATTTAGTGGTTGTTTATAAAGAGTTATAGGATGATTATTGTTGATAAATATCTACGTTTTTGGTATTCGAAAATGTGCGAACAAATATGTTCGTCATTTCTTAAAATAGACGAAAATATACGTTACAATACCCTTTTCAGTCATAATTTATTTATATCAGTTTGTTAGACATAATCCTATGCCATAAATAGGTAGGTAGGTATTTTTCGCGACTGAGTCTCAAGTTACAACATGACTAAAACTTTAGGTCTGTAAACAGTGAAGGCATTTTATGGCGTATTCTATGTATGCACTCCGCATGCTATTTCTCGTGTATTGGTTGGTTTGAAGTTTAAACTGCTAATACATAAAAAAGTTTTATAATTTTGGATCATGCTAAGCGCACTACCATTCATTCTAAATATTACCTATAAGTCGGTTAGGCTGTTCCTTATCCAACAAGTCAGACTGACGTATGATGGAACAATTAAGTATAATCGAATATTCCCTCGTCGTTAAAACCAGTTTCCTACAATTGGTTTTCCTGATTTAAATGCAGTTATTATTTTACCTGACATAATATATGAAAGTTGATGATTTGGCGTTTAACCAACTTTTCAGATTAAGTGCCCTTCCCAATAAAAATATAAGGTATTACCCTGTGGATTGAATACTGAAGGATGAATCCATGTTGGTATTAATTTCAACCATAATAACTGCACTTACCTTGAGTTTGAAAGTGTGACTTCTGAAATAGTAGTAGTTTTCGTTTTTCTGAAGAATATTTCCAAATAATCTCTTCGTATATCACATCCGAAATTCGGTGAATTGCTTCAGCAATGAATTGCATTCTATTTGCTGCAAATAAAATATTTCTAAATACCAATACAGTTGGTTCAATGAAACAAATTTTCTTTATAATAACTACAAGAATCATCGATAAGTACTATATACACACTACTAATAATTATGACACCTTATTCCATATTATTATTTGATGTAGCGAATTTTAAATTTAAGATATAATAGGGGAGACCTGGATACCATAGACGACATTTTTTTCTTTTTATCTCTGGTGCAAGCTAGAATGAAGTTAGAAATTTAGGACCAATAAATTGGAAATGAACGAGCCTTCATCTACAAAACAAAACCAAAATAAATAATAAATATTGTGACAACTCCCTACCAGTGGTGACAGGTGTACTTGTAAACTCGCTGGTAGGTTGTGTGGCCTCTCCCTACATTACGTAGGGCAAACACTCTTGGTACACACGGGTTAGTAGCTCACCGCTACTAATCTAAGTTTAATACTGAGCAAGGCTCACGCACATATGAGGTTGATTAGTAGTTGTACGCATGCGCTCATCGCAGCATCCCACAAGTGGTAACCCCGATGTGTAAACGAAGTTTAGTTATGGGCGCACAACCAATCAAGTAGGTTTTAGTCTTCGAGACTCCCTCTCATTAATTGGTGAACAGCGGATCGAGTAGGTTGCAGTTTTTTTAAACTCCTTCTCATTCATTGGCCAGTAACCAATCAAGAAGGTTATAGCTCTGCTACCTCTTGAAAAAACTGTCTTTTTCAAGATGTACATCGAATGTTGACTTGATCTGGTAGAACTCGGACACAAGTCCTTGAGTTCTCACTAGCCCTGGAAGCATTGCTTCTCCAGAAATGGATTGATGGCAAACCAACTAGTAGACCATCAACAGTCTCATCTTCCCTCTCTTTCCTATTGTCGCATCCTCGACAACACTGGAGAGTGGGAGATTATCGAGGGTTAAGGCCACTGGTGTACCTTCAAGTACATCCAGACCTCCCTTTACTACTGTGACAATCACATTGTTGTCAGCAGCTGTCCATTTCTCTGACACCGTGGCATCCTCTACACCTCTTGGAGGGGCAACATCTAGACACCTGCCCCAGCAGGATGAAGGTTTAGACCATACCCTGCTCCACCTATTGCCTGTTCTTCAATAGCAATCGACTTCAACCATGACAGATGTACCAAATATCTTGGCAGTGGCCCAAGCCCTCTTTGCATATAGACTGCTCTGCCCCAACTCAACGCAAGAAACTTGCGGCTTTGGCTGCAACAGACCAAGAACCTGGCACAAGCTCAGGGTAACATCATGGAGCACCAGATGTTTTTAGCCATCTCGGGCCTGCTCCAACCATGGGTTGCTAATGTAGTCTCCGACTTACTGTACAGCACCGATCCATCTCAGCAGATGTGGAGTAACCTCAGCCAGTTGATTCTTGAGAAGTTTTCATCCTCAAACAACACGTGGGCATGGCAACTCCTGGAACAGACAGTCTGTGAGTCTGGAGAAAAACCCAGAGCTTATCAGCGCAGACTGGTCCAACTCAACAATGGTCACGTTGATGATACCATCATCCTAGATCTGCTTTATCACAGCTACCCTCAGTTAACTGACAACCTCTGTCGATGCAGCATCAAGCAAGCTCATGATTGGCTGCTATTGCCACTGACAAAGCGATCACCCATCAGCAGCCCTTCAAATTGCAGTCTACAGACACTGTGATCTTATTGCCAACTACCATCCTGCTCTTACAGCTCCACTAACTAGAGCTTTTTCTATCTTTGCAGTCTGCAAAGAGCAATTGACCCTCTTGCGACAATGGTGACCAGGAGATGCCTCTGGCTTAAAAACCTGTGAGAACCTCCAAATCACCACACTCGTGTCTGGCACACATTTATCATTTTCTGTTTCCCCTGGAAACATACTGGGGGAGAGTAGTGTGGCAACTTCCTACCAGTGATGATGGACGTACTTGTACACTCACTGGTAGGTTGTCTGGCCTGTCCCTACATTACATAGGGTGAACACTCTTTTGGTACACACGGGTTAGTAGCCCAGCACTACTAATCTAATTTTAATACTGAGCAAGGCTCACACACATATGAGGTTGATTAGTAGTTGTACGCATGCGCTCACCTCAGCATCCTACAAATATAATTATAATAGTTTTTTTCCAACTCAATCTTGAAGGGGTAACCTTTTTTGTAAATTGATTGAGGGTGGTGAATCATAGTCCCTATAATTTAACTCCCATGAGAAAAAAAAAATTTTTAAACCAAAAAATTAAATTTATTTTACCTAATACAATATGAAGTGGACTGCATCTAAAAGTAATTATATTTAGATAACAGATAAAATCTGCTATTTGAATTGGAATAATAATATAATTATGTTATTAGGAAAATTGAATGTTTTACAATTGTGAAACTTTTCTCATGAATTTGCTAATTTAAGACATCTTTCCCAATATCCTAAACTTTATCAACATCAAATATTTCATGTTTTTTGGCAGTTTTAATTAGGAAAATTATTTTCAAAAAATTTAAAGGTATTTTTGGTGTGTTCTGTGGTACACCAGAAATTAAAATTATATTTAATCCAAGTGTTTTTGAGCATTGGTAACTCTGAATAATTAATTACTGACTGTTAAACTTCTTTGAAACACATCCTAAAATTTGAAAGCTCAACTTGTCTCCAACTTGTTTCTTGGTACAGCCATCTCCCCTAATATTTTGTTCGGAAATTTTTGGAATAAGTTTATTTTTTAACATGCCTACTTAAATAGATTGAATATTGAACTGAGAATTTTAAACTGATATATTTTATGAAATTTCTGTGGTCACTTTGTCTCGTAGAATTTCGTCCCGATTAGTTTTTCCTCGGAATAATTATTTTAAGTCGTGTTACTCACCGGTATCCATAGTGCAATACCACTCCAGTAGTGGATACTTACTTCAACATTTCTACAATTTCTTATTAATCCGTATCAGTCTCTCTTTGCACTTTTTAATCAAAATGTATCAATGATTTCAACCAAGATTTTTATATTTCCATTGAGATTTACAGAAGTATATTTCGAATAAAAAAAAAAAGGCTTTTCAATATTTTATTACTTACCTTCGTTGTTATATTTGTGACGCAGAATATGTTTTATAGCTGAAAATTGAAAAATAGCATTCCGAGGATGAAATATTGTTCTTAATTGTAATAGTAAATACCTACTCGTAAGAATTCATGTAATGAAAGGCCAAACCTAATAATATTATGTCCGAATCAGTTCCATACAATGCCAAAAAATATGCTACTGCCGCGCATTGGGTAGCTTTTTCTCCTTCATTTTCTGAAAACCAATTCACTGTAGTAAAATAGTAGAACAAGGTTTTGAGGTTTAAGAACATATTTTATACGTCAAGAATATAATTATTGAGATGATACATGAATAAAAAAAATGTGTTTTTACAACACTCACTATGACAGTAAATTTTTTCATACACCTTTGTGGTATGCGACCCTGAGGAGAGTAATCTACAAGCGTCTCGTCAGATTGTCATGTTGTTATCGTCTATGATCAGATAAGGATCTTTTTATTTAAATGTAGTATTGAATATGGCACATCTACCATCAAAGGTACACGTAAAAATACCGAAGTGTAACAATTATCCCACCAAAAAAATACTTAAATAAATTTAATAGATGACACATTCATCCACTAAGTCACAACTTAACCAATTATGTCAAATAGCAATTTTCCAAATCTTCAGTTTTCAACATCCTATGGCATACAACTGTAAAAAACATATAATAACACAAATAAAAACATTTTGAGTTAGCTGGCGGGAGATGCTTGTGGATAATCTAGCCAAAGCATAACCAAAATTTTTTTAAAGCACTCAGTCAATTTTTCCAAGTAAGTTGTACACTGGAAAAAAATTCAAACATAATAGCTTAGTCAAAACCTGCGTGGTTTGTCAAATATAATTTTTTGTTCACTTCATACCATTGACAAATTTTATGAAAAATCAACCAAATTAACCAAGTGCTTAAAATTGAGGAGGTGTTCCTTTAAAATGAAATAACCTTTGACTAAGTAAGCAGGCCTGCGAGTACGAAAGAAATCAATCCATTTAATATACACACATATCATAGGTACCTATTTTAAACAAAATTCAGATAGACAAAATTAAATTGATGATAATATCAATATGATAGTGAAATTATGGTTGATGGAGCAGTGAAAAAGTTTACAGAATGAGGGTACGAAAGAGTTGCTATTCTGTGGAAAAAAAGTGGGACAGGAAAATTGAACCAGTTTATTATCTACTATGCACTGAGGTGCATACAGCAGTGATTATTATTGAATACCACTGAGGGTAAAAACAAGGTTGTGTCGTGAAGGAGGAGTAATTTAATTTTACAGGAGAAAGAGACAGATTGAGATTGGTGGGAGGAAAATTGTTCGATGTGAATAACTCAGGTCAAGTTGTTAGCCTAACCAAGGCGCTTGTCGCGAATTTCCTCATTGGGAAAATTATTTTATTTTATTTTATTTTAAAATGGGGTGTGTCAGAGGACGTGCAAAAATTAAAGGGGGTAATTAATTTTTGTCATGACAGGCCAAACCCGTCATTTTAATTTGACAAAAAATAGTGAATTCAAAACAGATAAAAAACACAATTTTACCCATGCACACTGGAACGTTTCACTTTACTCCATCTTTTAAGGACTTTTTTGGCTACTTTTTCTCCCCTGGTAATGATGCTACATTTTTGAGCAGGTAATTGTTGCAAAAAATTGTGTGTGACACTCGTGTGATGTAAGTAAGTTTGGTACTCTTGAGAATTGCATCATGCATCTTCTGCTCATACTGGGACAGTCATACTCCAATCTAAATTATCTAATTTTTACACTTGCATCATAATTAATAATAGGTATTTTATACTTTGATGTAGATGGATAAGAAATGGAGTCTGGGGATGTACTAATCCTAAACCTATATTTCTAGATTATCATCGAATAATGCAGTTCTCGAGAAGCATCTCCCCTCTGATAGTTACCATAAATTATAGATATTTTGAAATCACAATGAAACATTGGTCAGATGAAGACAAAAGAACTATGGCAGTGGAAAAATAATATTTACAAGAAAGCATTCAAATAATCACAAATGACGGATCAAATAATATTATTCTGAGAGTTATTGTGAAACATTTCAAATTGTTTGTTCAGTTGTTAATTTTCCAAGATAAAATAAAGGCGAGGGGTGTTCAAAACAGACGAATTTATTGTTAGCATAGTAACCACTCTATATAGGTACTTTGGGGACTTATCTCGTATGAGATTAAGGGGCTCAGACCCCTGACAACTGTTGCCGCTACAAGGCTGGCAAATATTTGTCTCAATGACGTTAAATCATATGCATGAATTACGTTTGATCGTAATTACTTACACATACATGCAAGTAATGTACAAGTACCAAATTATGACCAGTCTCAACAATACAATGATGTCACAATTCCATACATGAACTGGCCCATCATTTCTTATCATCACAAGAAATGACATACTAGGCCATTCACACGAACATACGTAATCACTACATATGTGTGTTGGTGTGCGGGTAAATAAGCCTGTATATAAACCGTCCAAACTGGCTCTAAAATTTCCAGTGTTCACCAAGGTTTTGGCTTACCCATATGTTTACATATGAAGTGGTTGAACACGCAAAATCTGTAAATTACCTTCTGGTGAGATTATCTTTTCACAACAAGGTATTCCACAGTACCTACACTAATTGTAAAATAAATTCATATTACTATTACCTCAATGCAAAATTATGTGATTTTTGAGATAATTTGGTAAATCTAGAATATTAAAATAAATTTTTGATTTGACATTCTCAGCACTATAATAAATATTATTATTTGATGTTCATTATAGGCACATGTCAGGATTTACGAATCAAAAGAGCGATATCAAAAATGTTTTATAGAGGATATTATAAAATGAATTTTATCTGTTTTTTTGCTTTTATTCTTAATTTTTTCAATTTTATTATTTTTTTGATCATATTTTTTTGAAATTCTGTGTATGGTCTACTCGAGGTACCTACTATGCCAAATCAATACCCCAAGTTTGGTAATTTTGAAACAAGCTTCAATCTTTTCTACAGACCCCTATTTATAAGACAGAACTACCTGCCAAAATAAACTTTGATGGTCCTTATTAGTACAATTATAATTCACTAGAACTTTTTTCAAGCATGAAACTCGACTGGCTACATTGGAAAAACTTCAAAATACTTTCAGTTTTCCCATTTTTTGATATGAATTTATCCATAAAATTGGATTATAACTGTCTAAAAAAGAAGAAAAACATCAAAAAATTGCAAAATAGCCCCCTTTACTTACATTAGTTAAATTTTAAATTTTTCGCCATAGTATTGAATTAGTCTACTCTGAAATCCTAATTTCTCTCAATGAAAACGTCATAATGTGAAAATCATAAAATAAAATAAAATAATTTACTTTTACTAAAATAAGCGTATCCGTGAGCAAATCTAATGGAGTATATAGAAGCCATGTACTGCATAAACAAAATTACGTGTAAATCGGTAGGATATGTGGCAACCCAGCCTATACAAGTCATGTCGAAAAGAAGTTCACATTAATAAATGCAGAATGAAACAGTTTATATGAAGTGTAGGTATGCCTTACTTTGCCAATAAACATATTTCAATTCCGAATAAATTTGCTCTAAGTCTCTTTTCTTATTTTTTCGAATCGTGTTGTAAGTGTTCCAATAATCTGAACAAAAGAAAAAGAAACATCTTAAAGACTCGTTAGATAAAATGCTGGTGAGTCGATCTATTTATTCGTTAAAAAATGACGTACCTACCTAACTGTTTAATTTAATTCTAAAAAGTTAATGCAATAATTTTTTAGTTGAAATTAAAATACATTAACTTAGCTGTTTTAAAATATAACCTTTTAGTCCTTTAGATTGAACAGGAAAAACAACAATGAACTAGAATATAAAACTGGTGAGAATGATCAACATTTCAAATGAATGATTCTGGTTGATATAATTATTTAGATTAAAAAGTGCGGGGCTGAACTCCAAAAATTGGTTTGTGTGTGTATATATATATATATATATATATGGAATAAATTCGGCTGGAGGATCATGTAGTTAGAAATAGAACAGATACCCAGATTTATGTAGTCATAATACGTATTTCGTATTTAGTGCTACGCTATTCATGCAAATCAAACTGAAATTCCTGTTCAATTCATAATCAGAATGATTGAGTTATGACAACTTAAGACATTTATTTTATTAACATATTGAATCTTCAAATTAAGTAGATACCATACATATCAAACGAATGACTTATATCTGTATGATTTTATGTATTTCAATACCTACGTTTGTAATTATTAAACATAAACTTCGAATTATTACACTTAAATTGTAAAGTAATGAAACAATGAGGATGCAGATCATTCCGAGACAGTAAAAATCAAAAATTGTGTTTTCGTTTTCGAGTAAATTCATAGACTGATGTGAAAGCAAGTTTCTTAATTTTTAAATATAGGCTACAAGTATTTACTTATGTAATTGCGAGACCACGGTATTGGATTCTTGATGGCGTAATCGTAGCCTCTCATGTAAATATTTATGATTTCCATTATAGCGGCTATAAAAAGTCATATAAATTATTTACATTATCTCTTCTGTTCATACATGTAACTTAATATAGGTTAATATTAAAAATAATAATTTTGATACTTACAAAGATCATTCGGTCCATACTTAGTGGTTCCTGAAACGTCAATTTCAAATAATTTTCAGTGGGTAGTTGGGTACAGTAAGTAACTAGGTAGGTACTGCCTTAATTCAGAAAAGTGGCGAGGTATTCCTATAAAATTCGTACATTTTATCGTCAAGATTCAAGATTTTTTGAATCTTTGCAGGTAACTAGGTCCCAAAAAATGTGGATATTAATTTCTGTCTGTCAAATGCATACGTTTTTCATCTTAATCAGGTCTTATCCCCTGCGATCGAGGCTTGTCTAACATCGCGGGCGATGTGGCCATTTGTTCAGGCCTTTAGCTTCATTTTGAAATTGTTAAATTTTGTTTTCTTTTTAAAATCTTTCTTTAATATTCGCAATTGGTATATCTTGTATCTGAAACTTCATCAGTGTTTGTCCTTTCATATATGGTAATAAAGGTCCAGGTATTTAAACTTTGTTTTGTTACTAATGTGATGTGCTGATTTCTTTCTTTTGTGGGCAGTCAGGCAGGTGTGAACATTTTTTCCACTAGGTAGTTTGTTATCTTTGGGGGGGGGGATTCAAAATTCAACATAGCCATTTTGGTATTCATAATTTTTAAATTTCAAGTTTCAGGTGTTTATATAAAACTAATCTTGAACTGGTCATCTTAACACACCAGACTTTTGGCCCTTACCTAGTGTTAGTCTTCCATCTTGTGTTTTTTTTGGACCTGGTGTCATGAAAACAGAGGACATTTTGGGAGTTGAAAGCTGTCTGAAAATTTCTTCCCGTAAAACATATGCAGCTTGTGGAATACCTTGTTGTGAGAGATATTCATACTAGAAGGTTTTCAACAGTATTTGCGTGTTCTGCCACTTCATACAGTTAAGTATGGGAGAGCCAAATCCTCGGAGAACACTGGCGATTTTTAAGCCGGTTTGGAGAGTTTATATACAGGATTTGGTACATGCACACAGACACACATACATACGCACATGTACGTAATTATGTCATGCGTTACGTCGTTTCTTGTCAGTGTCGAGGTGATAAGAAATGACGCAGCACATTTGGTACCGGGCTGTGACATCACCGAGATTGTTATCATGTAATTGATCTCGGCCCGTGCAATGTATCTTACCTGTACGTATGTACAGGTACAAACATACAAACGCACCAGTGTATTTTTGTTTAATGTCATAAAGACGATTATTGCCTGCCTTTGGGCGGCGACTGTTGTTGAGGGGTGCGAGCCCTATTACCTCATATGAGTATTGTCCCCACACAGCTAATTGTGTTTTTTTTTTGTGTCATGTCACCACCCTGATTAGCATACCGTAGTTGCCTAACTTATCACATTTATATACTTAGGCAAATTTCAATGTAATATGCCAATGGCTACCACCATTAATGGAAAAATTTTGGGGTCAGTAAGTTAAAATTCATGATAAAACAACTAAAATCCAATGAAAATAAAATCCTATAAATATTTAAATAATCACAGCTTGTTCGTCAAACATCAGAGTTTTAACATTATTATCTTCTTTCCATTATCTAGGATATGTCTGTTTCATTAAAAACTTTCAAATATTGCCACTGCTTCAGAATCAATTACACATTACTCATTGTGTAGTCTATGAATCGAAACAACTATGTTACTTATTGGAAATCAAAATTTTTCTATTTTTCCAATGTATATATTGTGTCATCAATGGTTTCCACTAGAAAAGTAAGTATATACATTTTTGTTTTTTAAATATGATTACCTACTTTTTTAATTTCATGATTTTCATCAATAGGTCTGCCATTAATACGAAAGCTTCAATAATGCTTCCAATGCATATTTATGTAAAATTTTATGCTTAATATTGATAATATTAGTTTGTAAAAAGAATAAGTTAAGGGTAGATAACTTAATCATAACCATATTTTTCCAATTTTCAAAACGATTCTTCAAATTTTTTCACTTGAATATAATCAAGATATTCTGAGCAATAAATTTCAAACTAACACACTAGCAATACCTATAATAAAATTGGTTAAGGAATGATTGTTTATCAAAACTGTTCAATCAGAGCTCCTATTATAGGTTGAGAAGTCCGAGATCTTAATTTAATTTTTAATTTTAAGTTTCAATTATAACATGTCAGAAATTGCTTATTTTTGTGTGTTTGATCTCATTTATCACAACTCTGCCTTATCAAAAAGTTTTCTTTCTTTCTCTCCATTCTTTTCTCATTCCACAAACACATTAGAACATGCTAGATATTATTATTTTTTATTTCTCCAAACTGGTTTTTACATTTTCATTTGTGCTTTGTATATTTGCTTTCACCTCGTTGGCTGTACATTTTTTAGTTTATTTTTACCACAACACACGTCGATAATTTCCCCTCGTTTTACATGTATTTTTATGCTCCTTCACCTTCTTTTGGAGCTTTTTTCCGCTATTTACTACATTTTATGATAAGAGAAATTACAGACTTTTACATAAGTTAAGTTTGCAACAAAATTTCATCAATCAAATCATTCTCTTTTTTGCACTAATGAAATCTGGAACTACGTTAAATTGTGGGTTAAGCGTTCCCTCCGCAGTTTCTCTTTCAGATTTTGTTGGTTGTAATTTAAGTCCTGAATATAGGCAACCAACATATTCTTCCAGCATTTCTCTGCGAAGATAATTTAGGATGACGACAATTAAATTGATCTAAAGCTATTAGTAGGGCTATTTAATTTCGAAATCCAAATGAACCTTACAGTCATTTTCTCAAAATCATGAAGAATTATTAGTGCTGACAGATATGTTATATAGGAAAAATCACTTGGACAACGACCATTATAAAAAATCTGCGGGTCAAGTTATATTCTTGATCAACTAAAAACCCCTCCATCTGATAGGTAATGCAAATATGATCTGGGATAGCAAAAAGTATGAAGATAAGTTTTTCATTCAATGGTTGATGTGAGGACTTTAATATTACTAACCAGGAAGAACTAACCTTTTCAGCTACAAAGATTATGATTCATATATTCATTCGTATTTTTACAATTATCTTCTTTTTTTTTTTTTTTTTTAATTAATTCACCTCACCATCTTAAACCAAAAACTCTAAATTCTTTCAGATTTTGAATTAAAACCAGAAGACAGACTTTCATATTTTTTACAATAGTAAATTTCCATAGAACTTTTGAAATTTAGATTTCATTCATCTCCCTCTAATCATTTATATAGTCATTCTTCTTTCGAATATTAGAGACTTATGACTGTTATTTCCATATTACGCTTATTATTTTATTTTTGCTTTAATTTATTCTTTTTCAATAATTTTATTTATAGTTATTTCTATTTGGGCCGTTTATAGGATATTACACAGTAATAAACATGTCACTTTATGGTAATTATGCTCGTTGTTATTAGGCTTGTTGCTCTTACGTGCTTTTGCTTCGTAAGCTGCTTATTTCTGCTTTATAATGCTTATTTTTGTACGCAAAAATGCTTATTTCTGTGACGTATTAGGCAAATGATAAGTAGAAGATTGAACAATGTTTCAAACAAATACTGACACTACACCAGATATTATTTTATTATGGTTGGATATTATGTACATTGAAAGTTCTGATAAATGCCACTAAAAAATGAAAAGTTCTTGAAACTTCATTATTTTCAGCAAATTCAAGTATTGAGTTCTCTAATTTTGAAAAATGGTTTCTGCCCCTGTTTTTCCAAACAAGGAACAATATCTAGCGGAAGATATCCTGTCCTGGTGTCATCGATCTTTTAGTAACCTTTACGCTATAGTATTATAATATGTAGACATTTTCATACGTCTCAAGATTTCCAAAAGTTTAAACTTATTTTTAATTTTGTTTTAGGGTAACAGAAAAGGGAAGAGCAGCAGTTATTGGAAAATCAGAGTAGGTGTCTACTTTATTTATAACTCATTTTATGTAACTCCATAATGGTTTCTATGAATGACAAAAGTAGGTGGTTTGAAATTCCATAGAACACAATAATATGTTACATAGGTCCCTATACTCGACGATTTTAAAGATATCTACAGACGATCGATTCGAAGAGTAGCTTCGAAAACCTTCGATTAGGATAAATACAAAAAATAGATGTTTGTTATTCAGTTGGACACCATTTTCTTGTACCTACTGTAAACAATGAGTAAGCAACGAAAAATATTTGGAGACCGTCGATTAAACTTTACCCAATAGCGAAAAAGTGTCTTCGGCTTCGCATTGATTCCGATCTGAAAATTAAAAGAATAGAAAAGTTTTAATTCATTTTTCTGCGCCAATTTAATTTGTTAACAACGTTTTGGTTGGTTCTTACTTTACCCAGTGAAATGTAGATTAGGAAAATTAAACCAGATCTAAGTGTTGATTTCATTGTAATATTCAAATAGCTGTACTTGGGTAGGTGTTTTTTGTAGTGTTGGCGCGTTGAAAGAATAACTGACGAAAGTGTTCTCAGAATTTCTTATATATACGATAGGTAGCCATGTAAATGAAGAATTCCACTACCTACGTTCTAAAAGTTTTCGCAGTGTATTTAAATTTAATATTTTCACAGCTGGTGTTCTGTTCTGAGCTTGTTTTTTTTTTTTTTTCTTTTCTTCCACAACTAAACACCTGCGTAAAATTTTCGCTGATGGAGTTGGTTCCTAATAATTTCAATGCAGACAAGATACAGCAAAACATGTGAAAGTATTAGTAGGTAGGTATTATTTGAAATTATTTCGAAAAATCTATCATTTCAAAGACAAAAGAACGGTGTATTATGTAACCAGTGTGGAAAATAGTCAGTTCCACAACGAGTGTGATGTTTGCACGAGCCAGAGGCGAGTATTGTACAATTCGCAACAATGGGAACTGCTCCTTTCAACATTGGTAATATTGTTACTCACTTGCACAGAATGTGCGTGGCTGCATTGGCAGTAAATAGTGCAGTTATTTTAACTCACTGCTCGAGAATTGGCCACTTTGTGTATGGTATAGGTGGATGAAAATTCTGCATTCGACACACATGCTAGCCAAAAATCTTTATCGGCGTAAAGGTATCAAAGACGGGAATAGTTACTTTGTGGATATCAAGTATTATCAAGTATTATCAAGTATTTAAAGGGTGATAATAAGCTCTTCATCAGTTTGGTTTCACCAAATAGTTTTATGTAAACGTACGTTTTCAAAGAAAATATATACAATATCAAAGTTTGACTCTTATTAAGAGCACCTAATGGGACTAGGGTTTTTTTTCTCCATAACCTAAGGAAAATTTTTATACAATTTTCTGAAATTCCTATACATTATATACTTCCCTATATAATAAATTATACTTATATGACGTACTTTTGGTGTTGTGTTTCAAAATCGAACAGAGGTATTATTTTTCTTTACACCTTTTTTTCCCTTATCTCATTAATGTTTATACAATTTTTGTAATAATTTCGTCTGGCAAAAGCCAACAGCAACGTTTATTATAGGTAGGTACCTACTTCGGTGATGTAGGCTATAGATTCGTTAATTTTTTATACAGGATTTTTCCTTGGTTTCAGTAGCTTTATCAGTCTGAAGAACTTTTTTCAAACCATTGACAAATAAATTGTATTGATAAATAGATATCATTTCTGAAGTCAAAACTGTCTGGGGAGGTCTCCTCCTAAGCCCCAAAAAATAAATGGAGCCCAGGCGTTTTCAAAGGCCCCTTACAGAATTGACGAATGCATAAAAAATAATTTGACACCATTTGACCTCCTTATAAGTGGAATTTCTAAAAATCCAAAAAATGAGTTTCCAACAATAAACTAAATGGTGAAATTAATTTTTAAAGCAAAATGTGATTCTTTATCTTATTGAATTCTAAAAAATATTTACAAATATTATATGAAATGACATTTGATACCAGTTGACCTCTAAGGAGTGGGATTATGCAAAATCCAAAAAATAATTTTATTTTTAGACAATAAGTCAAATGACTTTTCAAAACAATAAGTGGGTAAATATTTCGAGTCTAAACGATGTTGACAAATATGAACAAAGAAACTTTACCATATTTGACCACAGTAGGGGTGGGATTTTGTAACATTCAAAAAAACAGTTTTTAAACAATTTGTAGTTGAATGACATCTTAAAACATAAAACAGTTCAATACTTTTCGAGCAAAAGAAATATTGAGTAATAGGTAACTATGTAAAAAACACATTTTACCACATTTGAATTTCTTGAGGGTGGAATTTCAGAAAACTCTTTCACTTATCTCATATGACATGTTAGGAATACACCTTGAAAATTTTAGGTTTTTAGGTCCGACAGTTTTGGCTGGGTGTTGATGAGTGAATCGGTCAGTTGGTCAGGGCTTTTATGTTACACATAAAAATCCTTTCTTAGTCCCTCTGGCAAGATCCAAAACTACGTTTTGTTCTTCTTAAATACAGTCCCCAATCTAATCTATCTTTCGTGATAAATTTCAATTCAAACCAATCATTGTGAGAGAAGAAATGAGCGTTAAGAAAGAAGTCCATCATTCTGTATGACTTAGGTAAGTGGGCTTAATAAAAATTTATATTTATAATATTATATTATATCGAATTATACCTGCTTATATGAATAATACATTATCTAAACTTGTACTTATATGTACTTACCTAATATAATTTATTATACGAGAAGAAAAAAAAAGTTAATCTCAATAATCTCGGGTAAAGAGGAATTATAATTTTCTTACGATTCAAGCACGTAGGTAGGTGTACCTACTAAAACATTAAAAAAAAGAAACTTTTCTTTTGAATTTTAATAAGTATTCTTAATTATACGTTTAAAAACATAAACATTTTAAATAAATAGGTATCGGGGGCCATGAATAAAACAATAAAATTTTACAAATGCCTATAAATGAACAGTTATGAACAATAATTAAAATTGAAATTGTTTTTACAAAATTTTTAACTTTATTCTAGACTCACGAAAGTATTCCCAGCAAGAACTATTTATAGAAACAAATCACTGGAAAATGTTCTGATCTGAAACTCTTACAAATCGTAGTTTTTCTTCAGCCGTGGGTTTGATTAAGAAATCGACATTCTCCAACCCGTTCAAAAAGTGGCTTTCTTCAATGGGAAATCTGTCTCGTACAAGTAATGTTTCGGCTAATTTTATAATAGAAGCTACAATGCCCATTTTTAAATCTAAATGATTCAAATTCATTACATCAAATTAGAAAATTTAAATTATAGGCTAGGTACAGTGAATTCGGTGAATTCATTGTATGGAGTTGTAGACTATTAACCTACCCTGATCTTTAGCAAGGTACAAATCGAGGAATTCATTCGTATGAACTTGCTCGATTATATCGTCAAATATATCGATTTTATTCCACAACTTTTCGTAACCGTTAATATCGACTATGTTTTCGTCAGATTCGTTCGTTTCCCCTGTTTTAATTAAATTTATTGTTTTCATTAATTTTACACAGGTCTACCGGTAAATATCTGAGAAAAAGCTAATCGACTGAAAGGAATTGGAAGTCTTACATAAAATCAGATCTCTAAAATACTTGTTCACTGTTTGAATATCAGCCTGCATCCCTGAAAAAATAATATGTACCTAACAATGCAATAATTTATTATTTTTCTTTAACATGCAGAGGTGTTAATTTGTTTTAAGGATGCTTCAGTTTTAAAAAATACAAAAATAACTTGTCCTTGCATAAGAAACGAAGGAGATGTATTTTTCATGTGGTATGACATAATATTATGTATTATGTGCCGAGATAATTAAAAATATGACCAACGTTCGTTTTCTTTTTGTTTCCTTTTTTTTTTATTATCACCCAGAAGAATTATCCTTAATTTATTAAGGAATTAATTTCTAAAATAAAAGGTTGTTGGTAAAAATCCCATATGTACCTATTGAAGCATCTGGTCCACCATTAATACTTTAAAAATAAAATTTTCGAAAATTACGCTGTTAATATGTGGATAATACTTCCCAAAACACATTACCTTCACTTTTTGTGTTTCTTCGAGCCTAAAAACACGCGTAACCTTCTGATGCCTGAGGCTATCACCCATATATAAATAAAATAAAAATTTGAAATTAATAATAATAAAACTTACCATATTTCTAAAAAGCCTCATTTAATAATAAAAATGTACGGTGGATATTCTAAAACTACTTACCTGTTCACATTCACTCTTTTCGTTCTTTTCACTACCCACAGCTTTCTCTCTTTCTCTACTTCTCTTCACATTTTTCTTCTCTCTCACACTCGCAACCGAGTTTCTTCACCTTTATTTTTTTCTCTGTCACTTCACGAAACATTTTGAATCTTTTTATTTCTTATCATTTTTCATATTTCATCACATACTCTCCACGGATTGTCATCTCATTTTATTCATTTTTCTATCTTACCATAGTACGTATTTTTTTCTATACATAAATTCTTCCTCCGAATGTCTATTTTTTTCCATGTTATTTCAATTTTATTTTATTTTCTCACCTTTTCAAAAAATCTCGAAGGTAAAATTTTTTCTTTTGACACAGTTTGGTTACAATCTTTGTTGGAATAACATGTTTTATTTTATCATGTGTTTTTTATGAAAATTTTTACATTGAATATAATTATGTTTTACATTATCCTTTAAAAAGGAAATGGGCTATAATTGGTGGTGTGGTTCCTGGTTTTAATTTAAGTAAGTAATTTATGGAGATCTCCAAGGTACATTTGGCATTATAATTTGGCCATTTACCATGCTGAAATTGGGTCCATGAACTCTGGGAGATTGAGCAGGTCAGAGGGCGATAGTTTCTAAATTGCCTCCCTGTACAAGTGGTATTTAACTCAAAGTTCTTTACTATGATTTGTGGTTTATTATATAAAAAATAATGTTGGGACTGAGGGTAGGATGTTGAAATGACCCACCTGGCATACTACAATTCTGTGGACATTTTTCAGTTTTCCTATCGCATAATCCTTTTTCTACCCTCTTCGATGGAGATCCCCCTATAAAATACGGAGTTCTCTTTGTTTTTCTACATTTCTTTTTCTCTACTTATGTCTTTCTCACAGAATTTTAATAGTATTCAATCTTTTCCCACCATTTTTTCTCTCTCTTTTTCCTGACAAGAAACGATGTCCATGGAATTATTATCAAGATGATACATACTTTTAATACCTAGTTTTTATTACCACAAATTTTCATTTTATTCCAGAAACAGCCTAATTTTTCTACCAAATCTTATCTTGTGTTTCAACTGTTCATGCAATTTATTTTGTACTGTCAGTGGAGTAACTACTTTTTATACTTATGTATAACGGATATGTATTTTTTTCACTATTAAACATTACTGTTTTTATTATCATGTGTCGAATTTTCTTTGTGGGCTATGGGTTGAATGCAGTGCTCAGTGAGGTAAGTCAGTTCTATGAAAACAACTGGATTTATGGTTTATGGGTATTAGAAAATTACCCTTGCATGGTTTAAATTCGAGTTACAAGGACACCTGGCAGTTTCATTCAGTTATACAGTATCTTTACAAAAATCCGGGGACTATTTTAAATCTATAGGGAGTTCTAAAACATCATATTTATTTTTAAATTTGGAAGTTGGGTAGTATGCCGCATGCGACAAAATGTTGGGTGTGATCTGTTACAAAAATAATATATTCTTACTGGTATTCTTAAATTTCATACTTTTTGTTAAAATCGCTACCTACCCACTACCCAACTTTTGAGGCCTGTATTACCTTAACTATTACACTGAAGTAAATTTTGATTAATTCGCTCTTTTTTTGTCTAAAATTTTATTCAATATGTTTTTAAGAAACAATTTTTTTCCTAATTCTACCCTGTTTCCGGAAAAATGAAAAAAAAGTAGAAACGTCTCGGAAGAAATTTTAGAAGTACTACTTTTCTCATTTTACCTGCAGTTTTTGCTTTATCATTTTCATTATCACTATTTAGCTATCTTTTTTATTTTATCCCCAAGTTCTTCTACTTTCTGGCAGGTTTTCAAAAATGCTATTCAAAATTTTTTATAATTAACGAAATTATAGATCTAGGTACCACGATAGATTTTCATTTCATGACAAACAGAGACTTTCGGTATACATACAAATTAGAAATTCGTATAAATATTTCAATATAGATATTATATAATACGCAACATATAGATAAAATGTAAATACCTACATAATTTTATACACACATTTCTATTTAACTAGTTACAGTTAGCAATTTTAATCTGATAGACTGAATTAGATGTATTTAAGATATTCGGATATATAGACTACGATGAGACCTATTGTTTTTGGGCCATATTAGCTGGTTAATAAGCCAGTAAATCTTATCATGTTGCATCTCTGCAACTATAAATTGTTCTAACATATATAATTTTTAAGCAATAGTCACAAAAATTGGTGCAGACATTGAATATATTGTATAATTTTTATATTTTCAAAAATTTGGTTTCAATCAGCCAAGAGGTTTATTGGTAGAAGCGATTCGAAAAAATCATAAATTATTGCTGATAAAATAAGATGAAGCCCAGATGGATCGAAGAAGCTAGTTGGAAAGGGGGCTGGTTTTTATTTTATTTGCTAGGCAATCATTCATTAGTAACTTGTATGCGTATTTTATAACTTCACAACACAATTTGTGAAAAATTACAACTTTATCACAAAGTGTAAAGTCCAGAAAAGTGTGACTTTATCACAAAATTGAAATTATGAAATAGTGCCACCTTATCACTAAGTGAAAAAATTCCACTTGATCACAAAGTTGAAACAGTGAAAAAGTACCACTTTATTGCTAATTTGAAAGAGAAAAAGTGCGTTTGAGGTATCTGGATAAAATACGCCCGCTTACCTGCAAATATCAACGTCTGTTGATTATTCGTAGATAACCGGGTTTTTTCCCAAATTCGATAACCATTCTTCTCTTTCAAATATATACGTATATTTGAAAGTAGAAGAATGGTTATCCTGGTTCGGCCTTATCTATTGCGATTACGGCTTGTCTGCTCTCGCAGTATATTTGGCCGATCACTCTCGTTTAATTTATGTTCGACTACGGTACTGGCGTACTTTGTCTCCGTATACTTTACACCATGCATTTCTTGTCTTTATAAATATCCGATTGAAACGTCCTCATTCATACCCGCTTATGAAGACGAACCTATGTAATGCTTCTGGTAACTCTGTTTATTTCACTCGAATACAGGTATGTGCTTAATGTTTTTATATTTATTATGATGTGCTGATTTTTCATACAGGTGGGTGAGATGGCGGGGCAGAGCGCTTTAGTATTCACATGATGTGTTCTTTGGGGTGGGCTTCCGATATTCCAATTTCTTTATTTATGTGCTTTTTCGCCTTTATTCCAAAATATCGACGTTCTTAGGGTTACTTTCTTTTATCAATCATACTGGACCAGCTTTCCAGGCGCACAAGGCTTCGGCCTATCACCTTGTGCTGTACCCCTTATTTTGTTTCCGGGGACATGTAAAGTATGTTTTTGGAGACGTGTTAGGGTGTCTAGATGGTCTTCGTATGGGTAGTCGCTAAAATGTGTGTAGTTCACCGGGTGCAACCTGTTTGGTGTGTTGCCACCCCAGTTGGCACACCACATGTTCAAACTGTGAAAAGAGTTCAACTTTATCATGAAGTTGAAACGCTTCAAAAGTACAACTTTATCACAACATTGACATGCTATTCCTCATTTACTGGTCTGTTTGAAGATCAAACTTTTAATTCATGGATTATGCCAATTGTACTATTCGTTACTCCAAATATAAGTTAAATAGGCTGCTTCCTATATGACAACTTTGGCAGTCCTCTGGTAGAAATAGGCGTATTTAAAATTCTCTCACCATTAAAACCATATAGCTTGAAATGATTTTACAGATTTAATCCGAGAGTTATTTTAGGTGACATGCATGATGACAATTTTTCATTTCAGATACATTTACTATGAAGTTCCCTCATCCAATCTCCTAAATATAAGTCACTAGTATGACCTCGTCGATTGAATATTGAGAATACGCCTCTGATTGTATTATTTGAATCATTATAACTGAACTTACCTCGAGTTCGGAAATGTAAAATCTTGAATGATACCAGTTTTCCACTTTTTGAAGAATATTTGTATACAATTTCTGTGTAAATCACATCGGTAATTCGTTGAATTGCATCCTCAATAATTTGAAAGCTATTTTCTGCAAATAGACGATTTGAATTAATACCCAAATACTCGGTAAAAAAGGAAATAATTTTCCTCTAAAAATACCTAATTACACTAATAACAGATACTAGATACAAAATTCTGGCGTCTGATGGAATATTATTTCATGGATTAAAATATTTAAAGAAGTAGGTATGTTTAGCTATGTGATACAATTATTGCGAAAAGTAGTTGATTTTGATGCGAGTCGGAATCGCTCACTTTTAACGCATGTCAAACATTATTTTTTTCAACAACCCCACCCAAAAACAAAAAGCAACATCGCGAGTAATAAGTCAACTTTACTGCGAATAATTATCATCAAATTGATTTTTTTTAAAACAACAAAATTGATCGACTTAAATTGAAAGACAGTACTAATATGTACATGCGTGACAAAGTTGTTCGTGTAAAATTTTAACAATTGGATACACAAAAATGTTTACTTTTCGGGTGAGTGCTGCAAAATAATTCTTTTTACTTTTCCCCTTTACTTAATTTTGCAAAAAAATTTGAAACACCCACTATTTTACATTTCTAGTACTACTTTGAGAACCACTCATACATGTGCTGTGTAAGGTAAGACAAACTTGAAGAATACTTATTTTGTTTCTTTTAACCCTGAAGAGTACCCACCTATTATGTTTCTCATGTCTTATGGTAAATACTGCGGTCATAAGATAGTCTCACATAACGTTTTAAAGTGAACTTTTGGATGTCAAGCTTTTAATATACCCAACTCTTTAAATTCCAAGCACTCTACATTGAAAAAAAAAAACGCGCTCTAGGGTGTCATCGAACTAGAACATTTAATGTGGTACACATTTCATAAATTCGTTAATGAAAATTGAATTTTGAAAAAATGATAACACAATATAAATGAAACACATATCGATATCATATCGATATATCGATCAACACCAATTCCTTCATACTCTTATGATAAAACATTACATATCGATATTAATTTAATTGATATTCCCTCATTTCGACAAGTGGGGAAATTGTGATTGGCTGTAGGAATTTGTATTCTTTCTGTGATTGGCTGTAGCACCCTTTTTTAATGAAAATTTAACCAAAATAATTTTTTCCGAATTTACTCTGAATTCAGCCTAGTGAAAGTAGAAATGTGTACCACATTAAAACAAGACGCGAGTTCCAAGGGGATTCATGAAGGATTGATGAGTAAACATAATAAGGTGGTTGTGAGCATGCCGAACGCGCACGCGCACTACCACACATCTATACTCTTAACAGTTACAATATTGTGAGACGTACGAGTTACGATATTAATTCTCGTTTTAGCCCCTACTGGAGTACTTTAGACATCGAAAACAACTTTACATGACCACTCAATATGTGGAAAATTGAGCCAATTATAGGCCAAACATTACCCATAATTTAGAATTATCGTTTCTGGAATCATTCTTTTTGGACAAAAAAAATGTAGGGAAACTCCCTCAGTCGGGAATTCGATGTTTTGGAAAAACTTGCTGGAGAAAAATAAACTGGAAATTGGTTCGCTTTATCTCCTTTATCATATACCTAGTGCACAGGTTTCCAAACTTTTCTAACTTACGGCTCCATTAACATACACCTGCATATTCACAGCTTCAGTCAAGTTGAGATACTATTTTCACACGACCAACAAGATATACAATAATTTGTGCTGGTGCTGAAAATTTTTCTTAGGCAAATTTAAGTGGGGCTGAAGCTCGGCACTTATTAATGATTTTAGATAAGATTTCAACGATTTTTGACATTTCCATGGTGAGGTTGATGGAAGAAAATTTTAAATTCAAAAAATAAGTTTTTCATGTTGATAAACTTACCTTCCTCTAGATATTTGCGAAGCAGAATATTGTTTATGGCTGAAAATTTGAAAACAACATTGGGTAAAGTTTTTGATGGTACTTATATAGCCTACTTACTCTTAAGAATTAAAATGATGAAATTATATTTTGATCCTAACCTAATAATGTTAGCTCCAAATCAGTCCCATACCATGCCAATAAATATGCCACCTTGGCACACTTTGCAGATTTTTCTGTTTCATTTTCTGAAAACCAATTGATTCTACATTGTGACGCATGAAAATAAATTTTTATGTTTTAAAAATACATTTCAAACATCACGAATATGTTGAGACGACTCGATTTATTTTTTGTAGGGGGCCAAAATAGTTTTTGGGCAAACCGTTAAGGTGCACATAATCATTTGGGGACTTTATCGACAGGTGTTACAAAATAGTTATTTGTGATACAAGTGCAAAAAGTAGGTGATTTTGATACGGTGTTAATTTTATTACACAAGCCAAAAGCAAGTGCTGAAATTCACACTCTTACCATTCATCCACTTTACCCGCGTGTCATGCACTATTGTTTGCAACACCCCACAGAAATAAATAAAAACGTAAATAAGAAGGCAAGAAAATTTTTTTATAATCAAAATATGATTAATAATTTTACTTTTTTTTATATCCAAAAAATCTTCTCACCCTTCTTACCTCTCCAACTCCAGAAAAATGACGAAAACAATCTTTAGATCCAAATAATTAACTTTATAAATTATTTATTTAGAAAGAAAAATAAACTGACAAAGTAGTCAGCTGTACAAGAAAGTGATCCAGTTGAGTGAGAAAGTTAACTCAAAAATGCGTATGTACCCAACAATATTTTTTCGCTTCGTATTGAAATTTCTGTTAAATCAAAGGACATCAAAAAACGTATGTTTTGGTAAGGTAGTGTTAGAAATAGTATATTGTGTGGCAAGTGCGTAATATGGGCTATTGTTTTGCCAAGTGTGAAGAATTTGCAGACGAGCCGAAAGCAAGTGCTGCAAACTTGACACAAGTTAAAATAGCACACAAACACCGGTCACACACCATAGTTTTTGAAAAAAAAGTATAGCAACAACTCCCACTCCCAATAAAAAAAACACTCATAAAGGAAATAAATTTTGGAAATTATGACTAAAAAAATACAAAAATGGCAAGTTTTCCATTATTTTGCGTTTTTTTGATCATTTATTTTCAAACAGCTAAGAACAATTAAATTATAAGGAAAGTAGTTTCAATTAAATTGTTTCCTCTGTCTAGCAGTACCAATCCCAGATTTCTAGCTTAAACAGGAGCTAAAGAATCATTGAGTAAAAGAAGAAAAGTTTCTGTAAATCTAAAAAAATGTTTTTTCAATAATTTACGTTTTTTTTGTTTGTTTTTTTTTCAAATTTTTAAAGATGATTAAAAAATTGAACAGAAAAGAAATTCAGGTAAATTTCCATTTTCAGCTCTCTTAAACAACGACTAAGAAATCATTGAGGGAAAGAAAAGAAGTTTCTAGATTCCAAAATACAGCAAATCTCCAATTAATTTGCGTTTTTTTCACTTATTTGTTGTCAAATATCTAAAGATAATCAAAAAATTACATGGAAATTTTTAAAATTTTGTCCGCATTTGATTGTTACAAATCCCAGTTCTCTAACTTAATTAGAAGTTGAGGAATCATTTGTTACTTTTTTTTTGAAAATTTAAATGTTGTGTTTGATTTGATTGGCAAATTGTCTATGTTTTCACGAAATAACTAAGTAATAATATCAAAATTATTATATATTAGAATATTTTACAGCCTGTCGCGCAGGATTAAGATGCGCAAGAGTGTGTAAAGTGCCAGATTTGGATCCGCGAGAGATTGTAAAATTATCGTCCACTTCACAGGCCAAAAATTTGTTTGTTTACATTGGCTGTAAGTGGATGTAAACTTTGTTGTTTGTGCATGTGTTGCAAAAAAAAATTTTCGTTCATGTACACCAGAACTTCTACATGTTTTGTAGATCATAATGAATTTTTTGCATGTCTGGATGACTTCTTTGTCCGTTTAAAATTTACTATTTCATTTGGGTACTTTATTTTCAGATAGCTAGGTAGTTGTTGCAAAAAGTAGGGTGTAACACTCATGAGATGTAGGTAACTGCTAATCGTGTAAATAAAATTGTATCACCCGCCTTCGTTTCGTCCTGCAACAATCATAAATTCCAAATAAAATTACCGACCGTTCACATTTGTGTCACAATTAACTTTTTTTACTTTCTCGTAGATAGATAGAGAATAGAATGGAGATGTACTAATCTTAAACAAGGATTTCTTCACTATCGTAAAATAATTCAGTTTTCAAGAAGTACACACCTACCCTCGTTGATTGCCTGTCTATAAAAATGTATTATAAATGCGTAACGTAAAAGAAGAACTTCAAGATATTTCGCAATGTCCCCTTCACATTTTGAGGAATAGATGAACCAGAATTTTCAGTTTCTGGCATTATTATGAATTTGTATAGGTTAAATAAACACTAAAAAATCTAAATTTTCCTCCATGAAAAAGTCATAGTTATACAGGCGTGAAAATGAGAAAATCTTATTAAACTAGGTACGTACTTTTATTAAAATATGCGTATCCGTGAGCGAATCGCATAGAGTATATAAAGGCCATATACTGCATGAACAAAATTACAAATAAATCGGTAGGATATGTGGCAACCCAAGCTATGGAAATTGTGTGGAAAAGAAATTTATCATTAATAAACGTAGACTGACGGTTATTTTCCATTTGATGTGCAGATATCTATGCCTTACTTTGCCAATAAACATATCTCAATTCCAAACCAATTAGTTCTATGTTTCTTTTTCTATTTTTTCCGATTGAAAAGTAACTGTTCCAATAATCTGAATAAAAGAAACAGAAATATCTTAAAATAATGTTTCGGACTCGTTAGATATTTTAATTTTGGAGAATCGATTTATTGGGAAAACATTATACATCAGCATTTTTGAAATAAAATATATTACTTAAGTATAGTAAATTGAACAGGAAAACAAAAAACGACTAACCTACAATTAGACTAGAGAGAAAGATTAGTATTTCGAATGAAAGATCTTGGTTTATATAATATTATATACATTAAGAAGCGAAGCTACAGACTCCAAAAATAATAAAATGGATTTGGCTCCAGGATTAGGGTGTAGGTAAAGCAAACTGAAATCCCAGTTCAGTTCGTAAGGCCTTGGATGGGTACCTAGTTACCGTATTATTAACTGGCGAACAGGATGTTCGAATAAAATTAATGACTGATGTCCTTTTTTTTTTTTTTTATTACCACATTAGATCATCAAATAGTGAGACAAGTAGAATATCGTAATGTTAGTGGTTTCAAGATGACACAGGTTCCACGATGACAAATCTCAAATATCTTAACCATTAGCACTGTTATTGTTGTGAAACTAAAACTCAGTATATTACGTGGCAACAGTGGGTATAAAAACCAACAATTGGAATTCTTATCAACAACTGTTATAAAATAAGAATACAAAAATAATTAATTCACGTTGAAAAGTTAAAGTTTTTATTTGTCTCAACTACTCTGTATAGAGAAATTTATATGCGAAACAAGACGGGAATTCAGAATATTGTCATTGGTAATTACCCTACATAAAAAAATAACCTATAATGTACGTATATCTATGGATTTGTTTGTTGTCTTTGTGGCACCCAAATTGGTAGTAAATTTTTATTGTGGCAATCGTTTGAACCCTACATCTCCTGGTTTTGGGTTCCGAAACATCTATGAATAGGAATCAGTTTTATTTGAGGTCTATGACAATAATGATAATGGGGCGTGAGATGGGAAAACATGAATTTTTGACCTGTTGCCACTTTAACAATATATTAATTTATAAATTCTTAAAAGTATACTTAATAGATTATTGTGTTGATTGGTCGATAGAACTGGTTGTTATAAATTATAGATCCAAATTATAAAGAATTTATATTAGGGAACTAGATGCTAACTTACTATAAGTATTTCTTATAAAACTAAAAATGTGAAAACAGTGATTTGGTATGTTGTTGGCCACAGAGACAATAATATGTAAACACGGGTGTCATAAGGACATTAAATAACCTGTGTGCCACCTGGTCGAGCAAACGTCTATACCCCACGATTTTATCAATAATTTTAATAGGTAGGTACAACTTAAACTGTGAAAAAATGAAACAAAATGGAGACGGATCTCTTTAAAATGTTAAATATCAATATTTTTTGTGGTTTTTTTATGACTTATTTTTTAATGTACCGATTATCTTTCACAATAGGTATGTTGGTAAATTCAAAGGTATGATAGCATGTTTCAATTTTATGTATTCTACGAGTACAAGTAAATTATTTACTACTGTATTTGTAATACCACGATACTAGATTCTTCATGGCGTAATCGTGGCCTCTGGAATAAATATTAATTATTTCCATCACAGAGCCTATAAAAAGTGATAAAAATAATTTATATCATCTTTTTATGGTACTAATAATATGTGATTTAACCGGTATGTACTGAAAATTCGATGCTTACAAAGATCATCTGGTCCATATACAGTGGTTCCTGAAAGCCCAAAATCAAATATCATTGAATAGGAACGATGCTGCAATATTTCGGGCAACATTATCACATTCACATAGACTAATCTAATTTTAATGTAATCCGCCAATGGCTATTACCCTTAATGGGAAAATTTTGGGTTCAGCTGGTAAAATGCAGGATTAAATGCCTCGAACGCAATGGAAAAATAATAATTTAAATGTTAAAACATTATGAGTTTGTACACCCAATTTCAGAGTTTCATCACTATTTTTGACCTCGTTATGGTTCATTAAAAATTAAAATGTCATTTTACTGATAGTTGATGCCCAAATTCATGAGGTTTCCAATTTTTGTCGTTTCCCAGAAGCTTTCACTCTAAAAAAATTATTTAACCATGAAAAAAAGTATAAAATGTATTAAAATTGAAATGAAATAGTAATGAAAGTAGACTATCCTTTCCGCTTAAATTACATTTGAAGTATCCATAGAATTCTCAAAACAGATAATTTGTTACATTCGTCTGTTGATGAATAGAAGGCCTTATCTGGCGTTCTTTCCCCATATCTAAGTTCGTTTTTGCTCGTAACTTGGCCTATTGTCAAGTTACTATCGAAAATTAAATTAGATAAAAGTGATTTCTCCTTCTCTCACGAGTTTGCTGGTTAGCTCTAGCCTTTTGAGATTGGAAGAAATCACTCCGTTTGGAACTCTTGTCCGTTCAAGTCTAATATATTTTGTAATGTCTTCATGAAATATTTTATTCTGATTTTGTACTTAGAAAAATTTTCGATCGATGTATGAATTCACCTACAATTCTACTTTGTGTTTCTCGTAATATGTCTCGTTTTTATTTTTATAATATCTTTCATCTTACGTGAACATTTTGATGTATTGAAAAAGGTATGTGTTTCTTTTTTAATATAGTTGGTATTTTGTTTTCGACTCGTTGATTTTTTTCTTAAGAATGTCCGGCTAACGAGGTCAAGTGACGTGGAGAAATGGTATAAACACAATGGGTGAATTTTCTAAGGGGAAATTAGAGAAAATGGGGTAAAATTTAAAATGATGATGGGCATATTTTTCGACCTTCAGTAAACCTTTTTTAAAATGTAATATTACACGAGTTCGGTGAGAAAAAACCCTATGTCTTCTCTTCCGGTTTTTCTCCCCCACAGTGAATTTTGGAATTTCTCACTGTGGGTTATTATCAATTTGATACTCAAAATTTCCGCTTGTTTTTTGTTTTAACCTTTTATTTCGACAACTTTTCAATTTCACATAATCATTCTGTCATCGGTAAAACATCTATGTCTTCAATGTTTTCATCTTCAGATATCATGTGTATGGTATCTCGTTACGTACTCTGTGAATCAATTCAGGTAAGTGATTGGTTGAAAACTTGTAGGAGCTGATGAAAACCAAAATTTTGGTAAATAGGTGAAAACCGATTTGGCATACCACACATTTTTCATGTTCTTTTGCAACCCCACATAAAATCTTCCATAAATTATCAGTGTTTTGGAGACCTACACATAATTCATCATTACACAAGGGTATCGTAGTAAATGCCTCACATTAATTATTTATATCCATGAATATCTTCCTGAAAGTGGGTCTCTAACAAGCAAACATAGAATTTTTCTCTGAAGGGGACTTTGAGAAGGATTTATACTAAAATTATGTACTTATTTTCTTTCTTTGATTCCCATTCAGCCATCCCCGCCCTCCACCCTATTCCATACCAGTCACTCTCTCTCTTAATCACATATATGATTGAATAATTGAAATTTTGCTAATTGAAAGAAAAATCAATTGTTTCACAACTAAATCCCCGCCCAAGACACAATGAAGGGTAAAATGTTAGTGTTAATGATCACGGAAGATCAGAAAATACTTTGAACTTCATACATCCTCGTACCTTGAATAATAGTTCTGGTGACTGCTGCCACACAAGTACCTCAATGTTTTTCCATTCAAGAGAGGTAACCCCGTAGTCTAACTGATCTGGAGATTGACTTTTACGAATGGATGAAAATAGGTGTTGGTGGTTCAAATCCCAGATCCATTGATACTTACATTGATGATCGTGACATGATTTGAAAACCCAGCATCCTTGTTCATGGCTGAGCATGTCAAACTCTATATTAAAGAGCCTTGGTACTTTTGTTACTCATTTGGTGGACGAATGGGACAGACTGAATTATCCTAGTATCTCATAGGAACAGACACATGATTCACATCCGCTTACTCAACCTCACACCAAAAGGTAAGGGTGAAAAACCGAAGCTGAATAAATGAAGTTCCAATAGCTGATTTTTTTGTCATGGGCTAATACTGTACCATTTTAGTCCTATTTTCATATGCTAATGCACGCACATGAAGGTGAATATATAGATCTATAAATATTTCGTGGGTGTAATGTCCGCAATAATCTTTTCTCTTACTTGGGTGTTCCGAGGGGACTTAGCACCAAACCCGAAATACCCTACACCATCGGGTATGCCAGTGGTTTCTAAATTATATTTTGGAACAATTTTTAAACTTTATTCATAATGGTATGTGGGAACGGGAGTTTTCCACCAGAAGATATTGGGGTGTACAGATGTACACCCTATTGCGTGTACGTACAAGGTACCAAGGAGAGCCAAGTCCTCATACACACTGGCAATCATAGGACACGGCGACGTGCGTATATACGTGGGTAGTTGGGCAGTGTATCGGCGAGTGCGCATATACGTGTATCCATGTAGGACCGCGCTATTCGCCGTACGCCATCAGTCGTTTGATATAGTGTCGGCGAGTATTACGTTTTACCCACCAATCGGCGTGAGTTTGATCGGCGGTTCGTGTGTTAATAATTATTCACTCGCCTTGTCGTGTGCGTGTATAGGCTGAGCCTATTTTGGCGGGTGCGGGTGAACCCCACATGGTACATAGCTTAGTTCAATTACTAGGAATGTGGCTCTGTTATAGGTTGAAAATTTGTACCTATGTTTATAATACCTACATTTGTCTTTTTATTGCAGATTTTTTCATAACATATGCATGGAAATGCTGTCCTATTGAGGCATGTATATGGCGAGCCAAAAGAGGCCCATTTCAGAACTCTTCAGTTCTCTTTCACTCCACCCGACGTCATGGTTCCTTAATCACTTCTCCATTTAATTTTAGTGGAGCAGAAATAAGAGGACTATAGTCATTATTATAAAATCACAAGTACCTAGATATAACTCACCCAATAAACTGAAGACCTCGGTTTTTTTCTGAGGCTTCTCAACTGGAAATATAGAAAAAAGTAAATAAATAATAAATAGGTACATAAATAAATTCACCGAGTGGACTAATTGGTGTCCTGTTTAGATTTCTTTCAATGGTGACTAAAATCAAAATTTCAAATTCATTTTACCTCCGTTTAATTAAATTTGCTTAAAATATTTCAACAGCTCATGTCATCAATTTTTCATTCTTTTTTAACAGAAATTTTATAAATTAATAATGTGTCGAGTAGGTATCTACCTAATCAGCCTAGTAAAATATGATTTCAAATTGAATTAAAAGTAACAAAAGGTTTTATCCTCAATGAGTGATAAAAATGCGGTGCTCGCAATAATGGAAATTGACATTCAGAAAAATAATGAAAAGAATTAGAATTTTCACAGCTGATACTCGTAGGTCCCAGGTTTGATTCCCCGAGCCGACAAAACCTACATCTGGTGACCCTTGACGTGTGCTGGACACGCACGCACCCTAGTGGTGCATGGTGGAACTCACAACTCTCCTTCCTAACTTGAGTCACCGATAGATGGCGCCCTATATAGTGGAAATAGAACCCGTATAGGTAGTATAAGCCTGTGTGTATAGGTATAAGAGGCGTTTCTGATTCAGCCCAACCTCCCATAGCATCTAATGTCGTTCAACTCGTGTTGAGTCTCTCTAGGGGGGGAGTGTGTGGGAACCACCATACCCTGTCTAATATAAAATACATTCGCCAGTTATAGTCGGCGGTGAGATGGCCGTGTGGTTAAGTTCACCGCTTTTAGCTGGCGAATATGTAGGTCCCAGGTTCGATTCCCCGAGCCGACAAAACCTACAGAGCTCTTTCCAATAGTATATTTTAAATTTCAGAACAAGTGAAATTTGCAAGTTGAAGCCAAAAAATCCAAAATTATCCCACTGTATACCACCTTCTCTTACCTCTGTGGACAATTTATTCGCATAAAATACGACTGCCTGATGCAGAAATCACCAAATTCGAAACTCTTCAATATCTGCTCTTCAAAATCGAATCAATTTTTACTATTTTATTTTTCATACTTATGACTGTTCTCAGTTACTTATAGTATGGTGATTAACAGATCTGTTATTCTTGGGAAATAGTTACTTGAATATTATTTTTAAAATTTGTTCGTTCCTCTCTGAGTATTTGTTGGAGTAAATTACGAAAATTTTGCATATGTGAAGATTGTTTTTTCCTTTTGTAGTATAGTATGTCATAGTTTTTTTTTGTTTTTTTTGTCGTGCTCATTTGTGTGTCTGACGTGAAAGGTATTACAATACTGGCATTTAACTATAATATATTAATATATAATCAAAGATACTGGCGGTGTATTTTACTTTTACTTTTATATTACTCTTTTGGAGATTTTCCAATGCTGTTTCATACTATCTAATATTTAAAATTGCTAAAGAATGCACCCTTGAAGGTGGCTGTAGTTGAGTGCTACCACTTGTAGTAACACAGACTCCCTTTGGTCAGTGTGTCTTGGCAGCTGTGCCTCTGCGGCGATTTGTCTTTGTTTTCTCGCAGTTAACTATTAGTATCGAATATTTGATCTGCTCGTATTCACTTTGAAGTTAATATATTGATTTAATATTCTATTAAAAAATGGTGAGTTTCTTTCGACCTTATATTTTTTGTGTTACACGGATTTGTCAGTGTCCCCTTAAATAATAAAATTATTACGTATATTTTTTATTTCAGAGAAAATATTATTTTTGCTGAAACCATTGACCATAATATTTTATTCTGTCGCAATTAGGTAATAGTAATTTCATCTTCATAATTTCTAAAAAATTTTTAAAATAGATGAAAAGTATTATACCCTTCCTCATATTTTTTCAACTGCTGTTAAAACTAAATTCAATGAATTGGAAATAATAAGGCTTAGGTAGAAAATTTTCCAGTTTAATAATAGCCTACCTAATAATAAGAGTGCATTTACTTACACCCTTGGGAATAAATTTGCGCACCCTCGTAGTTTGCGCAAATGAGTGAAGTTGAGCTTATGAATTCGAAATATACAAAACTAAGCAAAATAAGCAACTCTTTTCATATTCAACTCAAGCCCACCGTTCGCCATTTGCGTAATTAAACCCGATGGTCTAAATTTACCTTAACATCGTGAAAAACAGTTTTGTATATATTTTCAAAATCACTCACTTTCCATCTCCTCTCGTTCGAATGAGTCATCATAAATGATAGAATTATAATCTCTTTCGGCGAATATTAATTTACCATCACCATCCACAGATTTCAATACCAAGAATTTTTGAGTAAATCCTTGCTCAATATCTTCAAGCGAATTATTGTCAAATTTATTTTTCGCATTGAATAATTCAATAGCACGTAGGATTGATACCACTTTGCTTTTGAACTGATCTGTAAAAACGTACATAGGCACCTTATAAAATAACCGTTATTCGAGTCAAAGTTACATTTAAACGAATAATTAAATAATACGAACAAATGTTGTTTAGCCCACCCCACTAATAGTGGGTGAATTTTTGTTTCAACTTGTTTCTTTCAAGTTAAAAGGAATTTTTTTCTCAACGTCAAATTCTACACGATCATTTTCTTATAAACTGGTACCTATAAGGAGGCTGATGCATTCTGCAGTTAAATCTGTTTACGTTTGGGATCATGATTGCCATTGTAAAACAGCAAAAATTAATCAAAAATTATTCGCTTAACTTATTCGTAATCTACCTTTTTCCAAATAAATCATTTTGATCAATTTTGTGAGATACGGAGTACCCATGTACTTCATAAATTCTTCAGCTTTTGTCCACAAGAAGAGATTTCCTTTGAAATCAAAATCTTCGTCTGCTGGAATGATCATCTCCCCTATTTAATAGAAAACAACTTAAGTAAATGTGGTCATTAAAACGTCATAAAATAAATAGAACTCAACACCGTCGTGTTCATATAGGTAATTATCTGTTATAATTATCTTGCTATCATTGAAGTACGGTAGCGAAGACCCATATATCACGGGACACATACACAATGGGACCTGCAACTTCTGATGCACGTAAAAAATATGAACTATATTATGGCGATGCAAGATAGGTCTGGAAATGTTTAAAACAAATTCCAATATCGTGTCATATTTACTTGAAAAATAACAGTGATAATAGCAAAATTTTTAACAAAAAATATAAATTATCATTTGTTTTACCACTAGATTTTGAAATCGTAAAAAGTGATTGAGATTTATTTGTTGCATACCTATTCGAAAAAAGTAAAGGAAAGCCATTTATCATCCCATTTTTAGATTTCGCCATCCACTCATAAACAATGAAATCCAAGTACGTATGAAAACAGGGCATATAATGACTTGAACGATGTAAGTTACCAACGGAATAACGTTTCATTTTTATCAGCAGATCACAAAATCTTGCATTGTGAAAGCACCTCTATTGTTTCAGGCGTTATTTGTTTTTACTGTGAACAGAGCTTTACTTTTATCATCAAAATGCGAATTTGCATTGTGGCGATAAAAGTAGCCTACAGAATACGCACAGAACATGTTGTGGAATTAAGAAACTTCCATGCTAATACCACATCATAAATTTCATGTTGTGGTATTAGCCTATAGCTCAGAACATGCTCTGATCATTCAAAAACAGTGAAGTATTTCACTAAACGAGATAAAAAATTATTTTTAAATTCAAGTGGGGGCGTTGTACCTTGTTTTTTCACATTTTTAAGATATGTCATGAAGTACAAATTGGTGTTATTTGACTGAAACTAGAGGTTGTTGATATTTAAGCTGCTGTTAAGTATTAACGACTTGAATCCAAGGCATAAATAATTATACATACTGTTATATATGTATATATAGGTTAGGAGCAGAAACCAAATTTGCTAAATAAGCAAACAAAATGCACAAAACGCGTTCTGTCATTTATAAATTTTCAGAATGAGAAAATTTGTGTCCTGGCTGTTTTTAAATGATCAGAACGCATTCTGAGCTATAGGCGAATACCACAACGTGAAATATGTGTTGCGGTATTAGCATAAATGCACAGAATGCGTTGTGGAAGTTTCTCAATTCCACAACATGTTCTGTGCATATTCTAGTTTTAAATTAATTCAAATTTAATTTTAGTTTATATTTTTATTAATATATTTTTTTAATTTATTTTCAATTTAAATTGTTTTTAAATCCTATTTTCAAGTATATGTTACTTTTATCGCCACAACGCAAATTTACATTTTGACGATTAAAGTAAATCTCTGTTCACAGTAAAAACAAATAATACCTGAAACAATAGAGGTGCTTTTACAATGCAAGATTTTGTGATCTGCTGATAAAAATGAAACGTTATTCCGTTGGTACTTACATCGTTCAAGTCATTATATATACTCTGTTTTCTTATGCAATAGGCTAGCATTTCATTGTTTATCAGTGGACTGCAAAATCTTGCATTGAGAAAACACCTCCAAATTTTGGGGCATTTTTTTTTTTTTTAATTTTGAACAGGGCTTAACTTTCATCGCCATAATGCAAATCTGCATTGTGGTGATAGAAGTAACGTACCTACATAATACACACAGAATAAGCACAGAATGTGTTGTGGAATTGCGAAATTTCCACAATGCATTCTGTGCATTTAGGCTAATACCAAAACACGAATTCCTGGATTTGCTATTCGCCTATAGTTCAGATAGTTCAGAACACATTCTGATCATTTAAAAACAGCCAGAATTGAAATTTTTGCATTCTGGAAATTTCTAATTGACAGAATGCGTTCTGAGAATTTTGTTCTCTCATTGAGCGAAATTGGTTTTTACTCCTAACCTGAATTATTTAGAATAAATGAAGCCATAAGCTTCTTTATAACATTAACATAAATTATTTTAAAATTAAAAGAATTTAAAGAAATTAATCTAACATTTATCATAAAAAGAAAGAATTTTAATAGGTTTTTTTGCATGCTAGTGGTCCAAAACTCGAAAATTTAGTAGTAAAATTTTAAGGGTCAAATTTTAAAAATTAGGTAAATTTTTTTTTTAATTTTACCACTTTCCAAAACAGACCAAAAGAACCATTTTCAAATTAACAAAACTTTTGTATAATATATCACAATTTTATTTCCCAAAAATGGATAAAATAACTGTTTGGTCGAAAAAAATAATTAGGTATATTTCTGACACCTAATGTTGAATTTTGTCGCAGAAAATTGATTATGCCCGTAGATTATATTTTTAATAAATATTTGTCTTCATTTTAGCATAATTTTATTTATGTCTCATGGTACAAGAAAGTGTATTCCATAGCACTACAGGGTGTAGTTCCTTGGAACAAATAAATAGATTATCTAAAATTAATTTTATGAAGAATTGTGTAGAAACTGGGAAAAGTTTCCATCTACAGTTATTAGGCAAGTGTTTATACTGTAAGTTAAAAATTAAAAGTGAACCGACTCAGTATTTTGGGGAGCCAGGGAGAAAGTACAAAAAGTGTCCCGCGGGTCATGGGTCTCCCCTAATCTAAAAGTAGAGGGTAGATGATTGAATTTAGGCGCCATTGCCTGTTTATAAATGGAAAGATCGATGAAGGAATTATTTCCAGAAATAGTTATTTGTGATACAAGTGCAAGAAGTAACTTGGTGATTTTGATACGACTGTGGCGCAAGCCGAAGGCAAATTCTGTAAATCACTCGAGTATCAGTTATCTATTTTACACGCGTGTCACACACTATTTTTTACAACCCCCCTCCCCCCAAAAAAAGAGAAAAACCCAAAAATTAGTGTTTTATAACCAAATAATTAATTTAATAATTTTATTTAGTAAACAACAAAAAACTTGGAAAGTTATCGAGCCACCCAAGAGAGTGATCGAGCAGTGCGAGAAAGTCAACTCGAAAGTGTAGGTGCGCCCCAACGATATTTTCTCGCATCATATTGAAATTCCCTACTTTTTGTTTGGTTAAGAGGCATTAAAAAATGTACCTACTTTTCAGTTGGGTGTTACAAAAAAGTTATTTCATAAATAGGTGTTCTTCTTTTGTGATCGATTACTTTTCAGAAAAATCTGAGAGTATTGTTTAATAAAATAACGTAATAATTCGATATATTTACCGAAAATTATTTCTCTGAAATACAAGGCGGCCGTTTTCATATTTCGTAGTAATCCTAAAATAAGTTTCGAAATTAAAACATCCACTTTTTTCCCGGATGCGTCAAAAGAAAATTTTTTCAGCAGAAGAATATTGGTATATAAATCATACTTTCAGTCATGAAAGTAGTTTCATCGAACACCATCTTATAAGACCTTCTCATTTCAATTTTCAGCTCGTCCAACCTTTCAAACAATTCAAATATTTCGTAACCTGTTGGTGTTAATTAATACATTTTTTTTTTATGAATTCGTTTTCCAATTATTAGGTAATGATTAAATAATTACGTTTTCATCCGATTTTCAAGCATATTTATTTAGGAAGGACTAAGTAATCTAAACTCACCAGCATCTGGGTATTTAACTTCAATAATTCTGGCAATACCTGAAATAAATAAATAATAATATTAAACAAACTAAGAATTTTGTCGTCCTAAATATTGGATGGAACTTCAAATGTTGACAATGAAACCCACTTTTAACTAAATCTTCGAAGTCAGATCCAAACCAGGCTAAATAGTTAGCTAATTTGAAGCAATTAAAAGACTTTTGTAAATCACCATCTGAAAATAAAGAATAATGAAATATTTCTGAGTATGAAGGTCTGGTACTCAGATACTTACTAAGTAAAGTGCCTATAGTAAATACATTCACACCTGGTGAACAAAAAAAAAGTTTTTGAGATAATTTCGATTGCCAAGCACTAAGAAATCTAAAATAAAAAAAATGACAAATCTCGCTCCTTGCCATCACCACTGTTGATTTCTCACACCATCAATTTCCCATAAACGTCATTGTTCAATGACTATTTAGTAAGAACTTTCTAAATTCCATCTTCTCGTGTAACTTATTTCATGGTCATATCTTAATGAATAGATATTCCATTCGGCACATGATGTCAGCAGTCACTAAATCCTCTACAGTTAGTTGTGCTTTCCTAGTTTCCTTACTCGCTGTCTTAATGGGAGCTGGATCTTGTATGTATACCCACCATAATACCCTTACAAACTCCTTGCCTTACAGTGTAATTTCATTCCATTGTTTCTCCCCCCTGAATAATGTCGGTATTTTCTTGTTTTCTACATTTTCTCTTTTATACATCAAAAAATTATTCTCTGAACTTTAAATTATAATGTATTCTCTTCGAATTACGGATATAATAAATACGCTCCACCTTCGCAATATTTCTGCTCGGCCTCAACGGATTTTCACTTTGCAGTAGACATTCTTCTAATCCTTACAACGATGATATAAATAAAAATGGCTTAGTAAACTGATTTTCTTCAGCCCCCATCAATAGTCATCAAATTAAGGGTAAGTGTGATATCTTTCCTGTATTTAAAGTAACCAGTACGTCTGATTCTGAATGGACTGTCGAGTACACTGCTTATCAAAGTTCTTTGTTTCATTTCGTTCAACCCCACCCCCTTCCTACCTTTAGTTTATTTTATCCCGTATTTTTCCTCGCCACAGTCGCACCCTCGTTTTTTTTTTCTAATTCGGCATGTCTTCCCCTCAATATGCTGACTATAAAAATCCTAGAGTGAAGGCCAGTTTGAATGACGTTTTCTTTCATTGTTCAAAATTTTTTCATTTTTTTCTTTTTTAAATTGTTTTAAATGGCTTGAAAATATTATGCCAAATAAAAGGCATTATTAGCTATTCAGTGTGATTTTCCCTCTTTTACCCTTCTGATAATGGTCCTGAAAAATTCATTTTCTAGCCTTCATGGAGAAAACCACTCGTTTTTACCTAAAAACAACCCAATCTCAGAAAAATTTCTATTTTCATCCACCCCGCATCAGATGACGTACACTGGATTTGAACACGGACACTAAAATCTCCACTAATATTTTCGTAACCAAAACGTAGACAACTGTACTATACTTCGTTTTGTAAAGTAGAATTTTTCTTTTTTAACATAATTCATTTTTTTAACATAATGCATAATTCTTGTCAATGCAAAAAACAAAACCAATTATTTCTCTAAACTTATGCTTGTCAGAATTTTGAATAATTTTTCATTTCACAAAAAATTAATAATTTCTGACATATTCATAAAATATTTTGAAAACATGATACTTAATAAGTATATTTTATAGCATGAATCGTATATGTAGAATATTGGTAATTTTTTTTGAAATATAAAAATTAATATTGTGATGTCCGAAAAAGTCACACAACCAAACAAAAAGGAGCCAACAGATAGGCAAAATAAAAGTAAAAACACCTGCATGGCCAAGTGTAGGAAAAAGACGTTTTTTGGAGGGATAAGGAAAATCACCACAACTTACACGACATAAAATCACCAGAAAAGCCAACCACCCCCTCCCACCACATGCCTAGTGATTTAGCTATCATTTTTTTAATAAATTTCAATTCCCAGAAAAAGAAATAAGTAAAAAACAAATAAATGAAAAACCATATATTACTGATCCGAGATCTACAGCGTTGCAGCGGCTTGGAAACAATGCGATGTCCAGCAGGTGTGATCCTGGAGTTACCCCTCGTAGATCTGGCTGAAAAAGCCCCGCTGACGAGTGTTCAAAGGAAAGGAAACAGCTAAAGTTGGAAAACTCACAACTCACAAATTCAAGCACTTGCTCCTACTGCTCAATTTGGTTGCAGATGTAGAATCACATGGGAAACACAGTTTCTACGCCCCTTGGTGATTAATTTCAAATTTTGATTTTGCCAAAACTTGTAGTTGGTCAAGGTGACCAACTTGAATTCACGAATTTACAAAATAATACACGTGGGCTTACAAATCGGATGCCCTAAAGGACAAAACAATATGAACTGTATTAAAATCAAATTTTTCGTTAATTCCAAAAATAAGCTTGAAACCTTGAGACCAAGGGTAATTTTATACACACGATTCGCGATGTTTTCAAATTAAATTAAACGAAGCGGACATGCCGATTGAGTAAGTATTAATTTTGAGCAAAAATTAGTAGAAGAGAAAAAGCACTTTTGAGGCAAAAACCCTTACACGGAGCAATTTGACTGCTAAAATTCAACTAACTCGTAGCCTAACTTGTGAATTGTGCCTAGGTATTGAATGAGAACCCCCAGAATCACTCTGCCAATCGCATTGTCTCATACAGAATCACGCTACGTATTCTACAGCCAATCATCTGCGGGGGGGGGGAAAAAAGATTAAATGTTTCGGCCGCTGCAATATTTGAAATTAACATATTTTTCAGCCCGGCAGACGAACAACTGCAAGGGCCGCAAAGTATAGGCCAGCGCTAACAAGAAATACATGTACAGGTAAGAGTTTGTTAGGCTAGGCGATGGAGATGAGAGAGAAAATACATGAATAAAATGTAATAAGATATGGGGCAAAACTCAAGAATACAAACATACAAATTCAACAGGAAAGTTTTGGCTCGAAAGGCTGTGAATGGAAATAATAAAAAAAAAGGTGATAAATAAAGGGAGAACGAATTCAAAATATAGACAAAAACGGGTCAAGCAACTCAATATTTTATATACCTATTACTTTATTAGAAGAATGTTGGTGATATAAGTGATCTTTAAACAAAGAAAATGTACTTTTTCTCTTGAAGCTTGCTACGCGGCTTTTTTTATTATTTATTTTTCTTGTCTTTTCGTGTTTTGTTTATTTGGTATTTAAAATTTTTCTCTGTAACTTGACTCAACTTTTTTTTTTTCCAATTTATGACTGTGTTTTTCAGATCGAATCACAAATGAATTTACGAAAAAAATAAAATCGTCACATCTGGTTTATGATAAATGAACGAAAAATAAAGAATAACGTTTGAACAATTCGTTCTTGAAGGATATCGAGATTAATTCAAAAATATGAGAACAATATGTGTTCGAGTTAACAAGAAAAAAATATGATATCGTTTCAAAAAGTGAAAACTCGAGACCGCTCATAAGAAACAAAAAGGTGAAAAAAAATGCAAAACTATAAAAATTCTAGTCGGTTCATTATACGAAAGAATTTATAAATTTTTTAACGCTGATATTTTGATTGTTTTAAACAGCTAAAATGTGGCCAACAACGAAGTATAATTTTATTCAAAAAACTATTGGAAGAAAACGGACTGATCTATTAAGCATATATTCGCACCACTCGACTGATTTAAATAATTTTTTTTATTTCATTTCCAAAACATTCTAAATCAACTTTTGTAGAATAGATTATTATCTCATGTACGCACTTACTCGTTCGAAAGTAAATGAAGCCTTGACCAAATTGAACGGAGTATAGAATTGATTCAAACTGAACAAAAAGTGTCGTCATCAGATCTGATAAACTGGTTACATAATCGGCTGTGGAAAAAGTCATTAAAACTATTAATAAGAACATAGTATCCACTTTGATTCGAAATTCATGATGTTATTTAAAAAATGACTAATTACCTAACTTTTATTACCTACCTGTCTATTAACACAGAGCAAGTACCCAATAGGTTTTGACTACTCATATTTTACTCGGTGATATATCGTTAGATATGTTTTTTAGGCTCATATTTCGAATTTAACATAATTTGTTTTTTAATATAGGAAAAACAATGAAGAATTGAGAGTTTTTAATTTGGGTGGGGGTTGTAATGGATTTTTAGTGAAATATTATCTATATTAATTCAAATGTATTTCCTCAATATCTTGTAAAAAGTTTCATTTCTACGACGTGTTCCCCGACACATTCATTATAAACTTTTATTCTCCTCATTACTGAGATTTTAAAATATACCAATACTGCAGCCAACCTTCCGAAACAAAATAATGTTTACTTCGCATGAAGTTAAAGCCAAAAAAAATATAAGTTTATCTTCTAAAAATTTGTTTTTAATCTAATTAATTTTCTTCTTCACATATTTTTTTCCAAATAAAATTGAAAGTCTTTTTGGGTTCAGTTGTGTAGAAAAAAAGGACAAAATTTTGTTTCTGATCAATTTTTCTTTTGCACATGGGGACATAATTAATTATAAGTCTACCTATGCACCCTAGTAAAGAAAATAAAATCACTAATGGAGTGGATTAGATAGGAGAGACTGGAGTACCAAGGAACAAATATACCGTGGACAAAACTGACTTCCCTTTAATTTTTGGACAAACTGGTCCCATAAAATTATGCATCATACACCTGGAAAATACTTTATTCATTTTACTATCGGTATCCAGTTTGTTATTCAAAAGTTATAGCAATATTTATCAAATTATACCAAAAGTAAAAATTTGATAACTCACAAAAAGTGTGACTAATGGGAGAGACGTTGAATAATAAAATTTTGGATGTGTTTCAAAAAAGTTTAGTAGTCAGTAATCAATTAACCAGAGTTATTAATACTCCAAAACACTTGGATTAAAAATATAATGTTAATTTCTAGTAAGAAGGTGAACTTAGTGTATCATAGTGTAAATTTTTCAATGTACCATGGAACATAATAAAATACATTTCAGTTTCTTGCAAATAATTTTCTTAATTAAAACTGCCAAAAAACATGAAAGATTGGATCTTGAAAAAGTTTAGGATACTGTGAAAGGTGTCTTAAATTAGAAAATTCACAAGGAAAGTGTCACAATTGAAAAACATTCAATTTTCCTAATAATAATTATATAATTATAATTATTCAAATAGCAGATATCATCTATTATCTAAATATAATTACTTTCAGATGGAGTGCACTTCATATTGTATTAGATAAAATGAATTAAAATTTTTTGGTCTAAAAATATTTTTTCTTATGGGATTTAACATGTACTATGGTACACCACCCTCAATTCTGTGGTACATTGGGGTAGCGTACCATGAAACAAAAAAGATTACCCCCTTTAAGATGAAATTAGAAAAAAACTTTCAATGTTATTTCTTTTCATTTTGTTTTGTAGATGGAAGTTCGTTCTTTTTAAATTTATTGGTTTCAAATTTCTAACTCAACTATAACTCACACCAGAAACAATAATGAAAAAAGTATTCCATTGTACCCGGGTCTCCCCTACAAATCATGCATATACTTAAGTGGTACATGAAAAATCATGCATCTGAACAATAGTGGTTCACCATATCCCTGAATTATTCAATTAATGTTATGAGATAAAAATTTGTAGATATATTTCATCGTATTCAATTAATCTCTTTTTGAATAAGTTCTTGTTTGCAAAAAATATTGTACGCAACTTGTTTGCTACTAGCCCAACGTTGTTGCAATTACAGTATTCGCTTGTAGCTCATACCGCAACTGCACAGCCCACTGAAAATCTCTCCTCTTACAGACAACGTGATATGCAGATTAATCCTCGATTTGTCCCAATGCAAAATGACGAATTTATTAAGAATAAATAGAAGAGCTACGAATTCGTTTTTTATTGCTAAATTAATGAGGTTAAAGGGTTGGTCGACCTACTGAGCAAGTATTTGGTTAGTTTAAGCACGAGAACCTGTTGTTGGTGGTAGATAAGGAGGTACCTACGAGGGCGCATTCAGAATGAATGCCTAAGTCACAACCAAAGTAAATGGAGCGCACCTAAACCATTCAGAAATTGATTGTTGTTTACCTGCGTGAAGAACTCGCCACATGCTGAATAAACGCACTCTTTTTTCACTCAGATACCTACAACTTTTGCCACCCACTCTCCCGAATAATTAAATGTTACCCGAATGGTTGTTTACATATTTGAACAAGCTGGTTGCAGAATTTAAATTTGTGGTCAAAATATGAACCAATCATATCGCAGTTAGGTACCGCACAAGTTACCCTAAACCATTCAGAATAACAGCAGAGAAACCAAACAACCCGAAGATAAGCTAATGAATTGTCGAGTATGTAAGATTTAACAGAGAGTTTTTATTCTGAATGCGCTCCAACCAATGTACGGAAACAGTTGCTTTTAAAATTGTTGGACTCTGGGGGCTTGGAGTCCATTGTAGTATGAAGTAGACGATTAATTAATTAAACACCGGAGAATAAATAAATTAGAAAAATACAAGTACCGCACTAATAAATGAATTTAATTAAGAGAGAGATAATCACATGTATGGACACAACTCAACAACAACTGAACAACTAGACGACGCAACTGAATAGGAACTGGAGAATGACGATACAGTGTTACCAACTAGTGATTGAACAATAATTAATGTACCGACAAAAATACTATTCATATTCATTTCTGATTAATCTTTGAAGAGAAAAACCACTTTGATTGAAACACCTAAACGTTCACGAGACAATAAGTTAATATCTAATGACATTTTATGGGAATATTATGGATTCTAAAGACAGTTACTCGGTACCTTTATTCACCATTTCTAAAACGTTTAATAATCATTCTTGTTTATGTGAACCAAGTTACAAGTCAACGGAGAATTTTTTGTCAAAGCACAAAGCCCACTCCACAATAAGATCATCATAATTATATTCAACATAATTATTTTGGTCTGTTACCTCTACCTGTTTCACCATTCGTAAGTATCTAATTATTTTCTATTCATATAGGCTACTTATGTATAAGAACGAAGTGCACGAGTGGTAATTATTTTATGATTTTATCCAAGTAGGCTACAAACATTATGGAATATAGGTTGGTAGGCTATTTAACCTACATACTTGTTTATACTTTTTCCTCTAACTAACGGCATCTAATCAAAGTTGCAGGTAGCTGTTGGTAATAGGTACATAATCAACTGAATGAAACTAACATTATTAATTTGAATTCTAGTCTCGGCTTACCTTGTTTATATATGTGTACGATTTCATTAGATATTGCACGATCAATCTCCAACTGAGTATTTTCGAGATAAAATTTCTTAATCTCTACAAAAAAAAAGAAAACTTTTAACTAATCGACTGTCTAGCCATGGAAGTTGTGTTTACTCATGCAGCTCTTTGTATTTTATAAATCCATTTTTTCCTTCTTTCATTTTATTTCTCCCTTCCTCCATTTACTCAATTCATGTAGTAAGTATTATTACATAATTATATGTACAGGAATGTATTTATGTAACGTGTGTTTCATTACCTACCCTTCTACGAACTAAGGTGTAACAAAATACTCAATCAGTACCAACCTACTCCATACAGCCAACGAGGTTTAGCTCGATCTAAAAAAATTATAAAATTATTTAGGTGTTAAAATGTAATGTTTCACCAATACTTATTAATAATTTCATAACACGAATTGAATATAAAAGAATATTGTAGATAATTTACATTATTGTTTCACAAATGCCAATTCTTCAATTAAATAATATATTTTGAAAAAGGTGGGAGGTGTGATATTTGGAACTGCGAACTTTTGAGCACTTATATTCTCAGTAACTATTTGAATAAAGGGTTTATTTTTTTTTGGCAGCCTTGATAGGTATATTAAGTTAGGTATTTTAGTTTTGCAGCGATTAACCGAAATTTGCCTCATAATTATTATTTTATATAATAAATGATCAAAAAGGCAATGTTTACGCTGGTATTTTTTGAGTGAAAAGTAGCTCATATCATTGATGAATATAATCTCAATATAAAGTGAACGCACCTCTATGTAAAAATGTGAAGCATCTTTTTACATGGAAGAATGTTCAGTTTACATCGAGGTAGAGGTTACATTTTCTAAATGAAATGTTAAATCTGCTAAAATGAGGAGGTTGATATTTTATTTTGTTTTTTATAATTTTTAAGAAAGACTCGTCATTATGATAGAATTTTAACATTTTGTTGCTCTCTGATGATTATTTATATAAAATATCGTCCTCAAAAAGATTCAAAAGTGAGTTTACATAGTTTGGGAATTGCCTACTCGCTGCGCTTGTTTTGCAAACTCCCTCACATGTAATCACTCACTTTTGAACCTTGATGTGTAATATACTATCATATAATGTATGATCAGAAAGGCAACGTTTACCCTGGTATATTGCGAGTGAAAAGCAGCCCTTATCACTGATGAATGTAATCTCGATGTAAAGTGAACAGCGGCTCCGTGTAAAAACGTGAAGAATTTTTTTACATGAAAGCAAGTTCACTTTACGTCAAGTTAGAGATTACACTTTCTGAATGAAACTTTAAATCTGTCACAGTGAGGAGGTTGTTACTTTATTCTGTTTTTTATAATTTTTGTGAAAGACTCATCATTATGATAGAATTTTAATGTTTCATCGCTTTCTAATCATCAAAATTATACTTACAAAATTGATATCTTCCTCAACAAGGTTCTAAAATGAGTTTACTAGTTAGGAGAATTGCTCACTCGCTGCACTCGTTTTTGCAAACATCCCTCTAGTGTATATGCTCACTTTTGAACCTTGGTGTGTAATAATTATACTATTGTTGCATTGCGCGACTATAGGATGGGAGGAGTTCGAATTAACTCCTAAATATTTTCATGTGAATAATTCAAATCACAACTAACAGGTCGTACGTGGATTCGAGCTTCAAAATTCAATCCCATTGCGTGGGGTGAATACAATTTACGTACCTATAGGTAGCTAATAATATTAATTTATTCGAATCATTCTGGTTCGAAAATAAGTATTAGGCTTGCAACTGTTACTTTGAAGATCGACTCACCTAGCTTCGTTCGTGTGATGTAAGACTTAGATCTGGTGACATGATTGAAATTGTGGTCGTACATTTTATACAACTCCATGATAGTCTCTACGAACGACGTACAACGTGTTTAAAATTATTTGTTGAATAATATGGAATAATATAATTAGGTAAGTACCTAAGTACCGATACTCAACGTTTTTAACGATACGTACGGACATGGTTCAGAGAGTAGCTTTGAAAACCTTCGATTAGGGAAAATATAGAAAATTAGTATTTTATTAATCAACCAAACGTCGTAAAATATACTTAGTAAACTATGTACGATATGCGGAGACAATTGATTAAATTTTACCCATTATTGAAAAGGAGTCTTTGGCTGTGCATTGATTCCAATCTAGAGAGTAGGAGCATAGAAAATATGTGTTAGCTAACTTTTCTGCGGACCTAAGAGGACCCTAATTCCAAAACTCATGTGATCTATTTTTTCAAAACAATTTGTGAAGGATGGATTCATATTATATGAAATTTCAAGATAAGCTAATACAGTGTATCCTTATGTGCCTATTTGTAGCCCCCAAAGTAGTAACTTAGAACCAAAAGACACATTATCCAATGTAGGTATATTGTTAGCTTTGACTTCGAGGTAAGTTTTATATCCGAAGAATATCTAGCACAAGTAGGTATGTCTATTATTGAAGTCTTGGTGAATTTACAGTATTACTGTTAGGAAATATTCTAGAAAAAATGAATATTACAAATTACTAAAATTTTATTAATTTTTTAAAATTATTACTTTATTTATTCTGGTTGGTGTGGCAGATTTTTTCCTGTATTTTTCTTTTTAACCATAAAACTCGTGAAACAATTTACACCTAGCAGTAAGTATATTTAGCTATACTGCTAATTATATTGCTAATTCATTAATAACACGGCAACATCAATACGTATAAAATTTAAGTAAATATGTTAGTATTTGTGACGTTTATTTATCTACTTACGTATAAATTATCCGCAGAAAGAGTGAAGGTGAGCTATTGAAGTATTCAAACCTTTCGGACTTCACTTTTTCATTTTCAGCTCAACAACAAAACTGATTATTTTTTGTCTACTTCATTAAATCTCGACGTAAAATGATAACAACATCCGAATTCATTACATGTTATAGGGGTCTAGTACCTACCGAGATTTTATTTTTATGCATTTTTTGGCTGTTACTCATAATTTTCGATGCTCAGATTGTCAGATTGACCTCGCCCAATGTTCTGAAGCTGATATTTTTCTTTTCAGGTATCTAATATGGTAACTTTAGTTTAATTTTTCATTTTGGTATTCACTATCATAACTTTGTAACGATAGGATTTCTGGATTTTTTAATTTTTAAAGTTCTACTATGCTGTTTCATGAATTGGAGAATAGTTTTGGTGCAATAAACCACTATTCTGTCGATCAGCTATGTGTAGGCTCATTAATTAGCTGGAAATCAACTTAATTGTTGCAAATTAGTGCTTTTGGGCTTAATTTCTTGGGATTTTTGTAAAATTTATCATCTATTTTTTTCACTTAATTCATCATTTTTCTGGTTAGAATCTTTTTTTCCTTTTTAGGCATCCAAGTTCACTGCAGTTTGCCGACGTATAAATGGTCATTCACATCACGTAAGTATTTAATCTTTGAAAATTAGAAAGACTTTTTATCCTCCTCTATCGAATTCTATGTGTAAAAAACATATCACATTCCTCAAGAGTGCGTTGCCCTGCCGCTATGTTTTTTATGCATAGGATTTTAGGTAAAGGCAAAGGCAGGACTATGATATGGTATGCCAACCGGGTTGGCAACACGCCACAACAAAACACACCCAGTTAGCTAAGCATTTTTTGCAAAGAGACACTGAAACAACTTGGGACTCTCAAAACATCCTTAGGATCCACAACAACAGGTCCTAAAAACATATGTTGAATGACAAACATCAAATAAGTGTCAAAATATTGGTATGCTCAGATAGCCAATCCAATGTTTGTTTCTCAAAAACCTCCGAAACTTGGAATTTTGAAAATACAAAAACAAAAACGAAAACAGCTGTATTGCAACATCAAAACCACACCAAAAGGAAAACATTATTTAGTGGGAAATATGGTTACCCCCATCCATTTTCCTACGTGTAAAAGAAATCAGCACATTATGAAAATAATAAAAGACAGAATAAACATACCTGGAACCTAATGAGAATGTAAAGGTACAAACCAAACGGTGAAATCATATACAGTATTCTATTTTTTTAGGTGGGAACAAAATTAAGGAAGCACAAATAGAAAATAAGAATACATAAACAAAATAAAGTATAACATGTTACCATGCCAATACCAAAGTCAAACAGAGTGTGATTGGCCAAATTACTTGTAATGATGGACAAACTACAATCACAGCAGAGAAGACCAGGATCAAGATAAAAATTTCCCTCTTTTAATTTCACGTATGAATTTAAATAAGAGAAACTATTCTCTGTATTTTTAAAACCTACTTACCTGTCAAAATTCCAGGAACCTTGAACCTTGACAGTAAAAGCTACAAATTTCTTTAGAATACCTCAATGAGAAACCCGATGGTGCAGGTATGCTGGTCCCTGTACTTAGCCAATTCAGAGGCAGGTGCAGTAAATAGAAATTATTATTTCTCTTTCTTTCTCATTCACCCTTATTCATTTTCTTTCTCTTTATTTTTTCATACCTTTATATTTTGGTCCTCTATTTTTTAGACATTTAAGATGCTGCTGTCTGCATCTCTTCATTTTTCTGTTTCTTTCTAAATAATTGGATGAGAGAGAGATCCCTCTTCTTCACCTCGCATCGATCTTTTCACTTTTTAAATTCCTATGATTGGGGACATTGGGTGTCCTGTTAAAGTTGAATCTTTATTGTATTTTTCTTCAGTCGCCTCGAGTGATTTGCCTATATATATAAACCCATGTTTCCTTATTGTTTTAGCTTCTTCTTTTTTGGCATCTCCTTGAGCAGGAGTAGATTCTGAAAATCTAAATATAGATTTGAAGTATTTAATTATTGCTCAATCGCAACTAAAAATAAGTCAAGTGGAACTTATTATACTAAGTAAGTGGTTACACCTAAATCAAACTTAGTAAAAGTAGCCTGTTTTATTAGTTGTGAATTTTTTCAATTTAAATTTAAAGTTCTTTTTTTTTTTTGGTCTTATTGGTGATTAACCCAAAAACCAGTTTTGTTAGTAAAATTAAAAAAGGTAATCGTGTATGAAATTAGAGATAGAGAAGTTCGCACTACTCCAACTAAACTTTGAGTTGTTAATTTGTAAAATGAATTAATTTGGTGGAGAAATCAGGTACATAATTAATAAATTAGGTTAAAAAAGAATTTTTTAAAAATGAGCTTTTTTTAATTTTTTAGTTTTAGCTTCATGCTAAATAAACATAATTTTGTTGCAGAAAGTTGGAAGCAGTATTAGTATATTTTAAAATCGCCGTAGTGAGTACAATAAAAGTTTATAATAACATGACAGAAATACAGGTGAAAAAGAAAAAAAAACAACTGATAAAAACGGATATAAGTATACATGTGTGTTGGTGTCACAACAAGTGAAAAGCGCTGAAGTTAGTCATCCGGTGTACTTCAACATATTGAGTGAGTAGAATTAAAGTGTATAAAAATCAGTTATATTTTTCATGAAGTTTTAAAGCGAAAAATGAAATTTTATTCATTTGAAAATATAAAAAATTCTGCAACAAAACCAAAAAAAACTCGCAGAAAGTTTGCTTCTTGGAGCTTACCAATAAATTCAGTGTGCAATCAGTTTTCAAAATTTGGAGAAGTTGATACTAAAAAGATTTGGAATTTTCATTTCAACTGGATGTCGGCTGCTGGTTCACATTATTTTGAAATGATAAAATCGACTTATCTTACAGGAGATAAATTTTTTGTGAATTTAAAATTAGAAGTTTTTGGATTTTTGTAACTTATTACTACTGATTGTGGAGGTAAGATCTAAAATTATAACTGGAATTGCTTGCTATTAAATAATTTTAATGGTTTTGTGTGTTCTGAGTAATATTTTTTTAAAAGATGGGTCAATTTTTTTAGAATATGAGTTGATACGTGGTGTGTAATGAGGTGTTGAAGGTCGATGTAGAATTTCTTTCAAAAATGAACAGTTCGGATAATGGTCCTAGTAGGTTGTGAGGAATAACTAAAAAAAGAGTACAGGATAACTGGGTCGCATTTGGACTCGAAATCATTTTTTGTTAATTCCAAATTTTAATTTTGATAAAATCCTTTTGGTTCTCAATTAAGAGAGGAAAAATATGTGGTGAACTCTGGGTAAATTATTTTGCATGTTAGTACCCTGGTTCAGATACCACACTATCTGATAGTGAGCAGTATTTTGTCTGGCAGTAAGCTAACTTTCGGGCAAAACAAAACATTGTCTGCAGAACTATCTTTCTGTATGATATACTATTTACAGTTAGAATACAGCTAACACTACCAATTGTATTATGTGTAAATTATTAGTGCTACATCTGAAATACAGATATTAATAAAGAATAATTAGCTTAAAATAACCATTTATTAATCATAAAAAGTGTGCCAAAGTAGGAATTATGGCTATTATAACACTGGTTTTTAGCTACAACGATACTAATTCACCTCTAAAGTTATCAGTGGAGATTATTAATTTTCTCACTTGTAAGTTGTAAATTGTATTCTGGGAAGAGGATAATTATTAATATGATAATATTTCGCATCATTATTTGTGTAATCAATGCAAAATATGGTGATTTGTGAGAAAAAACTTACTCCTTGGGCCCAAAAGTCACTTTAGCTATTCTTTACTTAAGGACATTTCCTCCATGTAATATCATAATTGGTAAATTTTTGGCCAAATTATATACTACACTGGTAAAGAACATAGCAAAGTCAATTACGAGCATTCACACTTCAGAAAAAGCCTGCTTACACATGTTTTTTTCCTCTCTGAAACATTAGGTTTTTAGATAATGTGAATTTTGAAATTAGGTCCTCAATTAGTTATGGAAGTTTTAAAGGTACTTCTTATTTACCCAGTAAAATATGTATCAGGAAAATTAAACAGGATCTAAGTGTTAATTTCATTCTAAGCTTACAAATATGTTTCCGCAAGTTGACGAATAACAAATGAAAGTGTACCTACTTGGGATTTCTTGTGCTTAGATAATAAACGTATGAATGATGAATGCTACTGTCGCGACATTTTCAAGTTGAAAATTTTCACAGTTAGTGTTTCGCTCCGAACTGATTTTTCATTTTTTTTCTGGCACAACTGAGTAAACATCGATTTAAAATTTTTTATGTACCTATATGGTAAAATTTTAAATACAAACAATTTGTTGTGAGATATGAAATAGTATAATACACAACACGAGGGGAAAGTGAGAAATTATCAACAAGTGCGAAGTTTGCAAGCACGAGCTGTAGGTAAATATGGTAACTGCACGAGTTGGTAATTGCTCACTTCGATCAAGTTACATATGATATTTTATTGAAAAAACAAACGAAAATTTTTGAATTTAAAAAAGTGATTTTTTCATCTTCGTTTTAATAATCTTTAGTCATTCACACCGATCACGCTCCAGTCGTGATTTTTATGAAAATCTGCTCTTATGATGATATGTATGTGAGGAACATAAAATAATGTGAGTTCACCCTAGGGAGATAAAGTAACTGCAGTATTGATGGTGATAAAGTTATTGGCAAAATCTCATTTTTCCACTCCTTAATAAGATGATAAACCCCTATTTTTTGTTTCCATAGTTAATTAAAGAATATTACATATTTGATATTATGTATTTTTAAAACAAACCTGTGCATTCTGTATACATAGTAGAAGAAGTCCTTATCAGTTTAAAGATATAAAAAATGGGCCATTTCTTTGTGGACATAAAATACTTATTTAAATGCTTAATGAGCTTTCTTTCAAATTTGTTTTACTTCACATTTGTTTGTTTAAACCTCACTTACCTACGAATTGGATATTTATTATCGATTAAGAATTATTTCATATTGAGTAAAGTGATTACAATACACACAGTGTGGGGTATTATCTCTTGTCCATTCGCAGGCACCTATAACTCAATTGTTCTAGTGCTGTGTTTTTGTAAGATGGTTGAGATCTACGTACTTATATAGGTGATACCAATTCAAATCCACAGACTGACAGAATACCTAAAAAAATCTACAAGGATAAACTCTGGTTGACCATTGTTTCTGAAAATATTCAACATTACTTTTTCTTTCATCTGTGTAGATAGAAATGTTGACTACTCTCAAAAAACATTTCTCTGTTATTTGCGATGAATGTTGATCCATAATGACAGAAATAAAATACAGTGAAACACCTCTATTATGCACACTCATTGAAACAGAGAAAGAATCAACTATGGAGGGATTTCCTCAGTCGAAGGCTAAAAAGTTAAAAAAAAATCGAGCTTCTGTGCCTACAAGCAAGAAGACTGAATTATTTTATATGGTACATATTCATATTTTTGCTGCCTGTTAATATTATTTAATTGATTATTCTGGTGGAAGTATGGTATGCAATGGGGGTATACAACAGTCGAAAAAAAATTTGTCAACAGGTATCCCATCAGACGTTTCTACCTTCACCAATTTCCCTAAACAAGAATTTACGTAAAACAAAAAATGAATCTATTTTTCCAGATAAGACAGGAATCTTGTACACAGGTCCCCCAATCTTGGCACATGTGTGCATTCTTCCAACCACCTTTTTAAAACAACAAATATTTTACCTTTGAAACCCATCAGCCTTCTCCCTATCTATCCTACTCTTCATCATTTTGAACCCTGTTGGGGGACAATTAATACAACTTCACAAAATCAAACTGGTTTCAAAGATAATTAAGATAATTTTATTGACCATTATTTTAATAAAAAGGACACATACCTTGAAATAACAGAGAACAAAACTTTACAAATAAGTAAATTATTACAACATTCTCAGATGACTCAGCGATTCCATTTGGATTGAATGAAGATTTTTGGAGCAGCAAGTGTATCGATGAAGATTCACTGCATCAACAGGAATTTGTTGACCATTTGACAAGTTTGATAGGATAGTTAACTAGAGATAGAACTGAATGAATTTTGTGAACACCAGGAAAAACAGCAACAAAACGAAAAAATTTTTCTGAAAAATTTTACTTTGATTCAAGCCGAAAGCTTTAGTCACATTTGTTTACTGGAATCAGTTTCAACATCAGGGATTCAAGAACATAAACTTTTAAAAGGGTTGAAATAGTTCTCAGAGCACTTTAGTTCAAATGAAATGAATTTTTTGTTTTGACCAAAACACTTTTATCTCAAAAAGAATTCAATTTTTCAGTTTCAGATTTCGTTCAACTAAGCTCACATGAATAAAACCCAAAATTTAAGTAAGATTACTCAAGTGAAAGTGAATCTCAGATGAAATATAAATTTTCAATTATCAAAAAATGTATATTGTAAGCAAAATTTATCCACAAAAGATTCACTGAAGATTTTACCGAAAATTTGAAGGTAACAGATACATTAATCGGATAGGATTTTTAATTAAATATTTTCATGAAAATTTACTGGATCACACAATTTAAAACTTTTTAATTTATTTCAAAAAAGGAAAGCATATTTAATTTTGTAAACAGAAACATAGCTATTTTTATTAAACTGAGTACAATTTATTGAAGTTTCACTACTGTCCAATGATGACAAATACCAACATGCAAGTAGAAGTAGATATACTTTACAACACAAAACTTTAGGGCCACTGGAATGTGCAATGTAAGATGTAAAAATGAGGAGTAAGATCCCTATATTAGGGAAAATGAGTTCATATAGACATAAGCATTGAAGATAGGAGAGGAAAAGAGACAAATATGCCAACAAAGGAAGCAATTGAAATTCCTTTTGTCTTATAGAAATATAAAAATTTTTTAGAAAAACTGAAATTATGAAGGATGAGAAGAGGGTAGTGGTCAGTATCAAATTAACTTCAAAGAGGCCAACTGGCACCCACCAGACTAAAGAATTTGGCTAATGCTATCATGTTTGTCTCTGAACGAATTTTTGACTGTTTTGGATGATACACAAGTAGGTAGAGGTGACAAAAACACATATTTCACACATCTGTTAGCAAGCAACGAAGCATTTGGACGACATCGTCGTCTAAACAATGAAAGAAGAGAGAGAGAGAGAGAATTGAATTTTTGTTTGTGTGGAAAAAGAGAAGATCAAAGAAAACAAGGTGGGAAAAGAAAGTAGTGGAGGTGTTTCAAAGCATGTTGAAAAATTAAACACCCGTCTGTTCAATACATATACACAAAGACAATAATCACAGTCAACAAATTCCATCAATTCTGCTACAAATCCTACAATGAAAACGTAAGTAATACACATATTTTCAAATAAACAGAAATTTAGCCGATGTTACATGCATCATCTTTTCCTTAATATTAATAATTCTTATTGTTTTGTAAGGCCAAAAAAATTTTCAAAATATACTCAGATTCTAAAGAAGCAAAAAAGTATGAGATCCTTGACCTAAACACCTGCTAAATATTAAAAAAATGGTCTACAAAACAGTGAAATAGGAGACAATATTCCGATTGAATCTCCTACTTCGAAGTTAAGTTGAAAAACAAAATGTAGAAATAATACGATTTAGGCGATGATATACAGGGTGTGAGAGCAAAAATTGGTGTTTGTTGTGTCTGTTATCCCAGATTTATAATAGACACACAAAATAAATAGGTGTTTCAATAAAACAACATTTAATTCGATATGAATACATCACAATATATTCTTCAGTAATTACTTCGTCACTATAAAATACTTATACTTAATCACTTTGCTTACTCGCATGTACATGTACATAATTATTATATAGTAGTCTTAAACCTAATAGTGTCACACCTCACCATAGGGTGGACAGCTAATTTGAGGTATATAGGCACACCGACAGACAAAGAGTTTGGAGATAGTAAGACTACTCAGAAACTCTTTAGAAAGGCAAGTGAAGTATTGGTGTAAATCAATTTACCAAGTGACTTCTTTTTGGGCCTAGAAACATTTATGTTTGCAAAAAGTACCTATTGTGTATTCCCAAATAGTGCTGACGGTTATGCCGATTATTTGTACATCTGCGTAACTGTTGGCCCTATTAATTGGGTTATAGTCGGAGGTAACGGTGAATATTTAGAAGAAATAATTATTCGCCAATAATTGTTGCAGAGTATTTAGGTCAGCGAATATATTCGTCTGCCTAAATACGATGGAACAGTGTTCCAATTTTTTATGTTCAATTTATCCATATATATGGAGAAACCAAGTAAAAATGTTATAGTATGAATCTTCAATCTTGATGGTACACATTTGTAATGATAAAAATGAAATCGTGAGAATAAAAAAATTGTATAAAAGCTATATAGATTCTTCAAATCTTCAGTTAGTACAGTAACTGCTGTATGGTAGAAATCATTAAAAAAATATCAGCTATAATAAACTTCAGAATCAAAATTTCAACAATAAAATATAATATATAATTGGAGATTATTTTTTAACTCCAAACTACAAATGCCTACACTGCATGATTACAACATAACTAGATAGGTACCCAAAAAATGAATTTTACTTCCTTAGATATTATTTATTGTCGAATGAAATACCTACAGAATTTACAATTATTCTTTATACAGAATTCACAATCAAATCCTCTACATTTGTGTGGTACTTGACGATTCTACAGAATCATATCCCGATTAAAATTTTCTTAAATCGTAGCAGTTCTTCGACCGAGTCATAGTTCACAGAATCAACTTGAAAAGTTTCATCTTCAAATCCGTTCTTGAAATCCTTTTCTTTATTGAAAATCATATCTTCTACTAGTGACAGCTCAGCAATTTGTATTATGGCAGCCGCTGTGCTTATATACATGTCTAAAAATAAAGAATTAATAATTTGAAGAAAGAAAATGTAATCGCTCAATTTAAGAATAGTTGAAAAGTAGCTGGGATAAAAAAAAAATTTCCATTGAAAGTCCCAAATAATGAAATAAGAATTTATAGGGCAATTGAAGTAAGGAAATTCTCCCATCCCAGCCACTCTTCCTACTTTTGCATCCTAAAAAGAATTTGGAAATGTTAAATTTTGAAAATGTGTAATGGCAGCACAGATAGGATGGTTTTATGATTAGTCATTCCTTTTAACCACTTTCGAAGAGTCAAAATTTTCATCTAAACCTGAGGAATACGTGTCATTTTACCAGTACAATTAAAGAGTTCTGGCTGGTCTAGTTTTCACCTAATTTCAAGTGGTTCCACAATTAGCTTGTATTTTTTGCCCTTCTCTTTGACTGATTCTACTCGAGGAAAGAAAAATACAAGCCAATCAGAAAGTTCTACAATCATTTGAACTGTAGTTTGCTGCATTTGGCTGATTGTGAGAGCTTTCTCATTTCTGTTTTGAGCCCTTTGAACTAAGTTGTTGTTCCAGAATTTGGTATCTAAATATTATTACAATGTTATTACATTGATTTCGTATTTAAATATGATGTTGTCTACTTTATTAATAGGCATGTATTTCTAAGCGGTTCTTTTGTTGGTTTGAGCGATTGGATTTCAAGATATTCTTAATTTCAGGATGTTAGGTTTTAAGAAAACAACTTTTAGGGAAATCTGTTTATGATTTCAATATGCACGACAATCTAAGAATGAAATACCCAGGAGTACAAATTCAAATAGTATGTAACTCTGTAAGAATGCTATCAGGGCTGGATTTTGTTTGCCTTTGTTAAATATTATTAAACAAAATTAGACTGGGGTTGTTTTGAGAAATTCATGTTTTGCAGGTTTAACAGTGAATTCAAGAAACTGGTTAAGAAATTTATGCAGCCAACCATGTTTTGTTTGTGGCGTGTGCCCATCCCACCCTGGTTGGCATACCAGAAGCACAAGTACTTTGTTTGAAATTTATGGGGTGCTGTATAATGTCTAAATAATAATTTATTCAAGGGGAAAAATTCTGAGAATTTTCTTTAAAAATTTGTAAGATAACTGAAGTATTTTTTTCCTTACATACTGTGGGGACTCAACTCTTATGAAGTTAAGGGGCTTAGATCCCTCCACAACAGTCACTGCCACAAGGCTGGCAAACATTTGTCTCTATGACATAAAATAAATACACGTAGATTACATTCGATTGTAATTACTTGCATATTCATGCAAGTAATGTACGAGTACCAAATTGTGACCAGTCTCAACAATGCGATTCCATACACAAACCAACCTATCTTTTCTTATTACTACAAGAAATGACGCACTGGGCTTCTCTCACAAACATACATAATTACTACATATGTGTGTTGGTGTGCGTGTAAATAAGCCTGTATATAAACTGTCCAAATTGACTCTAAAATTGCCAGTGTTCACCCAGGTTATGGCTTACCCATATGTTTACATATGAAGTGGTTAAACTTTCAAAATCTGTAGATTACCTTTTAGTGAGAATATCTTTTCACAACAAGGTATTCCACACATACCTACTATTTTTAATTTTTCCCTTCTAATTAGTAGTATTTTGAATTAAATTTTATATTAATATGCAATTGAAACATTATAGAAGCTGTTATATTATTAATGGCAGTCAGTTATTCATGAAAATCATGAAATTAGAAAAGTATCTAGCTGCTATTTGAAACTATAGATAATAAAGATTTCCCATGGTAAATGAGTAATAGGTTGATGTCCAATACCTAAGTGACATTGTCATTTTAATACATATAGCTTAACACACCGATATTTGTTGAGTATTTTTTTAAAGTAGTAACAATATTGAATGGTTTTATTTTAGGTAAACGTACAAAAACCAATCAAAATGAGTGATTGAACTCGGAGGCTTACACTTACTTTTATCATGAACTTATTTCATTATAGTTTTGGTAAATATTGAAATAAAATTGTGTGCAAGACTTTCTTATCATTTTAGAGTGGAAGTTGCCCATCTTTATTCGGTATTAAGTGACTGGGTGAAACAAAGAACTGTTTTCATAAAATTCGTCGGAATTCACGTACACCCCCCTGATAAGAAAGAAGAAAGCCGACTTCCATAATTCCAATCCCTGGATCTTGCTGGAAAAATTTAGATGAGTTATTTCTCTTTTACAAGCGCTTTTTTTTTTATTCGTTTTGAAGTCGATTCGATTTTTTGAAAACGGTTATTATTAGTATTGGTAGGTACCTACTCTAATGCTTCTTCCTTTCATTAAGACTCCATTTAATCTTTCTGGAGAAATTTTAAGAGTTATTTCTCTATTTTTCAAGCATTATTTTTTTTTGTGGCCAGAATAGAAGAATGTGAAGGATAGATTCTTCATTATATGCCTACATCCTACATAATATATACAACTGGAATATTTTAGATTCACATTTACCTACCTTTAACGTCGGTATAAACGTTCTTAAATTTATCCATCGGAGATGTGGTAAGCATTTTATATATTGTATTAACCTCGTCCCACAATATTTTACACCCTTTTACGTCGACTACGTTTTGTTCTGAATGATTTTTTTCCCCTACATGAACAACGTTTTATGATGAAACAGAGTGCGCTTCCAAAATTTAGATAAAAAAAGAAACATATTTAACCTTACATAAAATTAAATTCCTGAAAAATGAATTCGCCACTTGAACGTCGATTTTAAATTCTGAAAGATGAAACGAAGAAATGCAGCTTTTGAAAAACGTTAGTTTTATTTGGAAAATCGTACCTAACCAGTTAATTTACCATCATCTTCGAATTTTGAAAGATCGAACGATATGTCATCTTCGGCGGAACTGTATTCGTCGTTAATTGCTTCGTCAACAACCAAAGAAATTCTGTTCATTGATTGGGCGAAACTATCGAAGTCAAAAGCTGTAAAGTCAAACAAAATCAGTAGACATTAAATCCTGTATAGAACAAACGTACCTTCCCTCCCGGAAGGTCTGGATGCAGATGGAAAAATTCAAGAGGAATCCCTTCGTCCCTTATTTAAAAGGTAGTTCCAGTACCATACCTGCCACCCAGGTACCCTTACGATATACCTATTGGACAGTTGTTGGCTGGATACTCCCTCCCGTCCTTATCGAGCCGTGGGGAGAAAGACTTAATTATAAAAAAGGTAAACTAGGAATGCGTACCCCATTAAATGATTCAGTCCACTTGCTTATAGGCACAGAAGCGCGCTTGTTTTCTGAAATGGTGGTTTTGCTACTTTGATTAAAAATTTGCCACAAAAGAGCAACCTTAAAAATTTGTCGAATGAGTCAGTGGCACCTTCTGCACATCCCACATACATCCACATCCCCTAAAAATTAAGGATGAACACTCTGAGACCAACTCATCCAGAATTTCCCTACTCTGGATCTCCTTGATGCTCATATCTGAAAACGTTTACTCACATTTGAAAAAAAATTGTAGACCTTGTGCTCTTACCCCTGTATTTCCCTTTCATAAGTCCAATGTCATGGCATACTCTGAAGTGTGTGTATGTCTGCGCTAATGGATAAATCAGTTAGTAACATGTAGGTGTGGTGAATGCATGTAAGTAGGTATGTTTGTGTAACTGTGTAATGAGGTTTGCACCGCTGCGGGGATTTTATCACCTTATTTTCTGCATGAAACCTATTTTCAACCTTTTTTTTTTCCCTAATTTATTTTATTGGACAGTAATTTCATACCCACTAAGTTCTGTTAACTTTTTTCTACTGCTTTGATCAACCAGAATTTGATCTTTGGTACGGAAACACACAATTTATTTTTTTAATGCTTTTGTTACAATTTTTTCATTCAATTAAATTATGTTTTTTCGTAAGGTCATATGGTAATTTCTCATTGGAAATGGACCACCTCAGACCAAATTTCAGTGAGATAGACAGATTTTTTTATAACGAGCACTTCCTTGGGTTCCAGGTTTTTTTGACAATTTTTAATTAATACCTAATCTAAATGAAAACCTGTCTGACTGTGCAGGAGGCTAGGAATTTTTCCAATCACCACATTACGGTTTGTGATTTTTAACCTCAATCTCCTAATTAATTGTGTTATGGGTTAAATTTTGCCTGTGTTTTTGATTTAATTCTGCCTAACCAGAGTCGCGTACCTTACTTCTTATAATTATGTCTTGTTATTTATTTTATTTAATAGTTTTTCTTAACCTATAGACTACACCAACTGTCGTCTTATTAAATTTCATCGTTGTGTTTTCATTGTTCTAAAATAATTTAAGAGAATATATCTCATCTGTAACAAGTCACCTGTAATTAGCTGTGGCTGTTTGTGAAGGCTTTACAAATAAAATAAAGTAGGTAAAATTAAAATAAATAATGACTTTTTTGTTGGTAAAAGTATGGTGGCTTCTTCTGGTTTTTTACAGTCAACTATAGGTACGGAATAGGATCAGATCAAATTCAACGTGTTTTTTTTTAATCTTTTTTTGTTTGTTATTGCTTACAATTGTCAGGGAATTTGACGCGAAGAATTCTCTTGATGGCTGAAAATAGAATTGTAAAAGATTTTTTATTAATACTGCAAATGTTATAACGAAAAACTGCGAATAGTAACCATGCAGCTTCTGTCTAACCTTTTATAACTGAAGTTGATTCAGTAGCATACCATCCTAAGTAGGCAGCAACAGACGAGCAAAGTATTGATTTCGATCCGTCACTTCCTGAAAAGTAAATTTTTATTTTATGAAAAATGAACTTCCACAGTTTCATTGAGTCTGTTAGCTCCTTCCATGGAGAAAATCCATTTCACTCATCACATGTACAACATTGTGGTAAAAATCGCATAGGTAGAAGTACATTGAAGTAAGTCGCATGCGTCTACCACTACTACTCCTTGCTACAGCATTACACAGGTACTTCTGGTGGTACACCTGTCGTATATGAAATTAGGCGTACACAACAAAGTCAACTATTAACAATTTTGCAGACTCACTGTACTAATATTCCTCATCGTATCCCACGCCCCATGAGGCGGCAGTCCCACCTAAATTACCTATCCGATGAAATATCGTGGAGTAGCATTAGATGACTTATGCTACTTACTATACTCGTATAATGTGACGAGAAGTTTTAGAACTGTTTGCGTTTTCTTATCATACTTATGCAGACATAGGTAATGACTGGTTGAACTTATTCGATTTTTCAAAATGATTCACATTTTTTCAATTGGATAACCTAATGGATCAGTTTTTCAAACAAAATCAGTTCTTAAACATAGAGAGGTAGTGGAAGGAAATATTTCATTTCTATTGGAAGTCTCCTTATCTATCTCATTGTGTTATTCAAATTTAATTCCTACAGTTTTCATTTTCGATAAGAAAGAAAATATAATTTTTTTAAATTTCTCTTTCAAAGGAGGAAACCCATTTTTCGTATTTTTTGGTCAATTGTTATATCTTCTAACGCACGCAAGTAGGTCATGTATCCAACAATTGAGTATGTACCTACATAAATATATTATATGGTGATTATTTTAGACTAATTGTAAACATTTTCTTACGATATCAACACATTGTATAAAACCTAGAGAATTATCGTTATTATGTTTAAAGATTAGAAAATCAACCATCAGCTTCTGACCGAATCCCATCAATCCTAAAATTTTTGTCATTTCTGTATGACACAGATATGATTTCAGGCAGGTAATCTACACAAAAACTTACTAATCCGATTTTCATAACGCAGTGATGGGTGTGCTTGCCTTCAGAAAATAATAAGGTTAAAAAATTATTTTTTTGAAAAAAAATTTCCCCAAAATTAAAAATAAAACTTGGTGAGAGACTGACAGTTAGGTTAGCCACCCAACTTCAGTGGGTACCAGGTACGAACTTTCTTCCTCTTTTTTTAGTTTTTTCTACCCTCTAAATTTGTTTCCCTTTTACCTCTCACACTGCCCCTACTCGGTAGCTGGTAGAGAGTTTTCGTACCACTGGTATATTTTGATACATATTATTAGAAACCTTTTATTGGCTTCTCTCTCTTTTTTTTTCTTTTCGAAGAAGCAGGAAAACATAGCAAACACTTTGTAAACTTTTCGCTGCTCTGTCAACCAACGTTTGACTGCTGTACAACTCGGTATGATTTATTTTCCTATCTGTAAATTTGTTTTTGATGCATATGATATCTTATAAAATAACTTGATTTTTTAAACTTTTGAGCATTCAACCCAACTCGGATTCCCACTCAGTACTTAACCTATTTTTGGTCAATTTCTTACCAATGAATTCCCACTCGGTTTCCTCACTTGGTCAAATTTGGTTTCTTTTTAAAAATATGCATGGTTTAAATTGGAAAAACGGATGATGGCTGACTGAGCATGTCTAAACCAGGTAATTTTTTACTCACCTCATTGTAGGTGAATGCCCTTTTTTGTGATAGTGGAGTGTTTCGGGATTTAATATTGGTGTGTTTTGGTTGGATCCTGCAACCCAGGGTCACATACCACAACAGGTTTTATCACCCAATTGTTTTTCAGTCCAATTTTGACATAAATAATTATGTCTTTATGCTGGGGGTCTATCCAAAAATTTTTTGATCAGATTTTTGTAATGTAGATTTTCTGACCCGATTTTTTTCTGATTCAATTTTGATACCGACGTGTCTTTAAACTGAGAGCAAGTTCAAATATTTATCTGATCTGATTTTTGTAGATGAGGTTTTTCAACCAAATTTTGTTCTGATTCATTTATCGGCGTGGAGGTATTCTAATCTGATCATCGTTTCGAAGGGTGTGATGACATCATAATTTTTGTTTTATGCTTTATTAGAATAACAAAGAAGCCAATCAGCCAATTGCAGACATTTTTAGCTTTTCACTTTTTTTCACCCTTTTGGTAAGTTCAAAAATTTGCCTCTTTTGAATGAATAAAATTTCTATGTTCAGTTCGTCTTCTTTTAAATTCATATTTTAAAGCAGTTTTTTAAAATGTAATTTAGAACATAATTTCTTCTGATCTGATTCTCGAGTTCATTAAATAATATGGGCTGAATTTCGAATGTTTACCCGTTTAATTTAGGCAGTTTTAAAGTTTCTGATGAACGCCCTTATTTTCCAACGATACCTGAATCTTTGGAATTATATTAAAGTTTTAGATCCTCGTCTCCGTAAATTTGGAAGTAGCCTTCCTTTTCTCGGTGTCGTTTTAGTTTTTTCATAAATTTTAATTAAATATTCATTGTCCTCATTTCAGTATGTTCTAAATGGGTACCCCAATTTTTGAGCTAAATAAAAGTGATAGAACTCAAAAATATTCAAAACTCATTAGATTTGGCATGGTGAGTAACTTTGTAGGTACTCGAGCTCTCCTTTGTGGCAATTTTGGTTCAATGGCGTAGTAATAAAAATTTTACTTTTTCATATTTCGATCGTGCTAACTATTAGCCTATGGGCTGTTTCTGGGGTGTGTATTTTTATAGACCTCGAACGCCACACCTTGAATAGGGTAAGTGTGTTATCATTAAAAACATTTTATGGTTTTTGATGGTAAAGCTGTTCTCCCATAAATAGAATAACGAAATAGGTTTCAAATTTTTTTGAATACCGAGAAGAATCAAAAGATATCATTAGTTTTGAGGGAAATAATTCGAAAAAGAACCACTATTCGAGTCAAAAGGTGAAATCTTAATCACGACGTCGATTAGAAAATTCAACTTTTTGGTTCCAATTCTTTCTTCTCAATAACGTAGTTTTTTTTTTTTTTTTTTTTTTTTCAGTTTTCTTTGTTTACATCTACAGATTTATTTGACGCTCCATCGAAATAATGAATTACTATTTTCGTAGTAAACGGATCCGTGAGCATATCGAATAGCGTAAACTGCAGCTTGGTATTGCACAAACAAAATGGAAAGCAATTCTGTTAAATTTGTCGCTTCATCGGCTGTGCGAAATATTAAAACATAATTTTAGTTTTTAAAAGCTGTAGGCGCACGAAAATGTATGAACGTCATTCAGTAAGGTATCTTACACTGCCAGTGGATATATTTCAGCTCATTTTCCATTTTTTGTTTTAGTAGTGTATCAGATGAGAATGAAAACCAGCTATCTGCGCAGACAAAATACAAAATTAAGTATTTTAAACAGGTAAGTATACGCCGCAACAACCGCATCCTTCTTCACATGGTGGTATACAATCCAAACTTACACTTTCTGGAACACGCAAATTTGCCTATTATATACTCTCGGAACATTTCACGCGTGGATTTTTAGCTTCTGACAAATATTGGACACAATAATTTACAAACTTGTCGTCGAAACCCTTTCATCACTTTTCATACTTCCATAGTAAAGGTACAGCGTACGGTGGTGATTTAACTTTAATCTGAGAATAACTTGCCAATTTGCATTGGTCAACTTAAGTACATTCTCAAATTTAGAGTTGACTCAAGTTTGATCTTCACTGTGCACCGCACCATTAAAGTGACAAAACTTTTTAATTTGAGGGTGTGGGAATACTTCCTGCATACTCATACAAAACCAATATAAACAATGGAAAATTTTCTAAAAACGAAATAGAAAATTGAACAATAACCAGTGAATCACAAACTTTAATAAATTTAAATCCTTACTTTTTTCCATCAGAGCTGTTTAAAAATGTTTAAAAATTCATCTGGATAATAATATAAAAAGAAACCTGATGGAATTTTCCAGCTTATAATTATTTTAATGGAAATATTTGTAATAATAAAAAAGAAGAAAATAATTTTTTTCATGTTTTCAAAATCAAAACTGTGGATAACTGGATGTTTGTTTTCATGATATAAAATGGAAAACATTTTGAGATAAAAAAATTACAGATGAAAAAAAACTGTAATAGAACAATTAGACTTCATAACATTTTTTAAAAAAGCCTAAAAAGAACTGATTCGAGTTGAAGACCTATAGGATTCTGAAGTGGCTATAATAATATTAAAATTACCATTATCAGATAAAAAAATTAGAGAATTGTTCACTAGTACGAGGACTGCAATTTAAAAATATGAAATGGATTGAAAATTCCAATAATTCCCGTTTACTATCATCTCCTATCTAAATAAAGTGAAATATCTCCCTCTATACCAATCTATTTCACGTGACATCCTATTACCAGTACAGAACAGTGTATGAAGTTTTTACAGACAATGGCCAGAATTATTTTCACGAATATTTCTACTTTCAGAATATTGAAGTAAATACAAAATTATTCGCAATTGTAAGCAGTAAAAGTTATGATGATGAATCCAGAATATTTGACTAAATTCGTATTTTTCAACTCCAGTAAATTTCCATTAGGATTTTTCAAAATTTTGTGAAGTCTCATTGTTCTAAAACAGTAAGCTTTTTTAATCTGTAGTTTTTTCTTCTCGGAATGTTTTCAATTTTATGTCATGAAAAAAATCATAAAGGTATTCATAGTTTTGATTTTTAAAACGTGACAAAAATTATTTTCCTCGTTTTTATAATTATAAAGTTTTGTGTTCGAAAGATTCTGAGATAGAAAATTCTAGCAGGTTTCTCGTATACTATTCAGATAAATGTGAAGGGATTTTTGAACAGCTCTAACAAAAAAATGTAAAAATCTGAAAATATTTAAAAATTTATGACTTATAGGCTAGTTGATTTCCTATTTGGTTTTTAGAGAATTTGATATTTTTAAATTGATTTTGTATGAATTGTAAGCATCTAGTTCCATACCTTCACTTCAGAATTTTTGTGACTTCACCAGTGGAGGTATGAAAAGTGATAAAAAAGTTAAACCAATTTTTACAGAAAAATGTATTCTCCAGTAAGTATTTTCGAATTTCCGTGCATTGAAAGTCATCTCCTAACTTTGTAGTTTAGTTGAACAATATGGGACGACGTTTACCTTTATTCTTAAAATGGGACCATACTTGTCTCTTTATCGCATAGTCGTAACCTATAAAATATCTCTTCAGTATTTCCATTTCAGCTCCTAAAAAAAAAGAACATATTCTGTAATGATTTTTATGTGAGAGCTGTTTTCGTCCTCTTCGGTTAATCCATATAACCGGTCAATCATTCGAATTCAAACATTATTCGACGCATATTTATTCAAAACAGAATAGTGCTGCTTTATAATATTATTCTTTGCGAAGTTTCCTCACTCTTTGTTGAGCTTCTCGGTTCTCGCATTTAGTAAAATTCGGTGTTTTTTTCTATGATCATCGTAAGTTGAATAATTCGAACCCATTACTCGTATTTATGCGTATTTTTTTCAAAAGCTATGTTTATTTTACTTACGAATATCATCAGCTTCAAACTCAGTTGTACCTAAAAAATCAAAATTTGATTGTTATATTATAATAAATCATTATTAGACACACGCTATAGTCGGCCGTATTATGCAGGCTATTGACTGGAATTTATTTCAGATTTTCGTACCCAAAATGCTGACAAACTGTGGTTCCGATGAAGATTCATCTGAAATTTTCATGAAAAAATAAACATATTTTTAAACGAATGTTAGGGTTGAAAAAAAGAAAAACATCGTTAGTCGAATAAAAGGAAAATGCTGTAAGCCTATCATTATGCAAGATTTTTCGAGATATGTCGTGCATTGGAACGACTATATATCAATTGTCTATTCTTATCAGACGACGTTTATTCGTACGTCCAAAGTACCTATGTCCCTCACTTTTAACTGTACTGTCTTTTTTTTTTTGGCAGTATATTATGGTTGATTAATCCGAGGGAGAGGTAGGTATTGAATGTTCAGATTCAAGTTTTGAACATTCGCGAAAATCGATAATACTTATAGATCAATGATAATCATCTACTTAGTATCAGCAGCAAGCTACATCGAATTGGTCAGAGACATACAACTAAAGAGACGTTCAGTTCTCTATACACATTGTGGTACCTACAAAAATACTCCAAGATGAGAACAGAGCTATCAGATTTCTACGTTCTGCGCATCCAGAGCTACACATATTTCATGAAATTTACTATCAAATTTTTTGGACAAGCGTCTGTAATCGGACAAAGAGGACTTCAGAAAAAGTTTACGTGACGAAAATAATGAGACTTCCGCCTTTTTTGGCAATTTTATTTTATAATATAATATTTAATCTGGCTGATGCACTCTGAAATATACATGTGAAAATAAAGCAAAAAAATTATAATAAAAAATAAAATTCTAAAAAAAAGTTTTAGATCAAATAAAAATAAGAACACGGATGACCAGAGCGACAGTCCTATGCCACATAGCAAGGAGCAAGGATAACTTGCAAAAATGTTCCTTTAAACGTCACTACGTACAAAAGCACCATAAAAACACCAAATGTCACCTCAGAACAAAATAAAATTAAGTCAGAAAATGCCACTTTTGAGTTATGCGTATCAAAGTTCTCCTTGTGCTGCCCTCCATCATTTAGTGGGTAAAGCTATCTCAAGTCCATACGGCTTAGAAATTGAAATAAACACGAATTGTATACTTTTGTCAAGATCTGAAACAATTTGTTCGTGCAGAAGAAACTTAGCTCCACTTTTTTTGATTTATTTATTAGCATAAAACTTTCTCAAGTCCCAGATATGCTACTTTTTTACCAATGTTTTCATTCAGTACTCAGTTCAAAATAGTGTATGTGAACTTACAATACCTTTGGAAGATAATTCTCTTCAATACTATACATTAAGTTCCTTAATTTGGCGGAAAATAATAGAATTACAGTTTTTTTGTGGAAAATGTCTTCGCTTGTTCCTCCTATTAATATACTATAATTGGTTCCACATTCCATTGCAATCAATGAAATATATTAACATTCTGAACTTTCTTTTCACTCTCCTGAAAAATACCATTTTTGGACGTAGGCTAGTATTCTTCTAAGGTGAGGCAATGATAGCTTATGATAACACAAATAAAAATATCCTCTTTGACTGAATGCAGACCCTTCTGTTTTTTGAGGATTTCTGTTATCACATTATCAGAGTCACTTGACGCATGCGCAATAACAAATACCCTAAGTGGAAACCTTTTATCTTTGACGTGTTGCTTGTTAGCTCATTGGGAATCTCTTTTGTTTCTGGATTTGGTTCAGATACATGAACTACTTTAGTAAATTGCTCAGTTACAAAATGATTTTTTTGAGCCAGTGATTGACTAATGATATGAAATTATGAAAATATTGTTGATATGGAAACCAAAAAAATTAGTCTACAAAAGATGACCGATATGGTCGACAAAAATTAGACACAAGATATAAATTGAGCTGTACTTCTCACAAGTTTATCCATTTTAAGTACCTACCTACTTGTGGAAAAATAAAATACGTAGACCATTAGTAAATAAGTACAGTAAATCCCATTCGTATCCTAAAATATAATATCTACTGAACGATTTCTACTATATTTCTAGGACTGTAAAATCTTGTGGTGTACTCAGAAAAAAGATTCGAAATGCTAAGGTGGTTAAAGAATTTATGTTATGATTTTATTATGATGCAAAGTTAGTGGTTCCAAAGCAAGAGCTACACGAGGTTGAAGTGGGGATCGTATGATGCCCCTCTTTTGTTCCCAGGTGTTGTGAAAATTGAAAGAAGTGGTGATTTTTAATTCTTTTTTCTCTTTCTTTGACTAATGCACGTTTTTTTGAATTTTTTGGGTGAGTTGTAAAAATTGACCAGTTAGCCCCCCCTTAACAATAATGTTCTCGCGCCCCCGCACTAAGATGACAAACTTGTGTTGTCATTTTGTCCACTTACTAACTGAATTTTTATTCAATTTATGTGGGACCATAAGCAAATTAAAAGTAAATGTTAACTCCTCAAAACTATACAGATGGTGGGAGGTTATGATTCATAATACTTCTGATATTAACAAATGAAAAATCGAAATTAGCTTGTCATCTGGGGAAGCCGATTGTCCAAGATTCCATAGGCCCACTTTCAAGCTGACATAATTAATCGAAAAATGTGGTACATAAAGGAAATAAGAAGTTGAATTGTTCCAGAATAATTTTTTTTAAAGAAATAAAATTATATTGACGGATGTGGATATCAAAGATTCGTGCACAATGCTGGCACTTTCTGGAATCCAATTTTGAGCCTGCATTATTTTACTTTATTGATAATATTTGCTATTGATACGGCAATTACATTGAAAATTTATATGTAGATAAACTTGCCTGAGTGGAATTCTAATAATTAAAATTAATAAGTGTTTTGTTCATTGAAATCAGCGAAGTTCAACCAGTTTAATTAAACATTAATTCATGTTATCTTGGAATTGGAAAGTTTTTTCATTTCAGAACCTCATATTTTTGCCATATATGTTCAGGTATAATTCTTGATCAAGAAGAAATATTTCATTTTTTCACTAACCACTTCATGCAAAACAAAAATTTTAATGTAATGATTCTGAATAGGTACATTTGCTTAACCAATAACTTCCTCTATGCAGACCAAATATAACAAATTGAAAAAATGTTTAATTTTTAACATTAAAAATCTTTTTTTAATTGTTTTTTAATCGCAGTTGTTGACAAGCATTCCAGCTGTTGGTTTTAACATGTGCACTGTTGCCACATATATTACTGGAGTACCTGTTAATTATTTCACGACAACAGTGCTCCTGCAGTGGTAAAGGTATTTAAGATTTGTCACCTTCGAACCCGTGTCATTTTGATACCGCTAACCCCATGTTTTTTTATCTACGGAAATATGGAATGCGTATAATTTTACGGAAATAAAAATTTTGGCGGTTACTTCATCACCCTCTGCTACGTTTATAGTTCAAATATTATTATGTAAGTAGTGGGTATGCATTCTTAGCCGTCATAAACAATTCACCATTTATAATCAACTGAGGGTGTTATAAGGCCTAAATTACGTAAGATTATCGAAGTACCTATTAACTCACCACTGAACGAAGCAGATTTCATTGAAAAGTTAGGTTGTAAAATTAACGGATAGAGTCGCTCGAAGAATTTTAACTGTCCATCGATCCGCCAACGTCGCACAACCAAGAAATAATTCATTGTAAATCCATATTCTATATTTTGCCAGGAGCTCTTTATAAATCGCAAATTGGCTTTAAATAATTCAATCTCTCGTAAAGTCGACACAACATTGCTTCGAAACAGATCTGAGGAAATATCGCATGCAATAATTACAATACCTACAAACTTAGGTATAGTTTTCATAATGCTACCTATTTGACTCTTCAAAGCAGCATGACGCCTAAGAACATATAGTACATATATTTCGTTGAGGTGGATTTTTAATCCGCAATAAACTGGGGACAGTTTATGGTAGACTATGCAAAAGAGGATGGTAGAATCTATAGACCTGAGATGCAACTAATGTAAGAAATAACCCTCGAAGAACAATATACTTGAGTCACACCAGCATGATGGATACCAGGTAGGTATAGCGTTTCCAGGTCTGTTGACTCCACCGACACCATGCTTTATCACTAAGGATAATATTAATAGGAATTTTTTCTCCAATTTTTGCATCGAAGGCCCAATAAAAGTATAATTGTATTCATACATGTAGGTATCTAACGAAAGCTCATGATCCGCACATATGACAAAACTACTTATTTTTTAAATTGAACTTTGGTGTGAGCTTAATCGAGCTTTTAATAGTATATTGTACACTAAGGTTCAAAAGTGAGTGCTTACACTTGAGGAAAAGTTTGCAAAACAAACGTAGCTGGTGAGAAATTCCTGAGTCGAGTAAACTCACTTTGGAACATTGTTGAGAAAGGTATTTTATATAATATCGGAAAGTGATAAAATGTTAAAATTCAATCGAAATGATGAGTCTTTCGCAAAAATTATTAAAATGGAGTAAAATATCTACCTCCTCCTTGTGGCAGATCAAATGTTTCATTCAGAAAGTGTACCTAACTTCTATCTTGATGTAAACTTAATCTACCTCGATGTAAAGTGAATGTTCCTTTATGTAAAAAGATGTTTCAAATTTTTACATGGAGGTGTGTTCATCTTACATTGAGGTTACATTCATCAATGATAACACGATTGACTAATTCGAAAAATTTGTAACCTACACCTTTGCTGAAAATGATGTTTATATTGATATCCGTGGCCTATGATGTAGTACATTGTCCTGTAGAAGTTTGTAAACTATACTATCTATTTTACCTGTGAAAAATAGTGCTGACAATGTGAGTACCTTCTAACTACAGCATTAAGGACTACTCTGTGCTCTTCTGAGTAAAACACTTATTCTTTAATGTGGTACTAATTTCTATTCTCAATACAGGGGTAAAAACTGAAAGGTGAAGGCAGCTAGTACAAATCTTGGTGTAAGTTTCAGGGAAAATTTCTACACAAGAACAGAAAGAAGGAGAGAAGTAAGAAAAATTTGTTAGTGTAAGTGTGTATTTGTTTATATTCAACACACACACAAGTAAAAAAAAATGAGCGAATTTCAAAACAATGAATTATACAGTGTTACCAGATGCAAAAATAGGAATGTGTAACACACTATACAATTCAGTTCATTTGCTCATTAGCACTGAAGCGCGTTTTTTTCCTCAGAACTTATGTTTCAGTGGGAATTTAATATTTTTGTTCTCTAATGTGTATGTGGGAACGGGAGTTTCCCACCAGAAGATATTGGGGCGTACAGATGTACACCCTATTGCTTGTCCATACAAGGTACCAAGAAGAGCCAAGTCCTCATACATGCTGGCAATCATAGGACACGGCGACGCGCGTATATACGCAGGTAGTTGGGCAACGTATTGGCGAGTGTGCGTATATGTGTATTCACGTAGGACCACACTACTCGCCATTCGCTGTTGGTCACTCGCTACATCATGAGCGAGTGTCGCGTTTTGCCCGCCGATTGGCGTGAGTTCGATCGGCAGTTTGTATATATTATTCGCCAAGCGCCTCGTTGTCGTATGCGTATATAGGCCGAGCCTATCTTGGAGGGTGTGGGTGAACCCCACAGCACTCCCCCCAGCTTTTGTGTCGCTCAAAAGCAATACCAAAATAGGGGGAGTTCATCCGCCGAATCCTATCCTAACTTAATATTTCGATGGGACCTAGTGTCTACCATCTTTCTTCTCCATCTCCCAATTATGGAGGAAGGAGGCAAAGGCCGCACCTAGGCTACAATATTGATTGGTGTGGGCCCCTTGTCTGTCCCTATAGGACATCCTACTATTTCTACCTCGTCGATGGGGGGCTCACTGGGCACAATTATCCTGGCGAGAGTAGGGAGTGGGATGAGAGTTAGGATAGAACATTTGAGAAGGGGGCACGTTGCTTTGGGTGATAGACCCTCCAACGTAGCCCCTAGGCATACCCCAAAGTGTGGGTAGCCTAGCTGCCACAATGGGTTCCGGTTTTGGCTCGATTGCTCGAGTTTGGATTGTCCATTGTGGTGGAGGGGGAACAATGGGTTCCACTGCATCTGCCACTGAGTGTGCAACTTCCATCGGGAGCACCGGTGGTGGTTGTACAGTCGGGGCATTGTCCAGGATAGGATTGAGGAAAGATACAATAAGAGGAGCCATTTCTCTCAAGATTTCTCAGACAGGACTGCAGGGAGGAGGTAGGTTTAAAAGAGTATCCTCAGCTTCCTCTCGCAGTAGTTCCTCTTCCCTGGCCTGGTGAACAATGCATTGCCTACGCATTTTGTCTGAGAGGCGTTCCTTTGCAGATTCATCAGACTGGGGTGAGGTTTCGGATTTGGTCTGGTTTTCAGACATGATTGGGTATTCAATTTTCGAGAGATAGGTTCAAAAATGTTGAAGAATTATATGAGGAGAGGGTTTAGAAACAGGAAAGACTGTTCTAAAGGCTTTTGCAACAGCAAAAATATAAAAATGACACGAAAATATAAAAATGGCAGAAAGTAAGAAATAGAAAAGACGACCTAAACGCATGAACGTTTGTAAGACGAATGAAGTTTGTTCTAAGTTCATGTTTAGGGTTGGTCTGTTTTTCTCTCGTCTTATCTGTCGTTTACTTCACACAGTTAAATAGGTCATGTGAAAACTAGCAATTTGATGCCAAACTTGACATGTTTTGGTTTATTCTAAGTCGAGGAATTGTATTTCAAAGATTCGCAATATTTGACAATAGAAATTTTCACCTGCATTTGTGTGTTGATAAGAAGTGATGAGAATTCTCAATCATGGGTGGATTACGCATGTGCGTGTTCTTTTGTCATCGAGGTTGTTGTACTTGATGATGAGTTTTTATAAGGCGCGTTTTTGTGACATGCCGTAGTTTTAACGCTCGATCGAGTGTGCGGAGTAAAGGTTCGAGTCCTGGCTCCGGTAAATCACTTGTTTTTGTTTTTTGAGCTGAGTTTAATTTTTAAAAATGCTCAGTCAACGAGAAATGTATTTTTGGTTTTCCCTCGGTGTTTTTGGAGGTTTTTTATTAATTTCTATCATCGAGTTTGCTAGTTCTCCAGAATAACTTTGTTAGTTTAGCTTAAATTCTGGGATTTTCATCAAAGTTAATCTTTAGAGGATGTTAACTTTTGACTGCAAATTACTCGTGAGTATAGGTTGTAATTTGTGATTCTATGATTTTTGTGCAATCCGAGCAGACTTGCGAGTAGGGTGTAAGTTTTTGTTTTTCATGGAGCCCTTGGGTCTGCCTCACTTCCATTTTATGAGTGGCTTGGAAGGGTCAAATAGTATCTCCACAGTGTCATCATTGAATTTGAAACTTTTTTGTTTTTGGATTTGGAGCAGCTAACTCTAACTTGTTTGGGTTAGGCTCTGAATGTTGTTTAAGAACTTCTGCATTTGATGGATCATTTTTAGTTTTGATTTCGACTGATAAATCAGTCTGGTCAGGCAATGAGGATGTGAGATCACTATTGTGTTTGATCTCTAATTCCTTTTGCTTGATTGTTGCCTTAAGCTGTCCTCTATCCTCAGTAACCAGGAATGCAGGTTTAAGTCTATCGATTGAGACTGTTTTTTGTTCCCCTGCTATCACAATGACAAAGTTTTTGTCATCACGTGATATGACCTGGTATGGGCCGGCGTATGGCTTTTCAAGTGAGCCTTTAAGTCTGTCATCGCGCACCCACACATGAGATGTTGTGGCTAGGTGCTTTGATACATAGACTTTGAGCTGGCCATGTCAAGCTGCTTAGGATATGACGCTATTTGCATCATCCCTGATGTTTTGGACCATCAGTTCGGGACTTATAATTTCACTAGTTGTGAAGAAGTCACCTGGTAAGCGTAGCTCTTCGCCTAGCGCAAGTTGTGCTGCAGAAAATCCTGTGTCTGATTGTAATGCAGATCTGAGGCCAAGTAAGATGATTCGAAGGACGTCAATCCATCTCTTTGTGTCTGCAGCCATAATGGAGGCTTTTAGAGCACGGTGCCACCTCTCTACAGCACCATTTGCTTGAGGGTGGTATGCTGTGGTGTGATTATGTTTTACACCCAGCTTGGACGTTAGTTCATTAAAAATTGAACTTTCAAACTGGCGGCCTTGATCGGTCACAATTACATCTGGCACCCCAAAACGGGCTATCCAATTAAAGTAGAGTTTTTCAGCAACTATAGGGGCTGTCATTTCTGCAATTGGGATTTCCTCTGTCCATTTTGTGGCTCGATCTATCATCGTCAACAGGTATTTTTTGCCTCGAGATGGTGGTAATGGACCAACCAAATCGATGTGTATGGTTTTGAAACGCTCGGTTTTCTTGAAACGTTTGAGTGGGGATTTTGTATGTCTACCGACTTTGGACTGTTGACAATTCAGACATTGTCTTGCCCATAGGTTACAGTATTCTTTCACACGAGGCCAAACAAATCGTGATGATACTAAATTTGCAGTACATTTGGGTCCTGGGTGTGACAGGTTGTGCACACTATTGAACGCCATTTTTCAATATTGTTTGGACAAGAATGGTCTGTCCTTGCCAGTACTAACATCGCATGTAACAATAGCGCTATTACCTGGGATTTTCCTAGGTCTCAGTTTTAAGTTGGATGACTCATTGGTTAGTAATTCCTCGAGTTCCAAGTCCATTGTCTGATCTCTTGCAATTTCAGGATATGGTAACTGAGTTGGGACTGAGACTGCATCAATCCTGCTTAAGGCATCTGCTGGGATGTTAAGTTCTCCCTTTACATACCTAATGTCAGTAGTGAATTGACTGATAAAGTCAAGTTGTCTCAGTCTCCTAGGACTTGCTGGGTCAGTTTTCTGCGTAAAGGCATGTGTGATGGGAAGATGATCGGTATAAACCATGAACAATCGACCCTCTACATGGTGTCTGAAGTGCTTTATCGCAGCATGGACTGCCAGTAACTCCCTATCATATGTACTGTAATTTTTTTCAGCTTTTGATAGCTTTCTCGAGAAAAACGGGAGTGGTTGATTGATGTCATTTTCCATTTGGTACAAAGTAGCACCAATCGCGAAGTCAGAAGCATCGGTTGATATACATAATGGCAGACTGTCGTCTGGGTGAGCCAGTAGCGTTGCATTTGCTAGCAGATTTTTTATATTTTCGAAAGCTTGTTCAGCCTCCTGGTTCTAAACAATCGGAGTTCTGTCTCTCTTCTTGTTAGAAGTGCACAATGCGAATAGCTTGCTTTGTTCAGCAGCTGCATTGGGCATGCAATGCCTATAGAAATTAACCATCCCCAAGAACCTTCTCATAGAAGCGATGGTTGTTGGTTTTGGAAATTCTATTATTGACTGCACTCTGGTCTTCGTTGGAGAAATACCTTCTGTCGAGATTGAATATTTGAATAGCCCAAAGGGCGTGATTACCGTTGTCTTTGGTATATCCTCTTTGGGCACAGGTATTTGATGGAATGCCTAATTTATGTCCATCTTTGTGAAGAGTGTTTTCCCTTCATGTATGAATTAAACTCCATTATATTTGGAACTGGGTAGCGATCAGGGACTGTTTTGGCATTCAGGGCTCAATAGTCACCAACGATTCTCCATTTGCCGCTAGCCTTCTTTTTAATTAAGATAGGCATACTCCATGGACTTTTGGAGGGGCGGACAATACCTTCCTGTAACATTTGATCGTACAGTTCTTTGGCTTTTGCTAATTTCTCGAGAGGTAATCTCCTAGCTTTAGCCACGCAGGGTTGCCCTTTAGTTTCAATCATGTGGACTGTATCATGTTTGTATGGAGCGTCTCTTTTGAAGGATGGCTGTGTAATGCCAGGGAAATCTTCAAAGAGTTTTATTAGTTTTTCGTTGATTTTAGTGCAACTATCTAGCGCTTCGTTTATTTTATACAATAGCGTTTTGCCCTCTACAAATAATCCTGTTGTAGAATCGATAAGCTTAGAATTTTTCAAATCGACCATTAGACTAAAGTGTGCTAAGAAGTCTGCACCGAGGATAGCGTTTGGAACTTCTGCAATGGTGAAGGACCACATCATGTCTCTTCTCAGTGCGATGTTAACTTCGCTAGTCTCAATACCGTAAGCTGGAATACTTTTGTTATTCACAGCCTGGAGGTGGTATTTCGGAGTTCGTACTTTATGAGATTTGCTAGCTGGTAGGATGCTAAGGTCTGCACCTGTATCTACCAAGTACCTTCTCCTGTGTTGCCTGTCTTTTATGAACAGGCGGCGCGAGTATGTTTTTAAGGGGACTTCCGCCGCAAAAATGACCCCTTGTTCTAGTTTGACTCTGGCTTTTTCGCATTCCACCAGGCACATTTTAGAGTGCACTTGGCGGCTGCTTCGTCAAACGCATTATGGTAGTAACACCATTTTTCATTCCAAGGTTTTCGGTTGGGACTCTTGGTTTTATTGCTGTTACGAGGAGTTGTATTTTTTCTATCTCTACTCGTTGATCTATCAGATTTTTGGTCTTTTGACCTACTCTGTCTGTTAGATTTGTTATTGAACTGTCTGGACCTGTCTCTCTGGCTGCTGTAATTTTTGCCAGAGTTGATTGAGTCTCGGAGATTTTTGTTCTCCTCTTTTAAGTCCTTGAAATTGCGGTTCATTTCAGCAATTTGGGCTGCCAATGTATTTTCATTAGTTCCAACCTCTGATGATATTGCAGCTATTGTTGTGCGATTGGCATCAGCCGCTAGTACATCATCAGCCAGTCTGGCTAGGTACTCTAGCTTTGCCTTAGTATCAGCTCTATTTGCTCCAAGAGTATAAATGAGTCTTGCATTGTCAGCTGGCAATTGTTTGCAGAACTGGTTGGCAATTAGTGCTGGGGTGACCATGGTTCCTCCGGTTTCTATTAATTTGGCCATGAAAACCGAGGGTTTATCGTCTCCCAGTTTTATGCCACCTAGGACTTTTTTCAGTGTTTGGTCGTAAGTCATTCCAAACACTTGTTTGACTCTGTCACAGAACCATTTGAATTTATCTTCTATGTCGGCTGGACAATTCATTACGTCTGGTGCACTTCTCATTATCTGGGGTGGCATCTCTCCACAGATCAGCTTTTATTTTAAGTGATCTGGGACTTCTTCACTTTGGAAGGCGCCCTCCAGTAAGGCTAACCAGAGGTCAAGTTCCCGTGGTTTAAATTCGGGGATCTTGACTTTGTATCTCTTTTCTGCTGGTCTGGGAGCTCGGTTCTGCTCTCGCAAGTCCAGGACATTTACAAATTGGTCGAGTATGTCATCGATTCCACCAGCCAGTTGTGGCTGACCAGCAGATTGTGCTGCTGGTGGCTGTTGGCTGAGTCTAAGTCTAGCCAATTCTGCTTTAAGCCTTTCAGTTTCAGCTTGGGCCTCTTGTTTTAGTCTACAGCCCTCCTCAGCTTCTTGCTTTGCTATTTGTAATGCTGATGGCATGCTATTTCTCCTTTCAAAGATATTGCCAAACGGAAGTGTGCAAGGGTCTAATATTTGTGAGTCTGCAGTGGTGCTGACAGTGCTAGGCTGTGCAGAGACAGATTCTGCAGGGAGCTGTGTGCCACTCCTCAGTATCCGGATAACAAGTTCCTCTTGGGAGACTTGGGTTTCAAGCAGTTGTGCTTGGGTTCTCCTTATTTTCTTCTCTGAGTCAAGGTTGAACACAGAGGTATTGACGTTTGTTGCTGACTCTGGAGGGGTGAGTGGATCAGTCTCACTTGAATTTTCCAGCTCTGCTTATCCCTGCCCAGTCCTATGAAGACAGGCAAATTTATTACCACTAACAGAATTAATTTACAATTGGTTGCCTGCAAAAATACAAAGTCACAACCTCTATAATGTCAGCAATTGGGTTACTCAGTAATGCAGCATCACCATTAGTGTGTGTGCTACTTAAGATTTTATTTCCCCTGTTGACGCTAACTTGTATGCGTGAAACTCCCTTCTACCCTTCACAGCTGAAAATGAAAATAATTTTCTGCTCCTCGAAAAATAAAATTTTTTGGTACAAATAGTTCTCTCGTAACAAGCGTTTTCACGCCAGCGCTAGTTGCGCCTGAGAGGTTGGTAGCGCTAGTTGCGCCCCGGTGGATAGCGCCAAAGTGCCCCAGAAAAAGAGTGAAGGAGGGAAAATTTTTTTTTATTTAAATCACGTCGAGGTCACCACTGTGGGAACGGGAGTTTCCCACCAGAAGATATTGGGGCATACAGATGTACACCCTATTGCGTGTCCGTACAAGGTACCAAGGAGAGCCAAGTCCTTATACACTCTGGCAATCATAGGACACGGCAAAGTGCGTATATATGCAGGTAGTTGGGCGGCGTATCGGCAAGTGCGCGTATACATGTATTCACGTAGGACCACACTACTCGCCGTTCACCATCGGTCACTCGCTACACCATGAGCGAGTGTCGCATTTTGCCCGCTGATCGGCGTGAGTTCAATCGGCGGTTCGTATATATTATTCTTCACGCGCCTCGTCGTCATATGAGTATATAGGCCGAGCCTATCTTGGTGGGTGTGGGTGAACCCCACAGTGTACTTATACATAATATTATAGGTATTTTGATAATTCCATTTTACGTTAATAATTTCTATTTCAAAAAGATGAGGATTTATTTGTGTTCAAGCGGTACGGGATTCGAACCCGTACCGGCCGAACACCTAAAACCCCCCTTGTTCACCGCCACCAAAAGCCAGCACTGTATACACTCGGCCACAATGCCGGGTGACGGTGTTCGAGGGAGAAACGGCAATCAGCCTACGTAGTGTGGCGGTAGTCGCCACAATTTGTATGTTGGTACTTTTGTTTCTTTACCACAGGAGATTGACTATTTAAAAATGCTTGGCTAATTCTTTAAGAAAATGTAATGCATGGTAGTGGGGGAGGGATGGGAATATGGGATTCATACCTACGTGGCATTATGAAGACTCTCGTGGCTTAAAAACATAGATACACCTACGTTATTCATAATGTTAAATTCAATATAGGTAATTAATAAATAATTGAGTTGACAAAAATAGCTGACTTATAAGGGTGAACAGTCACTCCCAGTGAGGGAATAGCTCTTATGGGGTAGGTATATACTGTCTCCTGTGGTGTTCTCTTTGAACAGGCAGATGATATTTGGTGCGAAGCGCTGGATGCAGATAGGTCCTCTTTTTCGGATACCCTTCCTCGGTGAACCCCGTAAGTACATATTTCTATATTTCAACAGATGATTGGAGCAAAGTTTTTAATTATGATACAAAATTGAGTTTTCCCTTTCATCAAATTCCTAAAATCAGCAAGAACTTTTCTGATTCTGACAGTTGCAATTATGAAGAATTAAAATCCACGTCTAAATGCGCGCATGTCTGATGTATGTTCTAAATTAATTAATTTTTACCTTTTTTGTTTGAATCTGTATTATAAAATAGTGTTCCATAAGAATTGTACATAATCTTCATGAAATTAGATGCCATAGTCCAAAGTTTTATATTTTCTTGGAGTTCGTCAAATTCTAAGCTATAATCAGTGTTTTCATCTAATTACAAATGATAAAAATTAATAAATATATTTTAAGGTAAATAAAATTAGGCAAATACGAAGAATAGATGTGATGAAAAGAATAATGAGTTAGAAAAAGTGAAAATCTATCTTATGTTTTGTAGCAGTAATAATGGAGTGTGCGCAATGTATGGAAGGTATACCTACAGAAATTCATAAGGAACACGTAAAATAACATGATTTGGGATCAGCGTCATTCCCAAGAACAAATTTCAGTTTACCAAAATCACAAAACAATTCCGGCGGAACAATCATCAAGAAGGTAGATTTTACAACGGAAATATAGATTTCAAATTATTATGTGTAAGTATTGCAGGTTGCGTTCTTCATAGATTTTGAGAACTTTGTGTATATCATAAAAAAATATTTTGTAATTTTGAAAATCATGGAAGGATTTGGCCTAACTTCGAGCTTAACTGAGATATAAACCAAAAGTATGCTCACACAAAAGTTTATTTTGATCTGTGAAGAATTACACCTACCTGTTTGGGCACAAATTTCAACTTCAAAACTTCCTTCTTAACATTAGTACCTTGGTAAGTAGTTGTTGAGAATATATTTAACTATTTTTGTAATTAACTACGTTCAAACAGTAGAATAAGTCTGTGAGTGAGAGGAGTACCACTATTTCTATGAGGTAAATTGAGAATGGTAAACTATTGAAATACAACTATTCGCTTTCCTTGCACGTTTATGTGTACTTCCCTTACAGTGGTAAAATATCGATAAAATTAATGTTTTAGGAATTCCTATTGTAACAGCTTTGTGGAGCTTTTAGATCTGGGAATCAAATAGGGGTCACTAAAAATTGGTATGTTAGAAAATCCATGACTTTAATGCTCCACCATGCTACCACTCTGTGTAACAAGCGAATATTGCATCCTGATCAAAGGGTGATGGTACCTTTGATCATTTAGAACAGGATATCCAGGTAAACACAAAAATCTGGGTCAGAATTATGGCGGCATAAAATAAATAAAATAATATATGGGTACTTTATATATAGATGAGAAACTTGTCACATTTCTGCATTATTCATTTCATTAGCGTGATCAGATATATGGGGATCACTCCAGTCACAAGAAAGTTCTTCAGTGATAAAGTCGCACATAGTAAAGAATTTCTTGGCTAACCGGGATTCAAACACACGTTTCTCAAATACACGTCTTATATTTAACTGCTATGTCATCAGATTGATAAGACAAGTGAAAATTAATATATACTTTATCAATGAAAGAATATAAAATTATTCGATGAATTTGTTTCAAATATTTATGATGACACACAGCATCGCAACTAGCATTATAGTTAAAAGTGGAAAACAGAAAAAAATGGCCAAGTATACACCTTGTGTATTATTGTTCTAAAACCCATGAATGGAAGTGGATTTGATTCAGTTTAAGTGGATTCCTAGCAAGGTCGTAGATAGGTTCAGTTTCACAGGACCAACTTACTGAAAGTGAAGACCTACTGCACATGTGCAAAAAATCTATGCCCCTTTATGAGTTTCATAATCATGGCACATTTGATTAACATTGGTGAGATAGGGCTACTGGATATGCAGTACTAAATGATCGAAAGAAGGTACCCACATACTCCTTTGACAACGATGAAACGCTGGGTGAGTTCAACAATATTATTAGATGTGGTGGTGGGTTGAGTTGAAGAAGCTGCACCCTTAAACAATGCACACAGTTTACCTTTATCGGTCGTATTTACACTATATTGGAGGTGGGTTAATCTATTACCTAGTAGCTTTTTGTTGGAGGGGGAGTGGTATGCGTTCCATCGTGTACCACAAAGGTACGTTAATTTTAAAGAACACATAGTGCGATCACCAGTTTTTTAGGCTACTGAACTTTGAAATTCAACCAGTGCATCTCTAAAAATTCTACTATTTGATAAGGATTAGGATTTACTGGTTAGTCATACCACCTCCAAGAATCATCCTCCAAGAATCATGGGAAGTAGCGTATTTTATTATGAGAGCACAAACTAAGCGATCCTCGACGAGTTACAATTTGTAACACGAGCTGCAGGTGAGTGTTGTAAATGGTACCAGTCGAGGTTGCTCACATTGTGCTCCAATTGCGAATGCTATTTTTTGCAATACATGCGTATGAGTCTGATTGGTTGGTAGGCGGAGTCGAACATTTTCATTGCAGGATCAGATACTTGTTTTGTTCACTGTAAATAATTTTTGCTCCTTGGTCGGAAATTTTATGTTTTGGCTCTTGAGAACGAATACCTAATCGCGTATATTGCCACAGGTATTGCAAAAATATTACTTCTCCTTCAACACAGTACAGTGGTTTCAAAACCTTCTCTATTTATTTGATATATTATTATATCCGACAATTAAGCGTTTCAAAACTGTTCTATTATGTAAAAAACATAAATAAAGTAAAACGAACTTTGACCAATTTTTAGATAAAAAATTTAACCACTGTCCTCTAAATGATTTAAACTGGCTCATATAAAAATATTTTCGAAGTATTACTATACAGGATGAAAATAAAATTTCCTAATACAAGAAACAAATAATTCTGAATGAGAACGGCTGATCGAAGTTGTATCAAATGGGTTCTTTGATGAACTGGAAAACTCGTGGGTTCGTCTTCACCTTCCTCTAATTCAGTATTTTTAACATAAGTTTCTCTCCAGAGCACACGAAAAACGAACTTCATTCGTAGAGATCGACTCTATTTTTCCAATTGTGACTTAAATTTCAAGTTTAAAATTTTAATTCTCATTTCAATGAAAGAAAATGTCTCGTAATTTTTAAGTCTCTTCGAAAAGAAAGTATAAAACCAGTGCCATTATTACGTAGGTAAATAAGAAGGTAAGACTTCAGTAGGTATCTAAAGGGTTCATTTTAAATATTTATTGAAAAAATTATCTTGCTCATAGTAAAAATTCAATGACCAATAATTTATTTCGTCGTTTTAGTAAGTTTTAAAAAACAAACGCCTGAAATTATTTTCATTTTTCATTTTAATAAGAACTCTTAATTTGAGATATTTTCATCTTACCTAATAACATTTCTCTGAAGTATGTAGTAATTTCGTTCATATTGTCTTGAAATCCTGAAATTTTGCGTTACAATGAAATTCTAAACCTACTTTACAAATTGTAAAGCAAAAATACCTAATTATACCATCTTCCGCGAAAAAATTTTCATCAAACACTTTAACCTTGGATTTCTTTATCTTGTTTTGTAATTTCTCTAGAGCAATGTCCATTTTCATCAGATCCTCATCTGAAATCATGAGAAAATCCTATATTTATAAACTTGGGTACCTACTTAATTTACTATTAATACAATTTTATATTCTTTTTTTTTTTTTTAGAAATGAACTTACTAGCTGCTCGATATTTGTTTCTGAGGATATTTGATGTGCCTTCAAAAATGACAGTAAATAGGCTTAATATTTAAGTAAATTTGTATTTTCAAGAAATCATTTAACTAACGAAATTTAAAATAAAATTTATACTTTTTATTAAAGCTCGGGATTCTGATCCAAACCATGCTAAGTAATAGGCCATTTTCAAACAACTGAGTGAATTTTTTTTGTTTCCTTCTATAAATACAATGCATTAAAAATTCATCTATAACCTTGGTAAAATCCAACTAGAAATTCTTTAATTCGGAGCGAGACGAAGCGATTTATTACCAACTTTTTAAATTTCTCAACATCAAATTGATCTATGCTGAGAACTCTAGCTTACTCGTAAAGATGTGTTCCCATCCCTCATAATTCTCCTTCTCCAAAACAATATTCTTCATAATATTGTTTTACTCAAAAGGATTATTGCATTTTGAATGTGATTTAAATTCTCGCCCTTTGATTTCCTTTGGATTTCATTCCATTTTAATCCCATACTAGTCCAGGTAATATTCACATTTAATCTCCATTTTCTCTTTCCTTCTCCAAAATTCTCACCAAAACTTGCACCAAGATTCGTTCAGACCACCTTTACCTATCGGTTTTTACCCTGTAATGAAAATAGTAATGTGTACCACATTTATAAGTTTTGAACATTGTGTGGACTTCGTCTAGTTCAACACCACATTATAACCCAATAATTTTTTTTTTTAAATTAATATTCATCCACTGATTCACAACCTGGGAGACCAAAAAGGGATTTTATGAAAAAATTTAATTACCTACTTACATAATTTAACCTGGTTACCGCAGGAGTGATAAACTTCGGCCTCGAATCAGGCTAATGGTGAAAAATGAAGAAATTTATGTCCTCTCACTCAAAATATGGCCCAATGGAAAATTAAATTTATGATTCGAACACAGAATCTCAAAAACGTATTGAACCGATACACAACAGAAGAAACACAAAAATTGAAAGTTGCTAACTAGATAGGTAAACTAGGTATTTACCTTCGTAATGATAATGACTATTAATAGGACATTATACCTACCTATAAATTATGCGGAAATGAGTGAGAATCATAATTAACAATTATTAACACCCGTAGGGCGCACGGATAGGCATATGCGCACTTCTACAAATTAATCTAACCTTGTGTTGTGTGGGTTTTGCTCAGAAATCAAATTAGACTAGTGGTAGTGAACCAATAGCTTGTAAACCAAAAAGTGTGTTCGCCTTACATGATGCAGGGACCAGCCACACAACCTACCAGCAAGAGTAATAATACACCCAACACCACTGGTAGGAAGTCACCACAATACCTGAGTAAGATAATCGATAAGTACCGAGTGAAATAACTTATTGGGTAGTACTGGAATTTCTGTTCATTTTTCTAACTCCCACAATGTTCCATAAGATTTAACTGGAAACTTACCAAGTTCAAGCAAAAATTTTAGTCACAAAATATGTCAAAAGATAAATTCACTACAATTTTTATAATAACTACTTTTGCAAACTTCTAATGCCTTCTTAAAATAACCTATTCTCAAAAAAATTTACTTTTGAAACACCTTCTAATAAATGACATTTATATATGCACCTTTTAATACCATTTAAGACCTATGTATAAAGTCTTTAATTTATACATTAGGTAGTCTTTACTTTAAACATTATTATAGGTGCATGCATCATTTTATACATTGGTCCTACTTACTGGGCGCAGCCTTTGTTCTTATTTTCTTTGGTTTTTATATTTTATTTTACTTTATTTATTTTGTAAAAGTTTCTTCTCTGTGGGAATTCGAATTTCTGATATCTATACTTGTGAGCAAACACTGTGACAATGGCGTCATGAGGTTTGATTGAAATTTAGGGGATAGTTTGCGCCTATATGTTTCTCAATTGCAAAATATTTATTTATTTCTATTTGTTTTTTAGTGGGAGTTATGCTGTAAAAATAGTGTTTGACACACGTGCACGTAGTAGGTCATTGATATTTGTGTGATTTGCATCACTCGCCTTCTGTTTGTATCTACTGCAAAAATCACACTCTTTTCAAAATCACCTGCTTTATACACTTGAATCACAAATAAATAATTTTGCACCATTTTCCCAACATGATGGACAGATTGGCCACCTCCCATGGTCACAAATTTATTACATCTATGCTATGCAGGACATCAAAATGTACAAACCTGCATATTTTTAAGACGTCTATATTTTTAGAAGGAACACCCTATTAAGCACTTGCAGTTATCTGCTTGGACTAATTATGCAGGCAGGCTATGCCTAATTATTAATTTTTCTTCGGTATCAATTATATCTATACATGAACATATATGGATATAAATTTGTTAAGATAGGAGAGTAATTCTTCAATCTCTGTTGATACTTAAGTATCGTTCTTGCATTCGGGCCTGAGTAAACGCCTCCAATACTTTGGCGATCATGGCAGCTCAAAGAAAATATTTGAGTCTTGTGGAACTTGGAATTGGTTCACACGATGTGTATCCTCATTTTTCGATTAAAAATGATCAGAAGAGAGTTTTTTCTCGTTCCAAATTAAGTAGAGGTAAATATCATAAGTTTCCAAAGTAGCCAATTGAGTCGACTGACCTTTTTTGAAATAAATGTGCCCGCGACCAAATTCAACAGAGTAATTCAATGCAACAATCTGAACGAAGAGTGTCGTCAGCAAATCCGTGATGCTCGTCCCATAATCAGCTACCACGTAATCGGTATAAAATAATTAAAATTATACTTACAATTAGGTTCATAATATGAGTTTTATGTACTTACTTATGGCTTACGGTTACCATGAATGCTTAACAAATATGACGTCACGCTGCCCAATAAATTAACTGAATCTATAGGTAGGTAAGTACTCACCTGTTACAGAGACTTAAGACCTAGATTTTCATTTTTGTTATGTAGGTACTTTAAATTTTCATTTGCTCCAAGTTATTTTCTTGACTGCTTTTCCTTATCAACTTTTTTGAAAATCATTTCTCTTCTTTAGTAGTATGCTGCCAGATTTTTTCTTACCTTGCTGATGCATATGAACGAATTCGTTGTTAATTGCTGTATTAAGCTTTTCATCTGGCTTTATCATGTACAAATTATTTTCGTTAGTTCGATCTGAAAGAGAATGATTCGTTAATTTATTAATCACGCCAAGAATAAACCGCTGGAAAACTAGCAGTGGCTAAAATGAAGTCCTATAAACCAACCTACTCCGTAAGGCCAATTTGGTGGTTCCGCATCTAGAAAAGTGTAAAATTTCGTTAGAGAAAGTATATTATGTAACAAAATCCACGTGAGTAAAAGAGAACTCTAGGGTAAAGTCGCCTATTATCGCCCAGTTCCTAATATCGCCTACCACTTTATTTCGCCCTGTAGTGGCGTGATCTGGCGGGAAAAAACTTTTTCATGTCTGGTATCGTAAAACAGTAAAACATGTAAAAAGATAGGTTCCAGAAGCCAAAAACCAAAGAGTGAGAACTGGGAGAAGAAATCTAGGACCTGAAAACTTTTTTAGTGTTGTCTTTGGATGGCGCTTGTGACTGATGAGCTGAATGCCAAATGTCGAATCAAATAGTGTTGTGATGAGAAACGTTCAATTTGTAATTTTCGATAAAAAATTCCAGCATTCATAAATAATTAAGCAGAATATTGCGTCAAAGAAAGTGAGTATCATTTTCCCTAATATCGCCCACTTGATAACATGTAGGCGATATTAGGAACCACATATTTTAAACTGTTATCACTGAACTTCTTTGCTTTCATGAATAACTAGAAGCGCACGAAAAAGGAGGAAGAGTTGCTACAAAGGGCAACAATGGATTTCGTGTTCAAAATGTTCTGTGTGGGCGCATGAGGTTTGCGACGCTGCCTTTGGTGAAGTCTCAAACAAAAAAAAGTACATTTGTTCAAATTGTTTGAACTGATAAAGTCAAAATCTCTTTTATTTTAATTATAAGTAATGTAAAATGTCAATTTTTTCGATTTTTCGCTAGGCGATATTAAGATAATTGATTTTTACATGTAATTTTGGTGGGTGAAATTAGGAGCCCAAAAATAAATTTTACAATTTTGACTACTCTGCTTTAAAAATTCATGTAAAATCAACGAACCTCCCCTCCTTCATTTTAGCGTGATACTTTTGTAGCAGAAGGATGTATGAACATTTTGAGCTATTTTCAAGGTTGATAGATCAAATAAGTGAAATTTTATAGTTATTTTTAAAAAAGTAGGCGATATTAGGCGACTTTACCTTATCCTTTAACACTGACTCCGTTCGGTACTCGCAATAACTTGACTGCCATGGAGGTACGAATAAATTATAGTTTATTGTGTACAAAATGTACTTAAACTTACTGGCCATTGAACCACTTTGGTCCACCTTACATTCGCTCATCTTTTCTATTCTATAAGAGTGGGAAAGGGGTGTTTTTGGCCTTGTTTATTCATAAGAAGAAGGTCCACACTCTGCTTTGGTAATATCTCATGTGCAGTTAGCTATGCAGGAGAGATGTTGATCGAAGGCACCTGATATTTCAGATAGTAAATACATTGACGTGAAAATTAGAAAGTCAATTATCAACTATTTGGATTTGTTACGTTTTGTTGTGCGGAATTAAATGTAAACATTTACTTGGAAAATATTTCCACAAAACTTCAATGTTCTGTGAAGATGACCAAATATTCAGATAGTTTTAATTGTTCATATTATCATATGTATAGACAAGTAAGTGGAGCTAGGATGAAGAATGTCGAAAATTTAGCTTAGTTTTCAATGATCTTCGCTGAGAGAAAAATAGATTGATGAATAGAGCATTAACATTTGGAGACGGTGAGTTAAATTCAGGGTTCTTTTTTCACTTCAGAAAGAACAGGCTCAATATCTCCCTCAGCAATCTCTTTCCATTTGTTTTTTCAACCTTTACGTTTTCATTAAAAAAAGTTTTCTAGACAATAAATACTTCAATACATTACCATACAGTAGTTTAATTTTGAAAGACTCGTATTAACTTTACATTCTTTAATATGATTATGGGTAAGGGGGTAAGTTTTTCCAATACAGGATTCCCAATCAGTTATCTTCCAAATCATGTTTTTCAAACCAGTGTCGTTTCTCAATATCTTTTCTCTACCTACATTTTTCTAAATGAATATTGTTCCCAAATTAAAATTAAATTCAAGTTTCGTAAATACCTACTGATTTAGCCTTCAGGTATAGGTAATATGAGGTTAGGTGTGATGGATAATTTTTTTTGTAAATAAATTTTTAATAATCATGGAATGACATTGTAACTTTCGAAGTACCGGTACCTATGTAACTGAAAAAAAAATCATATTCCATTGATTATTATATTGATAAAAACAAATTAACATGATAGTCGCATTCTTCAAATTTGTTAAACGAATTTTTTTTAATTGCCTATGGTATAATAATTAATTAGTTTCTGAAAAAAAAAAAAAAAAATCCAGTAGGAAACTACTTTGGTCGATAAAACTAGTTTTGATTTGTGATTTCGAAAAACCAGACTGGGAAAATTGAACCATAACTTGATTATGTTTAGTAAGAACTATATTATCACATGGTAATCAACATTTTTGTAATTACTATAAATTTATGAATAAAATATCATCTCAACTCAATATGGTAGGTATCTACTTGCCTAATTTAAAATAATTGGAAATCTATAGGTGGGAACCGCTATACCTTGTCCTATATAAAATATATTTGCCAGTTATAGCTGGCAATGAGATGGTGGTGTGGTTAAGTTCACCAATTTTAGCTGGCAAATATTTAGGTCCCAGATTTGATTCCCAAAACCGATACTATACCATAATTTCTATAAGGTATTTTCATTGTTACACTAAGAAGGAATTGTTGGACCAATTTTCATGATTAAAGTTCTAAAATAAATGTTTAACCATACAGATGTGCCATCAGAATAGAAAAATTGCGTGGCCTCCTAGGGGAAAAGTTATGGATTTTGACCTACTCACCCCCAAATCATTGTCTGATATTTTTACCTTCCTTAAACATATTTCCTTTTCCACATTAATAACTCAAGTCCAGAATTTCATACTTCTGTATCACCCCCTCTTTGAGATATGGAACGCCATACAGTAACAAAACCGAAATGTAAATTATATTACATCCATACTGTATGGCCTACATGACTCAGTCAGTTAATGGGTTGAAAATGAAATGAAAAAGAAGAAAGAAAACTGAGGGGAATAGTGAGGGAAGGAAGGGTGCCATTTTTTGTTAAGAAGTTTGTTCTACTTAATAAGTGGGTTGTCCTAAAGAAGGTTTTAAGCCTTAGTGGAAGTCCATAGCTTCCTTCGATCAATTAGCGCCAGGTAACCAGACAAACATACAAATTTGTACCAAAAATTAAACATCTAAAGCCATAAAATGGACTCAGGTTTTTCACTGGATTCACAGGAACGTAAGTATGTTGCTTTAATTCAAAAGGACCGAGGAACTAAAACAGATGAAAAAAGACCTACTGCGTATACTCAGTAAACCTATGTCCATCTTAGAAATTCAGAATGATTGCATGTTTCATTAACATTGTTGAAATAGTGCTACTCCAGTACTAAATGATCGAAGGTCGCTTCCCTGATTGTAAATTTTTAGATTTTCCTCCAAGTACATCCATCGCTTCCTTATTGTTTGTAAACTGAAAAACCAAAACATAAAAATGAGAAAAACAGTAAAAAAAACCACTTTATTTCTCTTTCCCAAGATGCATGATTCTCGTTCTCCCATTCGAGCCTTGTTCTTCAGTTCGGGTAAGGATACACTCACCGATCTTCGTCCTTTTGACGTACGATTTCGATCTGGCGATATAATTGAAACTGCGGTCATGCATTTCATATAATTCTATAATTAGGCCTACAAAATGACAAATCTTAAAGATTTCAATTCTATAACTGAATACGATAGAACAATCATAAGTAATAGATATCTGGATATCGAATACTGACGAACGTGATCCTGCGTGTAAGTTTTCAAACCTTCAATCCGAAAAATTGTATTATTTTTCTCGTTTTATTGGAAATTTATTCAAAAATACTTATTCTACAATAATTATTCAATAATGATCGATAAAATAATTCCTACCCATCAAATGAAATGCAGTGGCGAAAGAACATCTCCACCAAACTAAAAAGAGAAGAAACAAACGTATTATTATATTTAGCAATTACTGTTAATTTATTGGTGGGTATTCAAATGTCCATGATTTCCAAACATTATACGATATTAACATAACCGTACCATAAAAGACAACCGAATACAAAAATAACCGAACTCGGACTATAAATTTCATAATAATTATGAAAAGCCGACTTGTTTCGATGTGTAACACTTTTCCAATTCCACTGAAACTAAAAAATTTAAAATACTTTCTTAAATAACTTTAACAGCAACTTTTACTTTCATTTCAGCTGTAATAAATTTCGCACGAATCATATAAGTATTTTAACAACTGCTATCTAAAGTCGGTATTCTGTTTCACAAATTTCACACTAACTTCGCGACAACCAGCTGTGTTTAACTTTTCACATATTTATTGCTGATCGTCGAAAAGTGCTGCGTAGGTACCGACTTCATTTGATTTTTTTCTTCATTCTTCATTATTTATTTTGTATTTTTTATTTTTTGTTTTGTACCTATTCAAATCCAACTCCTAAAAAATTTATGAACTAGAAAATTAATCTTTGTTCGTTCCTTCCCTACAATTCCAGCATCCAGCCTCTCCTCTACAGGGCAACTATAGCTAAAGATACTTGTATAATGATTTTATCAAATTTAGTTTTTCAAATTATTCTCTACACAAAATGAAAAAAACAAATTAATACGTTTCTTACGGACTCATCCATTACACTTGCACATACATTATTCGATTTGAAGCCTTCCTTATTTCTAGAAATACTATACCTAACTCTTTACCCACCTCTTCAAATTAATTTCTCACTCCTTTTACCACAAAAATCTCAAAGTTCTTTTAATAATATTATTATCAGACGGCATCTTTTCGAACTTGTGGTATCGCTTCCACCGTCCACCCTATGTTTCACTCAAGAATATTCATTAAACTCCTACTTTCATTTTATATGACATCTTAGTTCAAGACAATCTATTCTCCTTTAAGGTTAACTTCATTTTTCCTGTTTTCACGGATGAACAATTTTCTATATTCTTTTTTTTTTATTTTTGATACCTGCAATCATTCGCTACAAATTCTTCTTATAGGTGACTACTTTTTCAGACTATGTCGGTGCCCTGAAAACACAAACAGATATTTAAACATCAAATCCCATTTCCCATCGCATTATCCGAATCCTACACTTCCTTACATTACTTTCCATACCAGTTTCCCAAAGGGGGCATACACAACCAATTCCCTTACAACAATACCGACAGTATTATAAATCCAAAGCACAAGACCACAGACTTTGGTAAAATCATTCAAACTGGACTTTAGCAATAGTCAGGTCTCAAATATGTAGAGAAATTGTTTTCAATCTTAAAAAAAAATAAGAGATATGTGTGTAAATGTTAGGAGATAAGTAGTGAGATAGCAAATTTTTTTATTCCCTTCTATTCATTATTATTGTCCTGCCATTAAAAATAAAGAAATTGATTAATTTTTGTGAAACATTACAATTTTGTTTGGAGAGTGGCTACAGACTTGGACAAAGTCTTCAAACCTTCCTTGAAGCAACAAAAATAATTTCTTAAAATATTTTCACAATCTCTTAAGCATTTTTATACTTATGGATGAACATACCGTAATATTTACTTTGCATTTATGAATTATGTTGTATTAGTGTTCTCTTTTCATTTAAATTTTAAAATATTTTTATCTCTATACTCTACAGCCCGGCAAAGACAGGCATAACTTTTATTTGTTAATAATAGCAAAAAAAAATATTATTGTTGCTTTTGAAAAAAGTGTGTCCGAAATTATTGAAAGTTTTTTTTTTATGATTTGGCTTGAATATGAAAGAATCAGCCCATCCATACGGATTATAACATAATTATCTTTGAATGTTTTAAACTCATTGTACTATCAATAAATGAGTTCATCTTCAATGTATAAGTGAATCAAAAATACATAGAAAATTCTAAATTTTTAGTTCAAACAGATCCCTAGAAATTTTTTCAAAGTTTTTGCATTTTGATACAAGCCTGATCATTATTACACAGAAGAATATAAGTATAATTAATTAACAAGTGAGACTGATTTCTTACAAAATATAGGGATTTAACATGTTTTATAAATTCAGTGTGATCAGAAGAGTGATATTTTGAAACTGAATTCGTATTATAAGTATTGAATTTTTTTTTAAAACAAATCATTTATTGAAGGGAGCTTTTTGCTTTAAAAAAAATGTATATACATTGATAATGTGGTATGCCAGAGGGGCCTACTTAGGACCCACCACCCAACAGGTTACACATTATTTTTTATAAAAACCCACAGCCACGGCTGAAAGACACACGAATTAAATCCCATTTGCAAAGGGAGGCAACTCCAAAATGTTGCCCCCAGACCGGCTCAGCCTACCAGAATTTGTAGACCAGATGTCAGCGTGGAACGACTATATTTTTAAATCTGTGTACCTCGGAACTCCATAAAAATGTACTTACATGCTGCCATTCTGCTTCAGATACATATCAGGAACTGCACCACCGAATTATTGCCCATTGCCTTTTAATTAATTAGCACATTTTTCAAAAATAAATAAATATATTAGACCAAGGAAAAATGATGAAAATATACAACATGTTGCTCACTGAGCTTTCAAAAAACGACTGACTGTAAGCCAGATTCTCCCTCCGAGATTTTTAATAGAATAAAAAGACAAAGAGAACATATCATACATGGAACATTGTAGAAAATTCGGCGGAGAATTATGAATAAAAGAATATATGCTGGGTTTTATGATAAGAGAGATGAGTGAACTGAAAGAAACCAAAAGATGAAACATGAAAAAGACATGTAAAATTTGGAAAATTCGAAGAAGTAAGTTAGAAGATGATCGAAATATTAAAGGTGAATGACTGCGAATATGAGTGAGAGAGAGAAAAGAAATACGTGAGAGAGAGACAGAAGATGAGATAAGAAAAATAGAGAGAAGAATGATAGTGAAATGAAAGAGAGTGACTGAAAAAACCACGGCAAAAATCATTGTGAACGAATATTATTATATTTAAAATTGGCCAAAGAGGAAAAAAAATATATATATTGATTATTGGTTACGAAATTAAAAAATAGGGGTGGTAGCCTCATGCGTCAATAATCTTATGAACACATTTACATTATCCCGTTTAAATGAAAAATTTAATTTTAAAACTCTCGATAAAAATTTCTACCAAAATAACGTCTGGTATTTTCATGATACTCTTTTCCACATAATACTTCGATATTTTTTGTCAAACTTTAGTGACAAAACTTAGTGGGGTACAAGGATGGCAGAATTACAAATTAGAATTTATTTTTAAATTATAAAATATTATTATTTTCTACCTTACAACAGCTGCGGTGCAAGTGGGTTCAGAAGGAGACAGGGTAGACATGTCACCATTCCACCCAATAAAGTTGAAAATTTTGAAAATATGCAAAAGCTGTCCAAAAATTTTTTTCTCACTCCGTTTGCAACAGCAAACATTTAAAATTACAGATATCTCCTCAAAAACTGCTGCTCTGGATTCGCTGCAAGATGAAGATAGTGCATTGCCTTGTCTCCAAACAAAGAATTTCTAGTAGTACCACTGTCAAATTTATTGGGTAAAAGTTGTTTTAAAACATTTAATTGAAGTAAAAATAATTCCATTAAAAACTATCGAAGCTAAACACTTGAAAGGTAGCAAAGTTTAGGGCCGTGTTTACCTGCAAATGTGGGCTCAATATAAATTTTTCTATCGCACATTATGAAACTTTTAGTTGTGTACAAAAATTTTGATCATTTAGAAATTGGTCTGCCCCAATATTTGGGGAATATTTTGGGATGTCTCGAGGATGTGTAAAGTCATGATATGAGCCTGCAGCCTCACATTTTTCTATTCGTGCTGTTTTCACAGCAGAGTCACAAGTATTTTATATTATTATAAAGTATTCGATAGTTAATAGTTGAAAAAAGTCAAAATGATAGCCATGTTTTTGGTGACCTATTTTTGATTTTAAAAAATCTTTTATAAGTAAAAAAGGATAGAAGTAATCTGCCGCTTCAAAATTATTTCGCAAATATTTTTGTCTAAAAGTTTTCGGCTAACTTAAAATTCTTCGGTAAAAAATTTGAAATATTCAACAACATAAAATTTCTACAAAAATAAAAAAATTTTTGTTCAAATTTTTGGAGTCTGAAAACTTGTGAAATTTTATCATTGCTGCCATTATCGGGTTTTTTAGTAAAAGCCAGCAAATTTGGTTCAACAATATCAAAATTTCAATTCAACCAATTCCTGTGTATCCTGATTTCACGGGTTTCACAAAGAAAATTGAAATTCAAACTTCAAGTTCCAGTCAAGTTGGGCTATTATTGGGAATTCGAGAAAATGTCGGTAGCAGTGACGATGCAATTCAAATATTTTGATACTTCTAGAATACAATTTTATATTGTGTTTTAAGGTAAGAGTTGTATAATTCGATATTTGGATATTAAATTAATGGATTTTTGGTTGGTAAAATTATTTCTTAGAATGTATTAATTTATTTTCATATCATGAGTTGAGTCGTGGGGTAAGATGAATGTGTTTCTTCAATATCAAAGCAGAAATGAGAATGAGGTATTATAAATATATTTCTTAACATTGATTTTGCGAACAATGTTTGATAGGATTATTGTGGGGGAGCTCTCACAAGTTCCAGACACCCGGCTTATCTGGACACTTCAGAAATTTTATTTTTTCTTCTAAAATTTTTGGATAGAATTTGAAGTAAGTAGGAAGGTTATTGGCCTCACGGTGGTAAATTCCTTATGAATTGAAGGTACCCCCATTGAAATACCACAATATGTCCAACCGATTGCAGTTAAGGTTCTTTCTCTGAATCTTGACCGACGAGAGAAACCACCCTTTCCTCTGACATTCCGCACTAGGTATAATGTTAAATTTTTTCCAAATCCAAAGTTAGTTCGTGTTGGTCCAGATTTTCAAATGTTCCAGTGATGTTAATTTCAAAGTATCAACGACGTGTTCGTTGGAAAGAAATCATCGTGAATCCTAATTAGAATAAGAATTATTAAAGCTGATTCGTTATATTGTTTTGGTGTTATTACACGCAGATTTCTGTTTAACTTAGTGTCGAATTTATTTGAATATGATTTCCTTTAATTTTGATAAAGTAGGCTTTTTACCAGTCTAGGGGGAAGTAAGCTGATCGATGCAACAGGTTATATTGTGTGAAGGAGGATACGGTATTTAGCTATTTGGTAATTAAATTTTATAAGTGTCAAGCAATGTGTTTTTTGCGGATACTTCCGAATCACCAGCTGGCTATCCAGGAAACTCATTATGTATACAATTAGGCCTTAGTTTGGTTATCGTAAGTTTGAAATAAACATTATGGGAACGGTAAGTCGGTGAGGGTAAGATTTTGTGTTGTCGATGGGATTGTATTTTGGTGGCATTCTCCCACCCCATCGGCAGACCAGGGAGTTTTCATTTTTAGTCATAGAAAAAAATAATACATAATATAATCAAAAGTTTTTTCCATTGACTTTTTAACATTCCAAACATAAACTTAAAGACCTTTTTTTTTTCTGATTTCTCTTTAATTTTTATTTTAAAGTACGATTACTTTTAACTTAATATTTAACTTAATATAGTATGCTCTTAATGTTTTATGTCTGTAAGACTTAGTTCTCACTGAAGAAAATCTTATTCATTCCTAATGTTTACCTTTGAACCCACTGAAAACAAGAAAACACGCTGCTCAATATACATACAATAATATTGGAATCGTGTTCAAAATCACTCAAATAAGTAGATACTGGTGTTGATAATGAGCGAAAAAATATTAAAATACCTACTATCTATCAATTAAATAGAAATCACATTTGAATACATTAATACTTTTTATTTGAAAATACAGGTATAAACACAAAGTTGACAGAAATTTTGTACATTAATTATAATTGAAAACGAAGAAAATATATTAACAGTATAGGTGTTTCGCATTCGTCAATGTCTATATTGAAATTATCGACTTACGTCCTGTTAGTTGTTTATTAGTGAAGCCAAATGTGTAAACCTCTCCTCTCAAAATCAGAAATTCTCTGCAATCTTTAGCTTCAACGAGAACTAATCTTAAAATTTGAGTAGATAATTCTGAATTTTAATTTAAAACGCAAGTACTAGGTAGGTATCAGTTAAATGAAACAAACGAACAGTGATCTGAATTTTATTGGTGCTGTCCGCAAAACTGACGGATAAGTTATCCTCAATAATGCTGAGCCTTGCTGAAGCAACTCGCCAAATTATTCAATTTGAGTCAACGCCATTCCTTATGATTATATTAGAGGGCATCTCCGTGAATCTTAATTTTCCATCACCGGGCGAAGGCATTACCAGCAAAAATTTATCAGACAGTCCGATTTCTATATTTTTCGTCGCATCCTGACTAAATTTCTTTTTTGCTTTGAACAATTCAATTGCTCCGAGTGTTTTCACTATGTTACTTCGAAACACATCTAAAGCGACAAAAATTTGTACACTGATTGTAAAACAAATACGCAAATTTTCTTAACACAAAATAAAAAACAGTGTTTTTTGTAAGCTGCTTGACCCACCTCTTAGGCAGTATTTCGCCTTTTCGTGGACTCAACCACGTTCCCAATCCGGTATCCATTACCAGACCTGACTTCGGGCAACGTTTGAAAACCTATCAATTTGGATCTATCAGAAATTATCAGGCCTTATTCCTGGTGTTACAAGAAAAATTTTGTGCTATCGTGAAATCCCCGGCTACTCATTTCAAAATTGTAGATATTGCTCTTTGTTTGGCCTAAACATGCCACCTTTAATTATAATATTAATGTACTGTACATCTGTACTGTAATTTATAGAGCTGTAATGAGGTCAATCACTTTCTGCAAACAAATTTCATATTAAGTATCTTCACAGAATTTTGTCCCGCCTAATGTCAGTTTTTTTTTTCACAATGTGGTACACATTATTTTATTTTCACTACTGTGTAAAAACTGAAATGTGAAGGTCGCCAATACACATCTTTCAGTGCAAATTTCGGTGCAAATTTCAACGCGAATCTCAGTGCAAACTTTGAAGTGAAAGTGAGAAGGAAGAGTTGAAAGAAAGAAGAAAAAAATCAATTGGTAATTTTTCCACATAATCATTTTCACTATCATGGTTCAATGACCAACTCACAATCAGTGAAGCGATTAATTTACCTAAATTTGGCATCTTAGCGGTGTATTTCCAGCGGATCATCCAGTATTTACCAAGAGTCAAAAGAATAAAAATAAAATAAACACAAAGCATACCAGAAATATAATTATTTGTGAATATGCACTTATGAGCTGGTACTAAAATAAATCAACCAACTGCTGTACAGTTTGGTAATATATGAAAAGGGGTGTGTACTGCAAGGTGGAAGTGAAACTTGATATGTTGAAATTTGTATTTTGAAGAATGAATGTTTTGTTGGTAGCATGACTTTTTGTTTTTGTTTTGCATAAATGTTAAAATTCAGATAAAGTTATATATTAAATTTAAAAAATTCTTTTTGCCTATTGGTGAACACTTCAACGTCAAAATTAAATCACGCAACCTTTATTCCATTGATAAGAAAGCAACAAATGAAAATGTATAGAGAAGGCAAAGAGTGGTAATGTTTTTTGTTTCATGTGCTTCCTTGCATGATTGTTTTGTTAATGTGTAAACATTCTTGGTCTCTAGTCTGCTTCCTCCTGGGTGTAAAAAAATATTAGATACGAAAAAGTTGAGATTGCATAAAAAAACTGCATGGCACATTGTCCAGTTTCAAATTCTGTTTGTCACATAACACACACACACACACACACACACACACACACTCTCACAAACAGACATCTGTGGCGAGCTGATGGTGCTCAACTGAATGTTTACACATTAAATATGTAGGGACCTTCGCACGCCTTTTTTTTATTTAGTTTTAGGTAGGTGAGTCTTTTCCTTCACTTTAAAATAGTTTATCTAGAAATTTATTAGTATTTTACCTTTTCTGTTAGAATCCACGTTATAATAATTTTTATTATATGATGCATACATGTGTTTCAGAAACTGAGGAGCTTCAGTCCAAAGTTCAATATTCCCTTGAAAGTCTTCGTTGTCTTGGTCAGAAGAAATGGAATTCCCTGTTGGAATGTTTATGAATTAATTTTAAATACAAATGTGGCTGCCTAACGGAATTAGTTCTCAAATAGTGTGAGATACTCATAATTATAGTGTTTTTCAAAATTTTTGACAAGTAAGTTCATTAATTATTTTGTTTTCATAACTTGGACTTAGTAGTCTATTAAGGAAAAATATATGAACATAATTTACCAAAGTATTTTGTTTGTTAACAAGCAACAGATCATCATTTCTATTATGTTCAATTCTTCACTAGTACAAAGATGCCCTCCTGTTTCCAATAATTAAATAGAGATGAAAGTAGAGAAAAGAACATAAAAACTAACAGAGCTGGCGACCAATCGCTACTTGGCTGTATTTGTCAAATGTCATTACACTGAACTGTATCAGTTAATAAATGAAACATTTCTACATCAAAATAAAAGCATTACAAAACTCATAACCACCAAAATTCAGCTACTCACCTGCCTCTTGTACATTAACTGGACGCCCTTTAAGCCATTAACAATGATCCTAAAATTTCTCCAAGTTGAAGTTGCAATTCAATTACATTCGTTTAAGTATGAGAAATATTCACATGACAAACATTTGATGGATGTTACTGGTCGACCCACTGAATAAGTTAGAGGGATACTAGGTAATGACAAAATTATAATTTCCAATAACTGTGACGTGGGTACAGTAAGTACCTTTATAATTACTGTAGATATAATACTTTTCGTTAGTAGAAAAAGTTTTCATTCTCTCTGTTTTAATAATCCCAAATAAGGCAATCAAATACTACCTATTACTGATTGTTTGAGGTGTGAGTTCTTGAGATTTATAATTTCAAATACCACTGTCTATAAATGATCAAATAAAATTCTAAAAATAAAATTTAGATAGCAGTAACTATTCACTGTTGAAGTAGGTACGTTAATAGATCGTGCACGAAAACATATCATTTATTTTATTGAAATAAAAAAAATGAAAAAACAGTCAATCTCTTGAAAATTAGCTAATACTACCTGTTACTTAGAATTATACATATAATATTTTGCCTTACAAGTTTTCTCGATTACATCGAATTGAAATTATTTCTTACTCTTACCAAACACCATTCTTCGGAAATACGAGGTCGTTTCTTTCAGCTCTTTCAGAAAATCTAGAATATTATAGAAATTAAATTATCAGTCAGGTAGGTACGGAGAAAATTATTAGGTTATTTTCGGAGTCAAACCCTCAGAAATTATTCGAGGGCTCTAGTCCCTCACCGGATGTTCCATAATTAATGGTAGGGTATGGTAGGGTAGGGTGGGAACACTGAACGGAGCAAAAGTGCACCGAATACAGAATCCTAATGGTATCACACAAATCCATTCTTCAAATCAACACCAATCACTCCTCAGAAGCAGTCAGCCTTGCAGTACACACAGCTACAACAACTGATGCCTCGATCATTGCCATGAGCGAGCCATACGTTAGACACGGTAACATGTACTCAACAGCTCCATTTGAATGTGAAAACACCGAGTTTGCAGCTCTCCTAATCCGATGTGATGTAAAATACAAACGATTACCAACTACAGGACCCAACCTAGTTGCTATAGAAATCGGTAATGTGTGCCTGGTTTCCACTTACTTATCCCCAAACAACGAAGTTGGTACCACATGCCTTACATTGGACCAATTACTGCACAATCACCCCAATGTTATTGTCATGGGTGACCTAAACTGTAGGATAAGCGGATATTCTAACCAACCTCTAAGAAGACGTGACCACCTGGTACAAGAACTCATCGACCTGCACGGCCTGGAAATATTGAATACCACAACCCCAACCATAGACCACAATGGAGTTCTTGGGATAAACGACTTCACACTGGCCCGTGGATGTAACATATCCAACTGGAAACTTGACATAAACACAGACTCCCCGTCTGATCATTGTTACATTACTTTCCAGGTTGATATGGACACAACAGGTGGTATTCTTATTACAAGCACCAACCATGAGCTAGTCAACCAGCTACTGAAGAACTCCACATTACCATCAGTAACAGCAACCTCCTACATGGGTTGTCAAAAATCAGCTGAGTCCGTAACCAAATTCCTCACTGACATCACCATCAAAGGTACCACAACAAAAATCGTCCAACCTCGAGTGAAGTGGTGGACTGAGACTCTTGAAGAGATGCAGCGCACTCTCAAAAGGCTCAGAAGAAATGCCTGGCGCAACAAATCCCGCCATACCCAGCTGCTCATAAAATCACTCCAATTAGATCTGAAACACGCAATCGTCAAGGCCAAAAAAACTGCATGGAGGCAATTTATCACAGTCAACACTCCTTGGGGGAAACCCTATAAGGCCATGACAATTCCAAAAAAAGGTCACCAGCTGATTTCGAGTGAAGTATTACTACGTGCCAAAATGGAAGGCACTTGTGTTCATGAACAGGCTACACAGCGACCACCCCCTGAAATTCCACCCCATGACCCAAAGATGGCAGTCAGTAGAATCGAAGTTGCCACCATTCTCTGTGGTGCCAAAAATAGATCTGCCCCAGGGAAAGACGGAATTAACTACAAACTACTGAAAAGGCTAAATATATTATACCCTGACTACCTCAGTGAACTATTCTCCTGTTGCCTAAGGCAAGGTGTCTTTCCAGATGTATGGAAACCAGGGAGATAGTTTGGGTCCCAAAAGCTGGTAAAGACCCATCTAAAGAAAGTGCCTACAGACCAATTACTCTGCTGAGTACCATTGGAAAAGTGTATGAAAGATGTATTGCAATGTGTCTCCAGGATCACGTAACCTCAAACAACATCCTTTCGGACCAACAATTTGGATTCCTTCCAGGAATCTGCAGCGAACAGAGTGTCAGAAGTCTCTTAAATGACCTGCAATCACATCGCCAACACTTCAACTTTACAGCTGTAGTTTCAATCGACATAAAGGGCGCCTTCGACCATATACACTGGCTACACCTGCTGCAACAACTAGAGAAGCACGCTGTGCCAAGGTACCTACAACAGGTGATAAAGGACTACCTGAAAGACCGTGTTGTTGAGAGTGGCACAGAACGCCTTCTCCTAACCCGGGAATGTCCGCAGGGATCTGTACTAAGCTCCATCCTTTGGAATATCTCGTACAACTATGTATTGGAACATTTTGCAGCAGCCGGCACATTTACAAACTGTTACGCTGATGACACCGTTTTTTTCATTGGATGTAACTCACTCACTGGAACCCGCATGAAAATCGAAGCTTTCTTAGACGAGGCCTTTGTCATTCTAGCCAAAAGTGGACTGCATCTCAGTCATGAAAAAATGGAAATAATGATCCTGCATGGCCGGACACTTGAAAAATACACCCCTCGTATAATTAATTTCAATGTCTGCGGAACAAAAATGCAGTCGCTGCACAAGATGAAATACCTAGGCATGATTATTGATGATCAACTTAGCTGGATCCCTCACATTGAATACGTCCTGGAAAAAAGCAAGAACATGCTCCCTCGTCTGTTAGCAATTTCCACAAACACATTTGGCTACAGCAATGAAGCCAGAAAAATCATGCTGCAAGGCACCATTGGTGCATACTTTAAGTACTGCTCAATGGTGTACTCACATAGGCTCCCAAAAATGCTCAACAAAATCATAAACCTACATCGAAGAATGGCCGTCAACTGTGGTAGATTGTACAAAACTGTCAGCTACTATCCGGCCACCGTAATTGCGAATTACCCACCCCTTGAGCTAGACATATACAGAAGTGCTGCAATCCAATGCTGGAAACGTGGATGGGAGTGGAACAAAGAACATGAAATAGTACTCCCTTTAGACAAGCCTTCACTGTCCAAAACCATAAATTGTGTGGAACAGAAACTTATGTCAGTTTGGCAAGATCTGTACAACGGAAGTGGCAAAGGCCTATGGACCCAAAGGTTACTTCCCAAAGTCGGTGTCAACATTGATATCGATTACCACCTAGCGCATGCTCTCGGTGGTCACGGCGCCTTCAAAGAATTCTTACATAGATTCAAGCGAAGTAGTACTGACAGATGCGAATGTGGACTACTGGAAACAGCAGAACACGTTTTCACCGTCTGCAACCTGTACCAAGACAACCGTCCTGTTGTTCTGGACAAAAAAGATGCACGAACAATCGAGTACCTACAAGCTACCATGAAACACCTATGTCGAAATGAGCGCGAACTCCTTCAGTATTAAGTTGAACAGCACCTGCGTCTGACCAGACATTGAAGCTGTCACTGCCAAGTAGCGGCCTCTTAACTCCCTTCTGGCCTAATGGAGTCGTTAAATCTGAAATCTGGACCACTAACTCAAACCTCCAACAAGAAAATGCACTTTGGCTCGCAATGTTGGAGCCCTTTTCAAAATTTTTAAGCCCCACTTATTCCGAACACTTTGTACCAGTAATTCAGGAACCTAGGAAGAGAACCTCGCTGAAAAGCCAAAAGGCGCTGCGAGATTCTCACATATTACTCTCCATTCATGACTGTGCCCTCCAAAATTTCCAAATTTTGGCTATTGTCAGGCTAAAGGCAGGTGTTGACAATAAGAGAGATAAAAAATTAAAAAATTAAAAAATTAAAAAAAAAAAAAAAGGGTAGGGTAGGGTAGGGTAGGTTACTGCTCAAGGAACAGAAATAAGATAATGTAAACTAATTCAAAACGTCATGTGTTCACAAGAGATACAAGAGATAGCCTAATCATGAATTGCATAAACGTACCTACATATGAAACCGTAAATATCGATAGGTAAGTACCTACGTGAATAGTAACAGCTATAAATTAATTTAATTATGAGAATCACTGATAAAATGAATAATGTACTCTGAAAATGAATAGACACATTTGCATCGGTAACTGATGGACCGTCTTTGAGAGATACGAAATGTATAAAAAAAATAAATTGGTATTTAGTAATCTTGAAGAAGAAATGGGAAGAAAAGAAAACTCGCGAAAAAATAATTAAAAAAAGAAGGTTGGTGTATAGAGAAAGGGGCACATCATACAGACACGGATGAATGCAGCACACACTGAAGTGCAAATGAAAAAATACAGGGATATAGCATGCAAATTGTTGGCAAAATGATTATGATCGGGTGCGTGCATAAGGTGATTTGAAAAACAGGATGTTCAAGGTATGCAGAAATATACATTTGAACAAGTTAGAATAGTTTTGATTCCTCAACCAATTAAATAATTTTGGCATCCAAAATAACGTACTAAAAGTTATATTCGCACCTCCACGAGCATCCCCAGATATGGACGTGCATATGTCCCTCAAAACAGTTTTTAACATTTATCTCAACAAAAATCGTGTTTTTTTTTTCGAAACGCTGGTGAAGTATGCAAATATTTGACACCAAATCTCCCACCAAGAAGGTCATATTAATTTTAGTTGTCGGATGTCCCTATTCCCTGCCTAATAAACGCGAAAGATGGTACTTTTTCATGGAGCACTGTAAGCGTAAGTTCGTACAGTTGCTATAAATATAACTCAACCTGTAATGACTCAATACTCAAGGTATACGCATTTTTGAAAGAGGGTCAAAATGGGAGACAACGGGGTCCGATGACATCAGTTATTTATTTTACATATTTTGTTGTTGTTTCACAAGCTGATATTATAAATTGTGAGGGAAAAAAGAGAAAAACTTGGAAATTTTTCTTAGTTCCCTTGAGAACCGACCGGCCTCTTATTTTACCCAAGACTATGAGCCAGATACCTCCGTCACCCACTCCTCTCATCAGATCTGCAGAAAATTATCGACTGAAAATTTTTTAAATATAATTTTTTTTTTTACCTTACTGTTTGTAATTACAGTCAATAAAAAAAAACTGGAGCACATTCCTCCTTATTCACCCGCATTAAGAGACACATGCAAAAATAAATGCATCGTGAGAATTGTGTCGTTATGAATTGAATTTATTGCGTCAGTATAGCAACTGTATTTTTAATTATAGTTTCAGCACACAATGAAAAGGTATAATCGTAGCGCTCACTTGGAAGGGAGGGAATTGTGAAATGACTAAACTGTGTGGTTCCTAGAAATTTTCCCGAATCCATTTTCCTAAAAAGCCATTTTCTCGAATGGACAATATCCCAAAAATTTTTATCCTCAATCCATTTTTTCTAATACCAATTTTCCAAATGGAGAACATCCGAAAATGTTTTCTTTTTTAAATTTAATTTTGCTCTTCAATGAAAGCCTGAAAACTCGGATAATGATTAAGTGCGAGGTTAGGTGAGATGGACTATTCTTTTTTTTAAAAAAAGAATTTATCGTGTGCATCTTCAGATATATTGTGGGAGGTTAGGACGAAGAGGTGAATTTTTATTTTTTTGAAAAATAATTTATCTTGTGCCTTTAAGTATTTTAGGAGGTTAGGTTAATACTAGAATTTTTTTCGTTGAAAATAATATTGCATTCTTTTGGAAATTTTCCATTCGGAAAAATGAAAATTCGGAAAAAAAGATTTGGGAAAATGGTATTTGAGAAAATGGATTCGAGAAAATGACCCAGAATCAAATTGTATAACATGCTGTTAATTATAAAAACTTTAATTCCAAACATTTTCATACTTTACTCTTTTTTTCAAAAAAATCTATATTTATTGAGATAAACATGGAAAACGGTTTTGAGGGGCATATCCGGCACAATATCTAGGGACGCTCACGGAGGGGGAATATGATTTCTAATGTGTTATTTTACGTGGCCAAATTGACCAATTAATAAGGAAATCAAAACTATTCTTATCATTTTTCGAATAAAAAACATCTCTTGACTGGACCACATTGGGTACACTTAATTCGTGTAACCATTTCAATGAGGGAATGCACAGATAGTGACCCTTCTGTTTACACATTATTCACAACGGAATTGAATTTGTTTTTCAGTGTTCGTCATAGTTACTTCGATTCCCTGTTTTAATATAAGAATTTCAAGAAAAACTTACAGTCGTTGATGAAACCATTCATATCCAAGAATTTCGTATTCGGTATTAAAATGAGGTAATGCCATTCATTCAAAATATCAAAAATTCTCCGTAGTTCCTCACCTGCATGACAGAACAATAGTTAGTCTATTTGAAAAATTTAAGGCTAAATATTCTTCATAATTTTAAAACCAAGTATTTTGGATTAGGTATACGAGTATCTATCTACCTAATATTGAAAGTACTACAAGTTTTTAAGAATTTTTCAGTATGACAAGGATTTCACATATATTTTTAATGTTTACTTGTATGGCCAACTATGTTTTATTATTCAAAGGTAGACCTTTCATATGCTTACTGTGGAATACCTTGTCGTGAGGAATTAGTATTCTCACCAGAAGTTAAAATCTACAGAATTAATTGTGTGTTCAGCCACTTCATACTATAAGTATGAGAGAGCCAAATCCTCGGCAAACACTGGCGATTTTGTAGCCAGTTTTGAAAGTTTATATACAGGATTTGACCCATGTACACAGACACACATACGTACGTATGATACTGTGTAATCTGTAGCGTCATTTCCTGTCTCCATTGAGGTGATAAGAAATGACGCGACGCATTTAGTATTGGGCTGTGACATCACTGAGATTGTTATCTGGTAATTGATCACAGCCCGTGCAATGTATGTACGTACAGGTATAAACATACAAACGTTCGTGTGTAATTTGTTTAACGTCATTGAGACAAATATTTGCCAGCCCTTTGGGGTGGCAACTGTTGTCAAGGGGTGCGAGCCCCTATTCCTCATACCAGTGAGTCCACACACTTACCAACAAACTGTAGTGTGAGAAAGTCTAAATGAAAGCACACTCACAGTCGAAAGCAATTTTTTTAGAAAGGAAATTAAAAGATGAAGGATTTTTTGACACAAATTTTATTTCAGTGGGGGACAGATCAAATTAAAGGTGAACCAAATGCTCAAAAATCATCTCACACACACACTTCACTTCCATAAATTTAAATGATGTAATTTAGTAGGCTACAATTCACAGATTACTGCATCAAAACATACCATCCTCCTATTATTCATGAAGATAGGTGGAATATTTTGTGATTGGTGATAAAAAATGTTTTTTCCCACAGTGAAAACAGAAATAATGTCAAATTTTGTTTTTATTCATATTTTTTCTAAAATACATCAAGATAATTAAATTTGGTATCAAAATTTAACTTATTGTATTGGCTTCATGGAGACATACAAAGTTTTCAAAGCAATTTAATTTTTCATGGCATATTTAAAAATTTTATCAGGAAATGGTCATTGGTATTAGTTGACATACTGAGTATTGGTACACAGGGACACATATTAAATTCCTATTGAATATAAATAATTTCACTTTCAAATACCACTAAAATTCTCACACCAATTCTACAAATTGAGAAGAAAAAATAAAAATTTAAAATTAAACCCAAAGGTGGAAAAATTTCCAAAAATTTCATTTTTTTTAATCAAAAATAATAAAAAGAAATTGGTTGGCAAAGTATTTTCTGAGCTTAATTCAGAGTCCAGTGAGAATGTCTTTCAGACTCATCAGATTAAGGGAGTTTTTCTGAAAATTAATTTGAAGAAATAAAATTGGTTCTCAAAAAACATGGTTCTTATATGGTCAAGTTTGTAATGAAAGAAAAGAAGAAAATATGGCATTACATTGGGAAAATTGTCCACTCCAATGAGGCAAAAGGCAAATTTCAAATGTAATTTTTAAGGAGAATGAGCCCTCATTTCAATAAATTTATATTTTCTCTCATCAATGACATTATCTGGATTTTGAAGAAGAATAGTCGTGTTTGATTGGACTATACCAACCTACACCAGACTACACCAGACTACACTAGGAGGGCTTTCACAAATGTAGGAATGTTATATGACTTTGTGCCAAGTTTTACTTGAATATTTGTGGAATATCCCTACCAGTGTGAGTTGGTGTAAGTTAGTGTAATCCTATCAAACAGAGCTATTATTGTGTGCGAAGTGTGTACAGTACAAGTTGGTAGGACATCAAGAAAAATTTCTTGTTTTACTTTTAATAAGATGAATTTTCAGCGGTATCAACCCTTTACATGAATTTAATTCGCTCATAGATTTTCAGTTTACCCTCAAAAATTATTTTCCAATAATATCTCACTTTTTTTTATTTTTCAATGAACAAAATATTTTCAAGCTTATATTGTTTCACTCGGTACCAGTTTACCCTACCACAAACATATTTCATGCTGTGTAATTGCTATTGTCTGCTGACTCATATGACAAGTGAAACATAACTCTGAATGAAAATTACGTCAGAAAACAAGATTCTTTCACACTGTATAATATATTATACAATAATTTTTGTTTTGTTTTTTTGCTCCGGGAGTGCTACAGCACTACAAGAACCCCTCTTTGTAATGAATTTTGCCCTATACCACGCCCAAAGTAATGGTGCTGTGGGAAGTATAGTTGAAATGGTGACAGACAAAATCAAGAAAATCGTGAAAATGGAACTAAGCACGTTAGATGTGGCTATATACCGGTTTTTGCTGAAATATTGCACTGTTGCTCACATTTCAACCAATAAATCGCCTTTTCATTTGAGCTGTAACATTTTTACTCATTTTGACGTCATGATGAACAGAAAAGCTGTTGCCGAAACAACTTCTTTCAAAGATAATCGCGAACCAAACGTCGAAGTGGGCGATGCTGTTTTGAACAGAAACTACCAGTCTGGTGGTTCCAAATGGACACCAGATATGGTCGAAAATAAAATTGGTGATACAATGGTACAAGTGAAAATGTATGTCGGAATTAATTGGACCGGATAATACTCTGTCCAACCCAAATGTTAACCATTACCTACCACTGTTCCTGCATCGGATGCTGAATTAGCTGCACAGTCGATTCCCTTTCAAATGAAACTATCAACTTAAGAGTTGAGAAAGTCAACTCGAAAAAGAAAACCAGTTAATCGTTTCGATTTATGAAGTCAATTTTACTTCGATTTTAGCAATATTCTGGAAACTTTTCTTATATTTGTTTGTTTCTTGTCATTTTCAGGTTTTTGTGTTACTTTTATGTCGTTTTTTTTCAAGTTATAATAAAATTTTCTGTAATGCGAAATTATTATTACCCCTGCCTCAAGATGTAGCAGAAACTACCAAAGATTAAATTAAAATACTTTTACCTACTGGTGTTGGTGGATGCTTGTTCGAGTGTTGGAAACAACAGGCCTACTCTATATAAAGACTATACAATGATACGAAATATGTTCTTACAATTATTTGGGACAACATTTATTTTTCTTTGAATTAGTATTTCATTTCATTTATTCATGTTGTATCCAATCAACATTATTTTAAAGTTTATTTTAATTTCCACACTTACTAGCTGAAGGGTACTTGACGGACACTATCCATTGAGCATCTGAGAAATAAATGAAAGTCAAGCGTCAAAATAAATTTTAGATTATAATAATCATATTCTTCTGCAGTCGCGTCTTGTTTTTAAACTGAGATTACTTACTTTTCATAATAAGTTCATTTTGAATATTTGTACTGAACCACGCCAAGTAATATGCTAGTGTTAAACAGTCTGCAGAAGCTCTACTATTTCTACCTACAACCAAAGTAGGTTCATATATTATCTAAAATACATTTCAGTATGAATCATCAAGTGGTCAACAATTCACCATAACTATATTAGGTATTGTGGGAACCGCCATACCTTGCCTAATATAAAATACATTCTCCAGTTATAGTCGACGATGAGATGGCCGTGTGGTTAAGTTCACCACTTTTAGCTGGAAAATATGTAGGTCCCAGGTTTGATTCCTCAAACCAACAAGACCTACATCTGGTGACTCTCAATGTGTGCTGGACATGCACACACCCTAGTAGTGCATAGTGGAACTCACAACTCTCCTTCCTAACCTGAGTTGCCGATAGATGGCACCCTATATAGTGGAAATAGAACCCATATAGGTAGTATAAGCCTGTGTGTACAGGTATAAGAGGCATTTCTGGCTCCGCCCAACCTCCCATAGTATCTAATGTCGTTCAACTGGTGTTGAGTCTCTCTAGGAGGGGAGTGTGCGAGAACCGCCATACCTTGCCCAATATAAAATACATTTGCCAGTTATAGTCGGCAGTGAGATGGCCGTGTGGTTAAGTTCACCGCTTTTAGCTGGCAAATATATAGGTCCCAGGTTTGATTCCCCAAACTGACAAAACCTACAGGTATCTTCAATCCTAAATACATAATGTCATTGTCAATGAAAGTATGTTTGAAATAGCAACTCAAGTCAAAATATGACAAATGTTTGGGCCCCAATCCTTTTTAATATTTTCAAAAATAAAACATAAGCTTAATTTAGTAAAATTCGGAAATTGAGACTTTTATTAAATTCTCATTTTTGTTTATCTAGGAGTACAAAATTCACTGATGATGTGTGTTAAATTCTTACGGCACATGCGTATTTCCTAATGAAACAGTAAAAAAAAAAAAATCTAATCGAAGTATACAACAAAAAGATGATAAATTTTTGGTAACACCTTCCCAAAAAAAAAAAAAAAAAAAAGGAAAAATTTTATAACCGCGAAGTATGAAATGTGTTTAAAGACAAATTGTATAAAGTAACGAATGCGCGCCAGCAAATGCATGAAGTAAGAAACGACGTATACAAAATTAACAGATGGCGAAAAAAAAGTAACACGTGTGTATAAGATGGTGCATAATGTAAAAAAACATGCATAAATAGGTGTTGCAAAAAATATATTTCGGAAATGAATGACCTGCATAAAATGCTGTGTAAAATTTTAAAATGATTTTTTAAGATTGAAAATGCTTTTTGAGAATTTTGTGAAAAAGTGTCCACCACCCAATTTTTACCAACGATTTAAAGGAGAGGTTGGTAAGAGTACACATGCAGGTAAGAATACGCACTTCAGTTTTTACTCTCTCGCTGCGCTAATCTTAAAAAATATGTCAAATGTATAATAAAAGCCTCATATAGAGACCTCGTGTACGACTGTATGAGTTGCAGTATGATGAAAACTGTTTTTTTAGGTTTCTTTACTATTTTGCAAGACATAGAGAAAAATTTTTTTTTTCAAATTGACCTCAGAATATCAATAATATCCACTGTGTAAGTTCGAGAAACATATGCAAAAGTATTTGGAAAAATTACAGCACATATTTTTTAGAGATATTCTTACAAAACAAGTGTTAGTCTTCCAAGATTACACACGTAGCTTAAAAGCAAGATATCATTGCTTAAAGTGTACTATTTTGTAAAGAAAATAAGGGGGAAGTTAAAACTGATTTATTTTACAAGGATATAATCCATGTGTCCTGCTAATGAAGAAGATTTCTGACTTAGAGGAAAATTCAGGAAATTTTAATGCACATTATTTAGAAATTGGTAATATAAAGATTCAAAATCATATAGTGGGAAAGAGAAATTTGTACCAGTCTTTGTTAATACTCAGATTTTTCTGTAAAAATGATACTGTTTCATCTTTGATTTCATATTTTATAATTTTTTTGAATTTCAGTGGGGTTTTGGTTTTTTTTTTTTTTTTTTTTTTTTCAAGTGCGTACTCTTCGAACCTCAAGTGAGTATTCATGGTTCTCTAGCAATGATTTCACTGGACGTTCGCGGTCCGACTGTACAATAGATTATTATATTTGAGTTAATTATACACATACATAATATCATGTAAAATGGATCTTTGATTTTTTTGAGTTTTGCCTTCATTTTCAGCATGTATTCCTCAACCGCCTACCATCAAACCACATAACACCATAGTAACGTAATGGTCAAAAATAATAATTTTCTAATGGACATTGTTTCTTTGGATCGAGTCCTTTCAAACCTGCAAAATTTGTACTTATTCGATTGCTGCAATGAATATTATTCACTTACTCTTTTTAAAGTGAATGAATCCATGACCAAATTGAATAAAATAAGAGAAAGAAATGAACTGAATGAGAATAGCTGTCATCAGGTCCATTAAACTCATCGAATGCGTGCCTAGTAACATAATAAGAACTGATGAATGGTAGAATATATTAAATAAATTCTAAAAAACCACAACATCTGCTTTACACAATACTCTTTGCTTAATATCACTGAAACATGACTTACTGCGCATGTTCGTAAATATACCACTATACCTTCTTCAGGGCTTCAGGATTTAAAAATAATGAGACAGATTTATTTTGGAGCTGTGATGGACGTATCAAATGGTGCTATAATAATTATTATGATCCAACATATAATTCTGGTAGTTATTCTATAATTGAATTGCTCCTCCCAAGTTAGACATATTATTCTGGTCAAAGGCTAGTGTGGTATACTAGGAGGAGACCAATTTCACCTCTACCTGCAAAACCCACGTACAATATCCAAAATATATTCAGTCAAAATCCTCAGGAAAATTACCTACACTGGATGGTCCTGACAGAATTGCCATTTCCCAACTTAAATAGCCTGGTAAGTATTCATTTTGATGAAAAATTTAGACTACGCTTGAAAAACAATAAAATATTCAGAAACAACAACTATGCATTTTCATGACTAATACTTGCATGCTGAACAAAATAGAAATGATTCCTCGATTAACATACAAATTCAGCCCATTGCTGTTAGGAAAACTCAACACATCCCCTAAAAGAAGGCTACGTTCATCAAATAAAATTCACGGATCACTTATAAAATGAACATATACTATAACATTTAAGTTGGATTGACACTGAATGGCTACAGCATACTGGTCTATTATTTAAATACAATTTCGATGTAGTCAAATAAGGCACCAATACACTGAAGCCTTAATGGAGTGAACGAGTAGCTAAGAATTTGCAATAAAAATGGTTAGTTTAGAGATGTTGCTCATCAGATTTTAAATTAGTAAAAGGGGAATGTGATAATAGCCATTTTTGGAAGGTTGGCGCCTTGAAAAACTAGGGCATCATCTGCGGTGGCAAGGTGAGAAGAGATAAGAAATGATGCGAGAAAATAAACAAAGAAATCAACAGACAACAGCCCTGGCTACAGTGTAAGGGGAAGGAGACATAGCAACAGCTCAGATGCAACATCTCGTAAACCACAAAAACCAAATTTTACCAGGGAACCAAAAAAAATATTTTTTTGCTTTACCAGGTGCGGGAATGTGAACCAATTACATACGCATACTCCTCACAGGGTTAGTAGGGATGGTATAGCTGCGTGAATAGCGTCGTCGTTATTTCTTATCTGTAGGTCGCTGGTTCAAATCCCCATACTGGAAAACCTACACGAGGTAATGCATTAATTTTTTTAAAGTTGTGAAATGATTTAAAAATTGGTGGGTTACAAGGTTTTTCAGATATTTTTGACAAACTGTAAGATACTCTCTGCAACCTAAATATATCGATGAAAAAGTATGTAAAGCTTACGAGTTTCTAAACAACTGTGTAGAAATTTGTAAACCAGTGGAATCTGTAAAAAAAAAAGTATCTATTTTTTTCTAAAATTGAGAGTTACAAGATGTTGCATCTAAGAAGTCAAAAGGCGAATTTTTGTCAGTGTTTTGAATGAGGCAATGTCTCTATCGAGTTTTATCTGTATCCTGACTCTATCTTCCTATCTTCCATAAATGTATCTTGACCCGCGCTCCACAAAATGGCGGATTTATGGAAAATAATGAAAATTTTTTTCGAACCTCTTGGAGGATGAGATACACTCCTCCTCCAAAATGGTGCGAAAATGAGTGTCCTTCCTGAAAAAAATTACACTCTTACAGGTCTTTTTTGCTAAATTCATATTACTTGACTTTGCCCCTCATATAGCCAACAATTCTCGTTCTTGGAAAATTATCTGAGGAGCTAAATGTCTGTTAAAGGAGAGCTAAGCCCAACCAGGACCTTCTTAAATGCGTCCATAGAAACCGACTAAAAAAGGAAGAAATGAAGAATTAAAAAAGTAAACAGCCGATGTCATTATCATCAGATGAGGGAGAATGGAAAGGAACAAAATAAAAATTACAACTATGGCAACCAGTTGAGAAGAGAATAAAAAAAAGAAAAAGAAATGATAGTAGCCGGGATCAGAAAACTCCCTATGCTGTGAGATATACGGCGATAGGAAAAGGTTCGGATGGCTTAATTTAATTTCACTATTTAATTTATTGTTTAAAGTATAAAATTTATTTTATTAGCATGAGCTAGTGGGGTATATGAACATTGGTCAAAGAATACCTGGCACTGACTTCATAGGTATGGTACCCACGTTACTGACTTGTGATAATGTTACATAGGTACCGTGTTTAAGTATGTTGGGGTTGGTTCTTATATTGTTTGTGTTTTTGGTACTTCGATTCGGCCACTCATATTCTCATACCACAAACATAATCATAATAACTGGCAAGTAAACGTTGTGTAGACTTAGGTAATTTTAAAATTTCAGGATTTATTATGTGTGCCTAAAAACTTCCGGCCGTAGGTAGGTAATTACGCAACTAAATATTTAACAGAGCATAGATGACGTATACCTTAATTATAAGACCTGTTCTTTTGTTTGAAGCTATATCTTGTTTAATCTTATTAGCTTTTAAAAGTTGATGAGTACTTGGTACGAACGGCCCTCCTGAAAACGGCCTTATTGTACGTAGAGTAGGATAACAACTCTGAGCAATTAACATTCCCTCATAAAACTCGACATACTTAACGCTCAATTCTCAAAACTTACGTTTTCTACCTTATTCTCCATTCTCTTTGATGCGCTTATTCATAATATTGTGACTTTGAAACAAACTTAATTTACAAACCTTTTCGAGGGTAAATGAACGCATCAATGAATTTTCTTTCACTTCATAAACTCTCCAACATATCCTACGAATAACTGTGAACTCCTTACGTTGAATCATTTCGACTTTTTTTTTAGAAAGCGGAGCTAAGTGACAAGATTTAAGTGAAAAGTTATACTCATTTTTTAGTGAGAGAGAGAGAGAGAGAGAGAGGACTATTCACAAATCAGTTTAGTGAAAGATGGATTGGCTGGAATCCTATTGGCATATTCAATATAGGTTGCAAAAGCATAATATAGGCCACTGGAACTATACGGCCATAAATTGTTTTCAATTAGATATTGTTTGAAATAAATTTCACTTAATTCTCACCTAATTTGTATAAATGAGTAAGTTCCTTCAGTATTGCCTTGTTGAGTTGATCAAACGGATTCTTGAAAGACACAATCCCAGATTCTGCAAAAGTGAATAATTTTATTAATATAGGTACCAGCTGTTATTAATACGTGAATCTGTGATCGGACAAGAAGGATGTTGTTTCGGGTGTTTCCAGTTGCGTTTGTAAAGAGACGGAGAAAAAGTATACGAGAGTAGAAAACTTCCGCAGACTTTCGTGCTTTAAGAAATTGTTGTTTATGTAGGATTGAATATTACTTTCATACTCTCATACGCAATCGAAAGACTATCATAAAAAAGAAAAAAAATTAAATGATAAAAAAAATTCTATGAGAAGATTCGAACATGGGTAAATGGACTAATAGCTCCTGCTCCATCCCAAGGTGCCACGGTGGAATTACCAGAATTGTTGTTTTATATACCTCCATAGAATGACCATCAACAAACAGACCCTTCTATTACCAACATCTTCGCCTGGACAGTATTTGTTTTCAAATCTGTTTTCGACTATTGACCTTTAAAATTTCTACGGAGTTACGATAGTGCCGTAGGTAGTCTGCTATGCTAATATTCCTGTGTTCAAATCAATTCTTTGTTGGCGTTTTTTATTTTAGTGTCTTGTATTCTCTTTAAAAGATAATTTTGAAATTTTGGACACTCTCATCGTACAATGGAACTTTAGTGGAAGGTGTTTTACACGTCTAATAAAAGCGTATTTTAAAAATTCATTTTTATCAAATATTTTTATGCGGCCCTTAATTCCAAACCATTTTTTGTAGTCCCTAATGTGTGTAGATATAATTGATCCAATCCAAATGTCATGGAACGAAAATTTGAATTAAGTGTTCCGTAAAACATAATACAGTATAATCCACTTAATAGGACACGCTTGGCAGTACCTCTCTTATCCCAAACAAGCGATGTCTCATTTAACTGCTGCTGAGTGTTTAGGTGCAGAAAAAAAAATTGATGTAATTTTTAATGGAAAATTTTTAGCAGACATCATTTATAAGGTCAAATTGTCCTATATTTATAACAAAACTAACAAGGTAACTGGGGGTTCTCGATGAAAGCTGATAGTAGATACTGATTCAATATACATGTGGAATACCTTACGTCGTGGAAAGTAAAACCAACAAAGAAGGTGTTCAACAGAACAATTTGCGTGTTTATGCCAATATACCAGAAAGGTATGAGGGAGCCAAGACCTCGGCAAACACTGGTGATTTGGTCTATGATTTTTTCGTCTTATATAGCCGGCTCCCTACACGCACACATACACACTTATGTAATATTTACATAAGTATTGTGTAGATAATTTATTTGTACTTTATGGTTGCTATGGCAACGGTAAAGTACGGAGAATGCATCTTCGTATCGGTCCGTGACATCGCCGAGATAATTATCTATCGATTTGTCACGGTCCGACATTTGTAACTTGTCTATCTGCAAAAATAGACAAGTACAAACGAACATACATTTGTGTCATGGTTTAACGTGCAAGGCACGAATAATTGTCACCGAAGGTGACGACTGTCGTCGATAGGCCGAGCCTATTTCCTCATACGAGTGATGGTCTAATCCCCACAATACATATTCTGGTTTATTTTCCTGATGGTGCTTTTCTGATTGAATTGTACGAGAAAACATGAAAGACAGACAGAATAATGACAGAGAAAAATAAAAACTATCTCTCTCTTAAATCAGAGAGTTAAACTGAAATTTTCTTATAATTATCAATTGCCTTGTCAGAATGACGTGCTGTCCGTGATAAGTGGTCCAGTTTCCTTCAGTTTTTTTTTTTTTTTTTCTTTTGTTCCAAAATATCAGTATTTTATGCATCAATCCTAAAAAATATCTAAAAAATGTCGATGTTTCATACAATAAACTCACAATGTATATTTTATCTCAAATATCGAGACTTAGCTAACTTACTGATATTTCCCACGAAATATCGTTACATATCGATACGAAAAAATGTGTATATTTTGCACCATAAATAATAAGCTGGAAATTTTATCTACTCACTTTTTTTAGTCTCAAATAGTTCATACCTCAAAAAACACATCCAATGATGTATCCTTCCATATAAATGAAAAAATGATTTTAATCACAATTTTAAGACCATTAGGGGTTAGGGGCACAGTCAAGATTTCCTAAAAGGGAACCAAAACAATTTAATAACCTTTTTTAGAAAATTTAAAAAATTTGAGAAATTTAGCATCTATGGACACTGTTACATATTTATTATTAAAATTTTTCCAAATTTGAAAAGTGACAAGCAAAAAAAAAATGAAAAATGAGATCGTGGGGCAATAACCACTTTTATCCCTATCTTCTACACCCTTTTAAGGAGCCAATAATTGGTTCTATTCAGATGGACCTCAAATTTGAATTCTACACCATAAAAAACCTTTGACTATTAATTAGTACTGGACCAGCAAAGCTCTATAAGACAAATGTACTTTTTAATGTCAAAACATTCCGGTGTAAAAGTTGGCAGCTCGAGTGTAATTTGTACGTACTTTTGACGTTTTGCTACAGTTCACCAATTTAGAATACATTTGATAAATACACCCTGTAAATTCACAAGGTTAGCGTACATAAACGATGTTTAAAGTACATCAAGTAGTAACAATGGTTGGCTATTTAGCACCAGTATGTATAACCAAAAATCATCGTTCTTTACTGGTCCAGTCCTATATAGTCTTAGAAAAAAAACAAATACAACGATAAGAATTTACAAATTAGAAAAAGGCCACCAAATGCTGAAGTATTAAGTTTTCATAAAGTTTTTTCACTATCCACCTTATACAGCTTCGCTATTAATCTAATTTTCAGCGATTTTCTTGTATAACTAAATTTTCAAGAGTGACTGAGTAATAAAACAAGCCTAGAACATTTATAGATTCATAAAGAACACATGTACTTACCAAAATTTGTTGGATAGATTTTTGATTAGCCTAGACCTACATTTTTCCTAACTTTCCTCCTTATACATTGTGGGGACAATACTCGTAGGAGGTAATAGGGGCTCGCACCCCTCAACGACAGTCGCCGCCCAAAGGCTGGCAATAATCGTCTTTATGACGTTAAACGAATTTACACTGGTGCGTTTGTATGTTCGTACCTGTATGTACGTACAGGTAAGATACATTGCACGGGCCAAGATCAATTACCAGATAATGATCTCGGTGATGTCACGGCCCGGTACCAAACACGCTGCGTCATTTCTTATCACCTCGACAGCGGCAAGAAACGACCAGAACCAGATTCCCCGAGAAGAACTCGACAATTGAACTACATAGGACAATTGACTACGGACATCCAGTATATAAGTGGAGAACTCAACACTCCAGCTTATGCTCTCAGTAAGATCGAAGCCATCTCGGCACTGTCTCAATTACCTTACACTGAAATAGCTAAAGAACAGTTAAGGGGTGCAGAATTGCAAGAACTGTTGTCGAACGATGAAACAGCTCTCAAATTGAGACAAAGGAAAATCCCTGGTACTAATGTTTTACTAACATGCAACATTAGTACAGGCAAGAATAGGCCATTCCTGCCGACAAAGTATCGCAAATTGGCTTTCAGTAGTGTGCACAATCTATCGCACCCTGGACCAAAATGGACTGCTGGACTAGTAGCATCAAGATTTGTTTGGACTCGAATGAAGTCCGACTGCAACAAATGGGCTCGCAGTTGCCTGAATTGCCAAGAGTCCAAAGTAGGAAGACCCACCCGTTCCCCTCTCAAATCTTTCAAACAAATGGAGTGGTTCAAAACAATACACATAGACTTGGTGGGTCCATTACCCCCATCCCAAGGACACAGATACCTGTTGACAATGATCGATAGAGCAACTCGATGGCCAGAGGCAGTTCCTCTCCATGAGATGACAGCTCCGGCAGTAACTGCCAGGTTATACGACACCTGGATTGCCCGCTATGGCGTACCTGAAGTCATCATTATGGACCAGGGTTGCCAATTCGAAAGCTCGCTCTTTCAAGAGCTGTCTAAGAAGCTTAGTGCACTAAACAATCACACCACAGCTTACCATCCTCAAGCAAACGGTAAAGTTGAGAGATGGCACAGAGCTTTGAAAGCCTCTATCATGGCTTGTGACACCAAGAAATGGGTTGACATACTACCAACCATCCTCTTAGGCCTTTGATCTGCTCTTCCAACGGACACAGGACACTCTGCAGCGCAGTTGGCGCTAGGTGAAGAGCTACGCCTACCAGGAGAATTTTTCACCCACTCGAAAGAAATTAGCCCCAAAACACTCGTCCAAATTATACGGACTGATGCTAACAGCTTTTTGAAACAGGCAGCTTGTCATGGCCAACCAAAGATTTATATCTCCAAACACTTGGCCACAACATCTCATGTGTTTGTCAGAGACAAAAAAATAAGATCTTCGTTGGAGAAACCATACACCAATCTTTATAAGGTTGTATTACGAGATGACAAGAATTTCGTGATACTAATCGCAGGTGGAGAAAAAACGATTTCAATTGACAGATTGAAACCTGCGTACCTTATAAATGACGACAGAAAAATGCTCCAAAGAGGAACAAGGAAGATAACAGAAAGGAAAATTGAAGAAGAAAAACAGACCGCACAGTTCAATATCACACAACCACGAAAAGTTGAGGACAAACTGGTCAAAAAAGGTGATAAATCACAAAAATCACCAGTAGAAAAAACAAAAATAAAGAAAACGGTGAAGTTTAGTGATAAGATCGTCAAAATACACTACGATCCATCGGCCCCCTTATGCCCACGAAAAAGAGGCAGGCCCCTTGGCAGCAAAAAGCGAAAAAACCAGATTCCAACTCGAAAATCCGAGAGATTGGCAAGGAAAAACTAAAAATATTCACAAAAATTAATATCCGCTGCAAAATCTGCAAACCAGCACAAAAATAAGCGAGAATCTGGGAATATTTATAACAAAAGAAATTCCGCAGATAAGCAAAGTAAAAATGCATGCAAATATGACACGAATAAACAAACCCACTTGCGATATGGAAGAAAACATCGCAACGTGTTTCTATTGACAAATATTCAGATATCAAAATAGTCAATAGATCGTGACGCCACAAACAAAGAGTGCATTCTTTTGTAAGATACAAAATTTCAAAAACACGAAAATTCAAACACGCTTAACTCTGCTTGTACTTAACAGATTTTGACCGGAAAACTTTTCAGCAAAAGAATATTTGATGCACTATCCCCTCCAAACATGTCTGAAACGAGATAACGACTTGGAATAAAGCTGCGATTGAAAATATTCTCACAATGTTTTTCACTCACCTTTCTGCTGTTGACGCCGAATTCTCACAAAACTTTCTACTATTTTTACTTTTATTTTTCCATATATTTCTGTTCTTCTTCCTTATCATGTTGTCCCCAACTAACACGCCATTTTCAACCCCAGAATTCCAATTCTTAGTTCCGCCTGTACCTCAGCCTGTAAAGACTAAGGAACAGATGGAACGAGAAAAGGAAATCGAAAGGATTGAAAATGAGTTGCTGATGAATACGACATCGGCTGCGGACATCATTAAGATGATGTCCACCCCTTCAAGCCCTCATTTTGCCCCCAAAGTTGCCGGAGAAGACACTGAGAGTGGAGAACCCACCCTTGGAGTCCTCAACCCAGATGGCATTGGAGGTGAAGAGGCAACTCCCGCTGGAAGAGGTGCCTCAAACACACCCTCCTCCCACCTTTGGTCTAGCCTACAGACCATCGGGGACTTCGAACTCCCCGATGTTCAACCGGCCAAAACCAAAAAACCCGTCTGGTCCTCCACTTCCCCTCCATCCCCATCCTTACACTCATCCGGCTCAACAAAATCAACTGCCTAGACGTAGGGGGCAACAGAGTTGAGAAACTTACCAGGCCCGATTCAACGCTCGTAAGTTATCTTACAAGTGTGTGGGCGCTGCTGTAGGCTCGGCTCTGGCCAAGTGGGAGAAAGACCAGACAGCAGTAATACTCGATAAGTCCCGCATGACATAATTACGTACATGTACGTATGCATGTGTGTCTGTGTGCGTGTACCAAAACCTGTATATAAACTCTCAGAACCGGCTCAAAAATCGCCAGTGTTTGCTGAGGATTTGGCTCTCCCATACTTAATTGTATGAAGTGGCAGAACACGCAAATACTGTTGAAAACCTTCTAGTGTGAATATCTCTCATGATAAGGTATTCCACATACATTAATATAGATAGATTTAATTAATTAGATATTATGTCTTTAAGGCCGATAAATTTAATCTCAATTTTATAATATTTTGTTATTTAGAGCTTATTTGGCTTGTGTTCTTTTCCCACTGTGGCTACATCCATTTCCAATCATCAATAAATTACTTACGGTTTTTCTGTTAGATTTTGTCTATAGAAATGTGATAAATGATATTTTAGATATGGTACTAACTAGAATTATAATCCCATACTGGCGGCTTTCCTCCTGCAAAATATCAACATAGAAAAAATCATTTAAAAAACATCTCTTCAGAGTGTGGATGGATATAAAATAACTTAACTTTAACCAAGAATCACTATCTTTGTTTTTAACTAAATGAGTTATTTCATCACAGATGGGTTATATTACAGCAAACTTCATTTTAGAAATAGGGGAAGACTATTGGGAGGTATTGACTGTATAGAGGTAGATGTAGGCATAATCTGGCATTGGAGAGAGTTTGGTGCACATGGTCAAGTGGTTGAGGCTTAGGGAGCCAAAATGAGTTCTATCAATGAAAATTTTCAAATGCAATGAAGAAGCTAATGCGAATCAAATTTCAAATACCCCAGCTAAGAACCAAATAGAGTTTTTGGGAAAAAACAAATAAATGTGTTTCTTTTTAACATGCTTGTAACATTAATTTTTACTTTTCTAACCGCCTTCGCTCTGGAGGAGTGGACCTGAAAAATCTGAGCCATAAATGGTACTTTACCTAACTTTCTTAAAATATGTAAGTATCTATCTACTTAAGAGGTTTTCCAAAAAAAAAAAAAAAAGTTTAACAAAATTAGTTTTGGATAAAAAAGTTATGAACACCATTTCATTCTTCCTCAACTTACCATAAAAAAAGAGGCGCAAGTCCTAATAGGTACTCAAAAAGAATTAATGTGTAAACATAATACTGCAGTTGTGAGCATGTGCATTATGCGGACAAACAACCACACACCTACACGTCAACAGTTGAAAAGGTTTGAGTTATGATCTAATTTTCTTTTTAACCCTTCATAGAGTAGAATACATAAAAAAAAGTTTTGGCTTCATTTTTATGATTAATGTTCAGCTCCCATTTCTTAATTTTAAATGAATGAATAAATAAATGAGAAGAAAAACGCCTGAAATTACTGAAATTTTTCCATATTATATTTATCAATAATAATTTTTAATTAATTTGATTATTAGCATTTGATGGTTTATTGATTTTGACTAAGCCTAATATTGATAAAACTTGGTAAAATTCTGTAATTACAGAAAATACAGGGGAGTAACGGGCATTATATTATATAATACTTAATTTTATTCAGTCAAGAGCTATAATGCGGATTAGTTATAGCATTTAACTGCAAAATAGTAAGTGCCCCAGTATATTCGAAAAAGGCCGATGTTCACATTTGATGGCGACACATACGTACCTGCATACTTACATGCGAAAATAAATAAACAAATTAGGTAGGTAAGCAAATGCATAAAAACTTTAAAATTTCTTTTTTATTCAAATCAACTGGCCCCATTTAGTAATTATCATAACTAAGAGTGTGAAAGAATAGTAGGTATATTACATAAGTAGGAAGGAAGGAAAATGAGCAATTTATCAACATGAGCAATTTCCTTATTTGAACGATATGTTTGCAAGCACCAGAGCCTTAGTTAAGTATAGTAATTGCAAGAGTTGATAAATTGTTCGCTCTGATCGAGTTGTGGACCATATTTTTTATAATATATGATCAGAAAGGCAATGTATACAATACAGTATTTTGCGAGTGAAAAGTAAAGTTTATCATTGATGAATGATATAACCTCAATGTAAAGTCATTTTCCATTAACTTCAAATTTTTATTTCTATAAAAAATTCACTGGCTTTACTGAAATTTGAACTTGCGTCCTCTGCATTTTCAACCAATCACCTTACCAACTATGCTATAAAAGCTAATTGAAAGTTAGTAGTCATAATGTATAGGTATATTAATTGTTTTTTTCTCTTGAAAATTTGCTAACAATTACAATTAATAATTATTATTGATTCTATTCCTATGTTTTTATAGCTTTTTAATCATCAATTAAACAAAACTCTTCCTGAACAAGGTTTGAAAGTGAGTTTACATGACTCCCTTCGTTCGTTTTGTAAATTTCCCTGGCATGGAAACCCTCACTTTTAAACCTTAGGGTGTAATATACTATTTTTCAACGAGTAAAAGGAGTGCTCTGTTTGAGTCAGGAGAAATAAAACATGTGGGTTGCTTGGTGGAATCCCCCTTATGGCTGAGAGAGTTAAAAAAAAAAATAAATGTAGGTATATAATTTATAAATAATTCAAATTAAAAAAAATGAGACATTTAAAAGTGTAAGAGAAACTGGGAAATAAATTTGGCGGGAGAAAAACAATTAAGGTATGATAAAAGAAATTGAGGTATGAAAAAGTAGCAGTTCTGAAATTTTCAGCTTTCTTCATGCTGTATGTATATACCTTGAAAGTACAGCATTTCGTGTAGATGTTGTAAAAAAATATATTATAATAAATTGTGACTGCCATAATTTTCAAACATTTCCCACAAGTGCTTTTGGTGAAGGTCATGAGATGGGTAGGTAATTCAGATTCAATTTATTAGGATTTAAGTGGCGACGTTTAATATATATTGAAACAGTAAATGAATAGAGCGAAAGAGGCTCAGCTTATGGTACTGAGGTAGGTATTTGAGAACAAATATAGTTACTTGAAGTCTAATGAACAATATCCAATAAAATATTATTGTCACTAGTTCTTCAAAAACAGTGCAAGAGTACATATATAGAATGAGTGAAATGATTTCCAGTGACAACTACCGTATTTTTCAGGAAATTACAGCTAATCTAACATCATGCGATGGATCGAAAAGGCAGTAGGACTCCAGTACAGTAATTAGGTATTTTATGAGTTCGATTGAGACTATAGATAGAATTGAGAAAGGTAGCTACTTATTGATGATTAGATTATCTCTATTAATAGATGAGGTAGTTAGGAAGTGTAGACTGGATGATTGACTTTCACTACACGCCTCAAGAATTTTTGAAAATTATCTTCTCCAAGTTGGATATTCGATGACTACTCAGGCTGAGGCTGGTCTGCACTAATTTTCACTTTATATAATTATCATTTTAATACCGACCAATTTTTTTCTCCTTGATAATGTACGACTTTGATTTAGCAATCTGATTGAAATAACGATCGTACATCTTATATAACTCCATAATAGTGCCTGTATGGGGAAAAAAATTCTTTGAAATGTCATTAAGTGCGTTAAACATCACAATAAATATGGCTGCCTTCCAGCTGTGTTACTGACGAACGTGATTCGGAGAATAACTTTGCACACCTGTCAACACACAAAAATTAAATATTTTTGTAACCAACGAACCACGATACGTTGAAAATATCTAACCAATCCGAGTTCTATAAAATCGGATTGAACTAAGTATATGAGTATTAAAATTATCTATGTAACCAAACCTACCCATTAATGTATGCGAATTCGTGGCGATACTTGAGGGCCAATCTGAAAATGGAAAATTATAATCCACTTATGATGAAAGGTATATAAATTATTTGCATAAAATTTAAAATGTAACATTCAGAAAGAAATTCTATACAATACCCAAATAGAAAAATGTAAAGAAAAGTTGATACATTCCTGCTGTAAATTTCATGTTAGTCGTCAATAGGTATTTCTTTCAAGTGCAGAATCCGAAAAATGTGAAGAAGGAAACTATTTTGGAATCACTTCTAGAACGAAACGAATACGTATCTGGACTGCTCGGTAAGGTAAATACAAATCTGAAGAAGTCTGTGAGATGTATGAATAAATTATATTGTTGCAGCTGTTGATGTCGATATTTCGTCGATCCTATATACTTGAACAAATGGAATATTTTATGAACATATTCTCAAACCAAGTTTTTAATTTCCAATTCGTATTCGTCCCCATTTTACAAATTCCATAAACTGGTGGCGTAGTAATATTGTCTCCCAGCTCTTTATTACGTTTTCAAAGAAAATCTGCGAATGAATATGTGGTATATTACGAAGGGATGGTTACCTAATGAAATAACACACCAATTCGTATGACCGAACACGCAATTATCAATCATCACCTTAGAATGAAACTTGTCGAAGTCCAAAAGGGCTATTTTTCATGAGAGTGAATATAGAGTTCAGAATGTTGATATTTTTCAGTTTTTGCAATGGGATGTGGAACAAATTATAAAGTATCTATATTAATAAGAGGAACCAAGTAAAGACATTCTTCAAAAAAAATTGAAATTCTATTATTTTCCTCCTATTAAGGGACTTACGATGTAGTATTGGTGTGTGTGTACAACCATTACGCTCACACACAATCACACCATTATTATGTATACACATCAATCCTTTATGGGTAAAGCCTCAGTGGAACTCACGCCTTTTTTTCAATTTCTAAGCAATACGAACTTGAGATATATTTACTAAATGATAAAGGGCAGCACAAGGAGAATTTTGGTATGTATACCTAACATAAAAATGGCATTTTTGGACTTACACTAGTTTTGTTTTAAGGTGATGACATTTTGAATTTAAAATTTTACATAATTTATTTATGTAGCAAGAAAAGCCAGGATTGAGGGCCTAATGGCAACTCCGTCTGCTTTATAATACACCTAGTTCCCAGTTAGTAGAATACTTATTTTTATCTTTGTTAATAAAGCAGCCTACCGTCGAATTTACACTTCAACTTGTTTACAACGGCCTAGCCAAGGGGAATAAAGGAGACAATTGCCCTCAGACCTCCTTTATTTTCTTTTTTTTTTGCTTGTCATTTTTCAAATTGAAAAAAATTTTTAATAATAAATATGCGATAGTGGGTTCCACAGATGCTGAATTTCTCATCAAATTTTTTTGGCCTGACCCATGAAGAAATACTGGCCATGTCCCTATAATCCATTTTGTATTTAAAATTTAACTAATCATACTATAGGTATGTTAGTACTTAGAATTACTATTTACCAACTGTTGTTCTTGACTTAGTACTATAATGTTTGATCCCAATCCCATGATTATCAAATAAAAATTACACCCTCTAATGTGTTAACAAGAATGGTATATATGTACATACTGAGGCATCCGAAATGAATCGGCTCATAAAGTCAATCTTGATATATGATGGTGTGTAAATGCTAATGACGTCACAATGTCTTAAAACTAAAACATCATGCAGCCGAAACACTGATTCGAGGGGTCTTGAAATATTGACTTTAAAATGTTTTATTTTTTAACTTTGTTGAAATCCTATAGCTAAATTCTTTTTGCCTTGAATTAAAACTCCTCAGACACGATGGAATACGGCTTACCCTGTCTTCATGTGTTAAGAAATTAGTATGACAAATAAATCAGTAATAAGTGTTAAGTGTCATCAGAAGAGCCTAATGATGTTTTTGATCCATAAGAGGATCGGAACTTACAAAAACAAACAGCAGAATTATTTAGTCAAAGACTATAATTATGAAAGAATTACAGTGTCGACAAAGTGGATAAAGCAGTGTACAGCAAAAAAAAAATAAAATAATAAAAAAAAGCTATTGCAGACAACAAATAGGGGAAACCATTAGAAAGTTCTTTTGACTTCACCTAATTGTTTCTCTTCATAAGTGATGGTGATTTGATTGTGTAAAAGACTCCTATCTGAAACTTTAGGCTTTGGAGCTTTTGGTGTGTGAAAGAGAGAGTGAGGTGAGAATAAACTAACACAGATGAAATACAAATCCACTGTGTGCAATAGTAGGCTCTACATGGCCTTTAATAACAGACCAATGTAGTTATCTCGAACAAAGCTTATCTAAGGTTTGTTGGCAACACACCAAATTTCCTTTCTAACAGATGTTAAGAACTCCATCTGATTGTATTGTCGACTATGACTTCACCTCGTAGGTGTTTATAAAAGATCGCTTTGAATTGCGATATAAAACTGATATTGAATTACTTTTATGTTGTCACTACTGATCCTTCATGACAAAAGAACATTCCCAATTTGTATTTTGTCTTCAACCTAATCTAGCCTAAGTTTGAACTACCATCCTAGTTGTCTGCAAAGGTAGATCCAAGTTAAAGTAATACTCTACATTCGCAGATGGTACACTTATCGAGGACTTTAACATACAACTTGAGACTTAGACCTGGTACTATCCACCTACACAAGAAGGACTGCTTGTAAAAACGAACCTATTACCGGGTATTGTCAGAATAAGAGTGATTAAAAATTAGAATTTGTTTTTACAAATCAGTTCTTCCTGTTGGCAAGGTTTCCCCACTTATCATCTGCTTAAGGGCTTTTAAACATGCGATGTAGATAATATTAAATGCATAAAATAAACGGAATAGCAAATATACAAAAAGCCAGCAAATATACATGTCAACATGCAATAGCTAAAGCTTACAAATATGATTGATAAAATAAAATGAATTGGCTGTAAACAATAGGCAAAAGCTTGGAGGAGAAATGATAAGGCAAGATGAAGTTGGCTGCATGCATTTCATTCTATGGGTTTTTACATTCCATTGAATTTACATTCGTCTTCATTTATTTCATGGCGCCAGTCGCACAAATTAAATCTAGTCATTTTGCAGAAAATTGTCGAAATATGAACTGTAATACAAGACTTGATAAAACGTTAAATTTTGTCTGAAAAAGAATCAAATTCAGTTACTGTCGTCATGACTTGCTCTAAATATGAGTTTGAATTCGGACATTATATCGTCTGAATTTGTCTTATAATTTTGTAATGATGTCATCACATTGTGTCGTCATTTATTTTTCAAAATAATTTTTATTTTGAGTCCAAAAAATCTCGGACTTCTCAATACATACATGCATAAAAACATATTAATTTTCAAAAATGGTGCTAAAAGTTTCCATTGGTCATGAAAAATGGGTGGAACTGTAGTGGTAGGATTCAGGGAACAATATGATTTATAAAATAGACTTATGCTGCAACTGACCAACAACTTAGAAGCTTTGCATGTTGGTTATTTGGAATTAAAAAGTATTAAAAATGAAATAAAATTAGAATTTTAACGGACTACTTTTATCTTGGTTTGTCCATCTTAAACACTAAATTCAAAAGTTAAAAAACATTATAACATTTTACTCATCAATAGATAGGCTGCACATAACAAAGGTGACAGCCAGTAAACAGAACAAAAACATTAATTACTAGTTATCTGTAAATGAACAGGTTTACCAATACGAATGTCAAAATCAATATTGGATGAAACTGTAACTTCAAATCAGTGTAAATTTTCTGTCAACATTAAACAGCACAAACAAAATATTTTGTTTGTGCTGTTCGCTGTTGGCTATGTAAGCGTAGGGTAAACATCACAGAATGTAGGTAAAATGACAAAAAGGGGTTCATGGATCACCTACTTTTAAAAAAAGTTCTATCATTGTCTTCTACAGGATATAATATCGGTTGATTTATTAAATTTTAAGAATTTTCTCACTTTAGTCACATTGAAATTAGGACATCAAACTAATATGAGGTAGATATCAACTAGGTATTTATGTTTAAATAGAATCAAAATTCTTAAATGACATTTGTGACTTTCGTAATAGAAAATAGTAAATTTTTCTAAATATTTTAAACATGTTGCTAAAATTTTTCGGCATTCTATATTTTTTGGAATGTTACAACAGTTCCACGCAAGTGGGGAGAAAGGGATTGAGGCATGGCGCCAATTGAACATTTACAATTCTGCAGTTCCGTACAAACATAATTTATTTTACTTCCTCTGTCACATGAACGCTATATCTCCAAAATAGCCTCACCATAAGAACCATCGAGCCAAATTAGTAACCTATTAGAACGAATCATAACAAATATTTGTTCCGAATTACGTTCCTATTGGTAGAAAATTACGCATTTTATTGCCAAAAAAACAAAATTGTGTTGCCAAAGGTACCATCTGACCAATCCATACCAACCATACCAAAATTCATTGCAATTTATAATAAATTATAAGGAATATTTATTCCAAAATTCGTAGCTATTAGGGTAAAATTAGTAATTTCGTAGCGTAAATAAAAGCAAAAATAGTTTTTCGGAATTACCGATTGGTTGATCCGCATCAAAATCAATGGGTCAAGGTCCTTGGCATAGTACTGACGTTCGTTCAAAATTTTGTGACTAACGGACTAAAATTCCGACCTCCACCAAGATAATGAGAAATTGGCTTATGATATACATAAATATGAATTTGAATTTTTGGTGCCAAAATTTTCCTCGAGCTATGAAATTAAAAAGTACTCGCCCCAACCCTCAGATCGTTTCTTGACACCAAAATTAATAAGTAGATTTTAATATAAAACCTACTTAAAAGAAAAAGAGTGATGATAGTAAATATTATTAAAAAGCTAATTGTTTGAAAAATGTTGTGAGTGAGACAGTCGAGAAAGTATAAAATTGTGGGGTCTTCAGAGTATGGACCCTCTTATCGCTAATAAAACAGCTTGACCTAAAAAATAGTATTTCTTGGTATAAATGGTATTGTTGCTAGTTGGAGGGAGTTTGAAGGGAATGTTGTGAAGATGTGAAGATATAAAGATGCGAACCCCCTGATGATCGAGCTACATACGCTCTTGGGAACAGTCATATTTAAACAAAATAATATCTTTTACCCAAAATTCTGATAATATGGCCTAAGAAACATCTGCGTAAAACTGCACGGTGCAAAACATTCATTTGGAGCACAACTGTCAAGTTTTTATCTGTTTGCGCAGAACTGTTCTACAGCCCTTTTTGTGGGATCTTCGTTTTGAGTTATGGGACAAAATAATTCGCATAAAATCAGAAACTGGTTGCAACTGACTTTTTAACATTCGAAACATGAACATAAAGGACCTTTGTTCCTGACGACAGTTCGCATCGGAGGAAATCGTATTAATTGCTGCTGTTTACCTTCACACCCGCAGAAGAAGACCACGACGACGGCGCTCGTGGCACTTAAAATAATTGAAGTCACTGGTGCTAGTAAATGAGGGAAATAATAACATTAACATAATTATAATACCTTTCATTTGAATAGGAATTAGATTCTAATATTTTTTATTTGAAAATACAGGCATAAACGCAATAGTAGACTGACATTTTTTACACGAATAAAATTATTCGGTACAAATGATCGGCTCGTGTCTTCTTTACGAATGCAGCCGAACGTGTGAACTTCTCGTCTTGTAATCCAGACAGTCTGTGCAATCTCTAGCCTCAACGAGGACTCATCCAAAGTTTGAGTAGAAAACATTGAACGTTAAAGCAAAACGGAGATAGTTACCTACTGCAGGGAACAATGAATTGAAACAAACGAACAGTAATCTGTATTTTTTTATAGGAGCTATTCATCAAATTACGAACGAGTTATACTCACTCATTAATATTGAATCACGCTGAAGAAACTTACCAAATTATTCACTTGCCAAGGCCACTCGTTAGTCGGTACCTCGGTGAATCGTAATTTTCCATCACCGGCCGAAGGCTTTACGACTAGATATGTATCAGACAATCCAGATCCCAGGTTTTTGGGCGAATTCATCCCAAATTTCTTTTTTGCTTTGAACAACTCAATTTCTCTCAGAGTTGACACTATATTGCTCCTAAGAAAATCTACGAATAAATATAAAAATTGGTACAGTTATTTTAAAACAAATTCCCAATCTTCCTTCACACAAAATAAGAGAAATTAAAATGTTGCTTGTGCTGTGCCGTAGGTTAATTCAACGAATTATTATTATAGGCCACCGCTACTTCGTAGAAAACATGAAGCTACGCTGAAAGCTCTTCGTATAAAAGCCCCAAAATCTAATAATCTGTTCGAAATTAATGGGCCAAGAGTAAAACAGGAAACAAAATTTTGGGGAAGTGCAAGTTAGTATTGTAGAAGTTTTTGGTGGGCTAAAGTAATATTTTGCGCTATAACACAGGCTATCTGATGAGGTTCGAAGTTGCCAACCATATTTTTCGTAGGGTTATAATTGACGAACTTAATAATAAATTAATCGTTCGTGGAACGCAGGTGGAATTCGACGGTCGAGTTATAAAGTACCTACGAAGAAATGGTAAATGATATTGAGTACCTAAAGGACAATTGATACGTAGCAGGTAATTTACGTATTCAGGCAGGATATAACCCACACGATACCTTTCTACCAATTTTAATTGAAGATAATATAAAACAGAAATAGATATTAGGGGCATAGAGTCCAATAAGATATACCCTGTGTACCGATACACGAGGTGTCCGGAGGTTAAAAGGCATTAACTCCAGGATCAATTTCCGGGGTAGAAATAACTTGGAAGTTCTTCTTACAAAATAACGAAATCGCTTTCTTGTCGAGCTGATTCCCTCAAAAGTTGAGAGCGGAATATAAAATAAGTGTATTCCGTAACTTCCCTAAAAATTACCCTAGAAAAAATAAACGAAATTTGGTATAGACTTGTAGGTATTAGGTAATGTTATTAATATTTACATAGGTATCTCAGAAAATACTACCCTCATCTTTGTATCGAAAAATGAGTTTTATCGACTTTTTGGGGAGGAAAAAATACACAAGAGAGCAGATAGTCTTATAAGAATCTAATTAGAATCTCATATGGTGAACTGCCAAGTTAAAATTGTTTTTAAGTGGTTTAAACGGGTAGTGAATTCAATTGTTAACAGAATAGTACTCAAGTAGGTATCTAGCTGGTAGGATAAAAACTAACCAAGTGTGAACCCGGATTTAGAAGAAATTTTTGGGACATATTCGTGGTGTTGCAAGGGAGGTTTTATGATATTGTACAAAACACACCCTCCATTTATTCTAAAACTGTATTTTTGTTTGTTCTTGTCGGTACATTATTTATTGTTCAATCACTAGTTGGTAACACTGTATCGTCATTCTCCAGTTCCTATTCAGTTGCGTCGTCTATCTGTTCAGTTTGTGAGTTGTGTCTGTTCATGTGAATATCTCTCTCATCATTAAAGTCTTTTATTAGTGCGGTACTTGTGTTTTTCTCTTTAATTATTCTCCCGTGTTACATTTAATATTTGTCTACTTCATACTTCAACGGACTCCAAGCCCCCACAGTCCAACATGGTGGAGGCGCCGGGTACCTCGCAAGAAAATGAAGTCAACTGTTCCAGAGGTAAAACGTGATGATACTCGAATTCTGTAAGTATGGTGTAGGCGCGAAAAAGAAGATGGGTATGTTTAAAGTAATTTATTTATTAATAGTATTAGTAATGGTGTTTGTAATTTGAAGTAGTGGCGTGATAATTAAGTGGTGATATGATAGTTAATTAAGTGGCGTGATTTAAAGGCTGTTGACAGCAAGGTATGAGGCGCGTAATATTTCTATGGTGTGGTGTGTAATTTTATTGTCTGTCGTGTAAGTTGTTCATTGTGTGGTGTGAAATTGTATTGTATGATAGTGTAATTTAAATTGTGTAGTGCGTAATTTTTAATTGGTGATATGTGGCGTAAATTTTTTTATTGAAAGACAGGTGACGAAATAACAGGCGTAAAACAGAAAGTGTACACTATAATTGATCGATCTTTTTATTTGTTATTTAAATGGAGAAATTTCTAGGTGAAAGGAGATGAACGGAGATGGCGTAAAGTCTAGTCAATTTATTTATTTAAGTCATCAGTCTTTATTTGAAACGGGGAAAATGAAGACATAATGGCGATCTTTTTAATTTGGAGAATAAAAAAAAACAGGTGTATAACAATGGTTAAAGGGTGAGATGACATATATGTATTTATTAGAAGAGGTGAGCGGAGAATTGGCGGTAAACCGGGGTAAAAACCCTTTAGTTAAAATGGCGATTATTTTTGTCTCACTCTATTCGAAGTAGCCAAACGGAGAAGAAGGAAGATTGAAAGAGGAGAATAAAAAAACATATATATAATTGTGCGGCGTGATACTGGTTGTCGTCAGTATACACGCACACACAATTATAAAAGACGGAGAAACTTATTATTGTAGTGGTGCAAAACGAATAGTTGGCGGATGGTGAAACACATTTGTATTTTATTTTATTTGTGTGTTAGTATTGGTGAGGTGGTTGACGGAGAAAACAGAAACGTACTAGTAGACGGTGACAAGGCAAATAGTATAGATAGGAGAATGGGAATTATACGAACACACACACACACACAAATACATTTAAAGGAGTTTATCTGGTGAAACGTATATTGTGTGTCAATGAATAAGATAGTTCCGTTCATTGTTGGATATAGGCAACATACATGAACGTAATAATGTGGGAATTTTTTTATTGCCCCTTGATGAATAAATATATATATATAGTAAATGGTGTATGAGTAATTATGGGAAACGGAGTAAAACTTAAACAAAAGAAATAGAGATGACCAATCAGAAGCTAGGATTGTGATCGAACTATTTTCTCAATGATTTTTTATTGGTGATCTATTGTTTGGAAGTAATTGATGACACATATATTGCTATATTGGGAATTGCTCATTTCATGGCTCATATTTTGCGCAATTAGTCAGTCACTGTCAGTTCTTGGTTCGGCAAACATCGTATTTTTTGTCCTGTTAATTGCGTTCAGTCTGCGTTAGTGCATCTTTTATTATTGTTGATGAGCTTTAGTGCAAAAACCTTCTAACTTTTTCTCATTTTCATCTTTTATTTTGAATTTTGTTTTCGCCTTTTCTGTTCATTCATAATTATTTCGTGTATTTTATCAACTTTTTCGTATTTATTTTCGTCTTTTCTCGTCGGCCATATATTTCGTTATCAATTTTAGAAGAATTTATATCAGATTTAGGTAATATTGAGCAGATTGGTAAGTCAGTAAATAGTTTTTCTTACTTTCTTTGGAATTTTGTCATGATAGACAATGATGTTTTTAAGGTTTGGTTCAATTTTATTAATTATTATTTGAGCAAATAGTTTCGATCACGACTTCCGCTTTGATATCGATATGTATAATTATATAAGAGGAAATTTAAAAAATATTTAAGGAAAAGGAATAAGTAAAAAGACTGGTGAAAAAGAATAATATAAATAATAATGGAGTGAACGGAGAATAATTTTACGAATATTCGTGCATAATTAAATATATATATATATATATGAATAATTTTATAATATTTGTTTTGAAGGGGCGTAATAATATTTTTTGTGCCTTAATAGGAAGCAATATATGTGATTTTTCAAAAACTCGAGTATAAATAAAATATCAATAGTTAGGGGACCATCTTTATCGAAATTATTGATTCTATTTTATCTGATCTAATCGATTTCTTTTTTATGACAGAGAAAAACGGTGATGCGTAATTTGGTCTCCCCGATAAAATTGATAAACGGCGAAACGGAGAATATAATTATTTATTTATTTATTTATTTATTTATTTATTTATTTTTCATATCTATGTAATGGTACGGATCGAGTAATTAAGTACCATTACGGCTCATATAAACGGAGGAGTGTGAAGGATTTTAAATATTTATTTTTAGGCGAATTTATAAATATACTAGAAGGAAAGTCTTTTTAGGTACTCGATCCACACAATCTTCAGTTGTGGGTTGGCTGTATGGAAGGATGTTGCATTTGCGGACGGAAGTACAGTCGACTAACTGCCTTTGGAGGGTACATGTGTGTTCCATGTATCTAATGGAGGTGGTGTTTTGGGCTGTGAGTGGCGAAGTTTGTGACCCACAGTTCAGAAGCATGAGTCGTACTCCTTTTTCTTTTTATTATTGACCTGGCGTTAATTCACCCGACTAGAGCTTACCGGATTTATTATTTTTCTAGAACCAAACTATATCACAATATTATATATCTATTTATTTTCCCAATATTTTCCTTTCCTTTATCAAATATTTTGTTACAATGAGCTTAATCATTTGTATATTTTACCTAGTAAAATGGCAAATGGTAGAAAGCCTAAAACTAAATCCGGGTAAAAATTGGGCATGCGAAGCCACAATCAAAGAGGCGGTAAACATTCAACAAAAATATGTCGATAAGTGAGGATATGGAGGTTGATGTAGAGGTAAACTTAGAAACTGAAAAACGTCTATTAGAGAATAAAAATAAAGGAACCACGGGTAAGATCTTACGATTCTTTCGAGGTCGCAATATATATATAAATTTTTCACAAATAATTTACTGAATGGAGGGAGTAATAATGTGACGTCACATTAATTAATGCGGTATAATGTATAATTATTCCTTCTAGTTAAAACAAAAGCACAATTGAAAGAGGCACCAGTGCGTAGACCAAAAGCTTCTGCCGCAAATAAAGAGGAGACTCCTTGGAAGAAGCTTGATCAGTCTGTTAAGGCCAAGACCACAGTATCTAAAACTATTCCTATACCTATTGCAAAACCAATACCTACTTCCCAATATAGAATCCCAAAAATATCTAAGCAAATGGTGAGCAAGGCAACCCAACAGGCGCTGGCTGCCAAACCTACAAATGAGGAAGATATTCAGTCTACCTCAAAAGAGGCAAATGTTAGGAGTATTGCCATGGAACTTGCAAAGGCGTTTCAGCAATCCATGAGACAGGAACAGGCGAAGGAAGCTAGGTTGAGGAATCCTATTTTAATTCAGGAAATGCAAGATAGGATAGTGTTTTTAGAGAATACGTTGGTGGAAATTACTGAGTCGGTGAGTTATCCTGACCCTAATTTAATTAATCCTGGAAAAAATATTAATATTAATAATAGTGTGAATAATTTAGGTGAATTAATAAACAGCGAGAATAATGATACTAATATCAACATTTCTAATAATAATAATGAAAACGGAGCTAATAAAAATAATAATGATAAAAATGAACAGAGGATGATAGTTGTAAGACTCTTGAAAATCTTAATTGATGCTCTTAAGGGTAAATCGAGTGGCGAAAGTGAAAAGAAAACGGAGATGTTATTTAATAAGGACAATACAAAAAGGGAATATAAACTTACTCAAAATATTCGATATGATTTGTGGTTTGATTACCTGAAATCAGAATTGATTTCTAAGGATTTATTTAATTTAATAGAAAATAAAACAGGTGATGAAAATAGATATACTGAACAGGAGAAAGAAATTAGGTTAAATTTAATTAGGGATATAATCATAAATCATATAGATGACAACTATCATAAATTAATCGTCAACGTTAAGGATCCAATAGAAATTTTAAAAGTTTTAAAAGAGTTTAAGCAATTTGAGATGCATAGGGCGTCAGAGGCACTTCGCAAAGAATTAGCTCTTTTAAAATATAATCCTTCTAGGGAAAAGTCTTATCAGTTTTTCCAACGTTTTGACAAATTAATTAAGTTTTATGAAATAATGAGGATAATGATGAGTTAACGGAGAAAGAAAAAAGGGGGTTATTTTTATATGGCGGTGGCTAAAAGTTCTAATATGATAGAAACTATAAATTTTATTTCCAAACGAACTAATAATGTAGGCCTATCCATTGAAGAACTCAAATGTTTAATCCTACAGGCCGAGGCGAATAGACAGATGGAATGGCGAAACGAAGGTTCGAATAGGGGCTTGGCAGGACCAACTAGAGGCAATGTTGTTTTTACTAGACGATCACATGCGTAAACTGGTGTTACAAACAACAGTAGAATTAGTCCAGGTGCTAGATGCTTCAATTGCCACGGTTATGGTCATTTGAGCAACACTTGTTCTAACCCAACAGTTGAAGGCTGAATGTGCTTCAACTGTGGAATTGTTACATCAACGCACTGTGCCACTTCTTGTCCTAAGTTAGGGAAGATGAAACCTGTTATAGTCTCTCGAAATGATAGGTATAGACGTACGTTTTATAATAGTCGTAGGCCTAATAGGTATATGTCTTATCGAGGGCGTAGCTCGTATTGTGGTATTGCACCACCTAGAGGCGGATTTGTTAATCTACAACCTAAACTACCAACTGGAGGAGTAGCTAAACCTTTTAGAGGAGCACCCTCAAATAGGACGTGGGAGGAGTGGCAAAAATAAACCAATGGATAGAAAGGTCAAGGACACTAAAATTACTGATGATCAAACGGTGGCTAAATATGCGTTAATCGAAGTTGAAAATTTTAAGGCTGAACCGGAGATACATGATTCGACTTTAGATAATATTGAAGTGGATGTTCAATTTGACATTCCTCAATCGTCTGGTATTTCGCAACATATGTATGTGACCTCTGATTGGGAGGAATGCCTCAAAGTTCCTTTGCCTCCTAGCCCCTCACCTTATTCGATCATTTAAAACTTGGAGCAATCTTCAGCTTTGATGGTCACTTCTGAGGAGGAGACCCTGTTGGATCTGGATGACGCTGATAATTCCACGTCGTCTCAGAATAATCCTTCAAGTAAACCTGTGTATAAAGTATCGTTTTTGTCGGATAGTGGGGCAACTCAACATATTATTTCCAGTCCTGTCCCACTTGTTAATAAAAAACCCCATAATGAAAAAGTGCTTAGTGCCCATGTAGACTCTACGTTGTCCTGTGAGTTAACAGATGACTTACATACTCGAGATTTACTTGGCAATAAAGTTAGGTTTAATAATGTTAGGTGTTGTCCTCAGTTGTCTGAAAATTTGTTTTCAGTACAAAAATTGATAGATTTAGGGTTTACTGTAATTTTAAATAATCAAAACATTCAAGTGGTAAACATGTGATCAAACGGTGACCTATTTTTCTGGAGAATATAAAAAACCATTTTGTCATATGGAACTGGTGACTGATCTTACTAATGATAGAGTAGATTATGATGACAAGACATCGGCGTTATTTTGTCATTTACATTTAAATTCTACTCATGTTACTGACGTCATACCCGCAAACAATTCAGAGGGAGAAGAGGAAGAAAAAGGTGAGAATATAGGTAATGGAGAAAGAGACAATTGTTCGTCAGTACAAGCGTCAGATAACATTGGTGGAATACATATAGGTAATAATGATAATATAAACAACAGTGATAATATTAACAGTAAAACCGAACAAAATAAACCGGAGAATAATAATAATAATAATAATAATAATAATAATAATAATAATAATAATAATAATAATAATGATATTAATACAGATGATAATGATAATTTAGAAAAGTTCAAAACGGAGGGAGTAAATGATAATAATAAAGGCGAAAGTATGATTGACAATGAAAACCCGGAAAATGATCGAAAGGTAATTAATATTGAGGAAATTCCCGAACCTATGATATTAGATATTACTGGAGTAAATAAGTCTATACCTTAGAACTGCACTGGCACTATAAGTTAGGCTATGTGTCAGAAAAATATTTAAAGAAATTGGCGCAAACTAAACCGTAGTTAAAAGGAGTTAAATTTACAGGAATAATAAAAGATTGTGAAAAATGTGCAGTCTCTAACCTCACAAAATTACCCTTTAATCAATCAAGGTAAAGAGCTGAGGGCCCACTACAAATGATTCATTCTGACGTAATGAGTCCTATATCACCCACCACATTTCCAGCTAAACGGAGATTTATAGTAGTATTTATTGATGACTATTCTAGGTATGCACAAGCATATACTATGACACAAAAGTCTGAAGTTGGCAAATGTTTAGAAACATTTATACGGAGCACTAGAAATCTATTAGGGAAAGATGTTAAGGTGTGTTATTTGAGATCTGATCAAGGAACGGAGTTTACAGGAGGATATACAAAACAGGTGTTAGAAAAGGAAAATATCGAGCTCCAATTAGCTCCACCCGATACACCCCAACATAACGGTGTAGCTGAAAGGTTGAATAATACCATTCAAAGCAGAATGAGAGCTTTAATGGCAGATTCAGGGTTACCTAAGAATTTGTGGGATTTAGCTGTTAAAGCAGCAGTTTACGTGTACAATCGTATCCCACATAAATCTATAAATTATGATATACCTTTGACTAAATTTGCACCAAGTGCACCATGTCATTTTAATCAATTACGGAGATTTGGTTGTTTGGCATATTCAAAGGTCAAAAGAAAACCAGAGACTAAATTCTCAGGATGGGGAATCTGTACTGTAATGGTTGGATATACCCGATCTGGTTATTTATTATGGTGTCCAGAAACTAAATCCTTAATTGAATCGCGAGTTGTAAGATATAATGAGAAACTGGTGTATAGGAATAAATATAAAAAACAGGAGAGAATTGAAAAAGGAGATATTAATTGGTTTAATGATTTTAATAATAAGAATGAAATGGAGAATGAAACGAATGATAAACAGGAGGAAAGTAAAGGAGTGAAAAGGAGAAAGTCAAAGCGTTTAACAGGTGAAAAGATACAAAAGGTTGAAGCCTTTAATACTGAAGATCCTAAATGGATCGAAGCTGAAAACCTTGATGAAGTTCTAGACGAGTTCGTTTATATGGCTATGGCTGAAGTGAATGAGGACCCCAAAACATATTTGGAGGCAATTAACTCATCCGCTAGCCTACAATGGAGAAAAGCCATTCAAGACAAAATTAACTCGCTCCAAGAACACGATGTATGGACTATAGTTGATAGACCATTAGTTGATGAGAACGGAGAGAAACCTAATATAATAGATTCGAGGTGGTTATTTAAGGTTAAACTGGAGCCAACAGGAGATGTGAGATATAAAGCAAGACTGGTGGGAAGAGGATTTAAGGATAAGGTAGAATACAGTTTACTGGAAATATATGCTCCAGTAACACCATTGGCGACTGTACGTAATTTATTAGCGATAGTAAATAAGTACAACTTGGAGATTTGCTAACTGAATGTTGAAACTGCATTTTTACACAAAGAAATAACTGGACCTATATATATGGAGATACCAGAAGGAGTAGGTATTGATCCTTCTGAAAGTGTAAATAAGGTGTGTAAATTAAATAAATCGATTTATGGGTTAAAAACCAGTCCTAAAATCTGGAATATACTTTTCACAGCAGAGATGAAAAAGTTAAGCTTAAATAGTGATATAAAAGACCCATGTTCCTGATACAGGAGCATCTACAGCAGGACATTTAATTAAATTATTTGGCGACACAATAATGTGGAAATCTTGTAAACAACGGAGAGTAGCAACTTCTACGTGTGCAGCGAAGTATGTAGCGATGAGTGAGTTAGCCAAAGAGTTAGCTAATCAAGCCGAAATAATGGAGAAAATTATAGGTATCTCATTTCTACCTGCACAAATTTATTGTGATAGTCAATCGGCAATAGACGGAGCTCAGATGGTAGGAGCACTTAAATTACTTGCATACACAATATCATTATGTACGTGAAAGTCAACAAGTTGGTGAAATTGTTTTGGTAAAAATTTCTTCAGAAGTACAGGAGGTTGATATTTTCACTAAACCACTACCTATTGGGAGTTTTGAAAAATTTACTAGATTAATATTAAACTGTGAGGACAACATCTATCATTCCATAAGGGAGAAATAAATAACATATATTATAACTAACAAATTAAATAAAACACATAAAATAAAAATATATACTCACCCACATTTTCTTAGATAGTAATACCTAGTATATTGTTTCAGATTAAAACAATACGAAAACGGCGATCTCTAGAATGATCCAGAACCCCTGATTATTATTATTCTTAAGATTTATTATGATTTTTTTATTATGTCTATTCCTGTGATGTCGTATATATTTTCTTTTATATGCATTCATGTTCCTAATTATGTCTTTTGTGAGTTCTGTATATTATATTTTTCTATTCTTTCTTACATTTGTTGAGCTCACTAACCTACAATAACTTTACTTATAACACAAACGGAGAATATGATAAATTTTAGGAAGAATATAATTGAGTACTATATACATACACATATTTATATATCTTGAACAATATTTCATTAAGAAATCTATGGTGGCTGAAGGCAATTTAATGAAATGTTTATGATATTTTCTATACTTTTTGGATATACCTTTTTAATAATTATAAATAAAATCGTAGAGGTTTTTCATCTACTCCTGTAGATTTTCCTCTACACAACTGGTGGACCAAGAGGTTTTTAGTTTATCCTTTTTACATAAATATACTCTAAATTCATAAACAAAAAGGATAAACCTTTTCCTCTTAATTTTCTTTGAATATTTGTTTTTATATATATATAATTCTTTCGGCGAAAGAGGTTTTTATTTATGTAATATAAAGTTTTCCTCTTTAACTAATACTTATATTGTATAACAATTTTATTGTTATTTGATTTTTTGGATCTTTTTATTTTTTGATCAATAAGGAGTTTTTCATGAAAAATGTTTTCTCCTATTTTTATTTTTTTTTATCGCACTATGTACCTTTTTAATAACTATATCTTATATATCATATAATATGCATTTCATATGTATTTCACATTTTCAACGTCGTAATTGAACAAGGAGGGAGTGTCGGTACATTATTTATTATTCAATCACTAGTTGGTAACACTGTATCGTCATTCTACAGTTCCTATTCAGTTGCGTCGTCTATCTGTTCAGTTCGTGAGTTGTGTCTGCTCATGTGAATATCTCTCTCATCATTAAAGTCTTTTATTAGTGTGGTACTTGTGTTTTTCTCTTTAATTATTCTCCGGTGTTACATTTAATATTCGTCTACTTCATACTTCAACGGACTCCAAGCCCCCAGAGTCCAACAGTTCTCCTAAACATGCCACGATTAATTATACTGGTAGTAAGTATTGTAAATCTGTATTGTAATCTGTAAATCTGTAATATTATAAAATGACCTTCAACAAACAAACTGGACAAATTTCACAGACACTGTCCGGAATTCGATCACGTCTAACAGGTAACATATGTTTTCATATAAAAGATTGTTATTATCTTCGCCAAGGTCAATTTCACTACCCATACGGTATTTTTTAGCACATTTTTTTCAAAAAACCATTTCTCTTATCTTATAAAATAGAAGTTTTTCTAAAATTTAGTAGTTTTTCACCTTTTTTATTAGAATCCACGTTATAATAAAGATTTTGGTATGGTGCAAACATGTATTTCAAAAACTGCTTAGCTTCAGTCCAAAGTTCTACATTTCCTTTAAAGTCCTCGTTGTCTTTGTCAGTAGAATACGTTTCTCCTGTTGGAAAGTTAATGAATTAATTTGGAATGAAAATCTGAAATATAAAAAGTACTGAAGCCAAATGACGCACCAAAATTCACCATTTGAAGTAGTTGGCAGTGTGGGAAACGTGTTATTGAAATATTTTTGACAAGTTCCATAACATATTTATATGACTTGGGCCTAGTAGCCTAGTGAGTAAAAATTTCCAACCACAATTTTAGTGAAGTACCTATTTTGCTAGCAAACCACGGCTTGCATTAAATTAAATTTTTTACTAAAGCATACCTCCACGCATTGCCGTTCCATTAAGTAAAAAATAAAAAATAAAAATAATTATAAATTGAATATGAAATTTTAATGAAAGTGTGTGGTATGCTAATAGGCATGGTGACACACCACATTAACAAACCCAGTTGGCAACACGATTATTACATTCTGCCACCTTTTGCAACTTTAATTCCCTCTCACGACCTCAGGTTTCCACTGCGTTAAGTCTAATGACACAAGACGGAGATGAAAAACTACAAGTAAATGTCCAAATGCCTGGCGAGCTCAAGTATAGTCAGTCAAAGATTCAGGTATCAATAACCTCTGAAGCTTGATATTTAAAAATAATTTTATGAACCAAAATGACTGGAAAATTTGGTAATCCATTCTAATGAAATTTACCCTCGAAGAATCATGATCGCTCCCGTAATTTTTCCATATGAAGTTTCGTAATACACTATAGTAAAAATACATGAATTCAAAATTTAAATAAATAGATTCTTACTCCAGAAAAGGAAAAAATCATTTCCTCGAGGAAACAAAACAAAACAAATTACATTTTGCAAAATAGAACAAGTAATCGAAATAAATTCAAGATACAAAATTTCCCATCATACAAAAATTTTGGTAAAGGCCTAAGTTGTACAAAAGTAGGACAGAACTGAAGGAGAACTATATGCCAGATATGCCAGTACAGAATTGAACAGAGAGTGCCTAGGTTTACCTCCACTGACGGATGGCGAGCCACCATTGTTGGAGATAAGGCCGTTAGATATAAAAATTTTCTTCTTCTGAAGATACTTATGCCTTTGAAATACGGAAATTATTACCTTGTTAAGAAAATAGGTTACCTGACAAAATTCATGCATCTATGAACTCTGGTTGTAAAAATCATCAGTCTGCCTGGTAGGTATACACCTCAAGTGAATAAAATTAAGATAGCAATATTGTGGTAGTAATTGCCTATACTTAACACGAATCTAGTTTAAGAGCTGAAGTACCTATCTTTTACCAAATGGATAAGACTATAAATAAGCTAAGTTCGTATTTAGTAATTCCATTATAGCTTCAGTTTATTTTACGATAGATATGATAAAAATATTTGTCACACGGGTCAAGTTGGTGAGTTTGAAAATACAGTGAACGCCGGATGTATTGGGTAGAGAGTATTTTATCTGAATTAACTGGAAAACGTTATGTATCAGCAAACTAAAAAAGAATAGTATATTACACACCAACGTTCAAAGGGAAATTAGCAAAACGAGCATAGTGAATGAGCAATTCCCAAGTCATTTAAACTCAATTTTGAACCTTGTTGAGGAAGATATTTTATAGGTATAATTTATGATCAGAAAGAGACAAAACGTTGAAATTCTATCATAATAATGAGTCTCTCACGCAAATTATACAAAATGGAACAAAATATCAACCTCCTCATTGCGGTAGGTTTAACATTTCATTTAGAATAAATGTAACTTCTACCACAATGAAAAATGAATGTGCTTCCGTGTAAAAAGATGTTTCATATTTTTACATGGAGGTGCATTCACTTACATCAAGATTAAATTCATCATGATAGGGGTTACTGAGAAGAATTTTAGAAATAAAATAATTAAATTAATTCTCTTAAATAACAGATGAGATCCGATAGGCAAGACAGTCCATTCCACATTCCATATTACACTTTTCCTACAGTCAACCAAAATATACTATTATATTAAAATAAAAGGAATAGATTTTATTTGGTTAGGTATCAGATCTCAATAAATTGAAACATCAACAACAGATTTCCTCGTTGGATCTGAGATAATAAATTCAAGCTAACTAACAAATGTATGACTGGGGAAGTCAGTCCATTTTATCAGGCTTAAGATTAAAAAAAGATATTTTCATTCATGTTCTTTAGTGAAGAAAAAAGATTTATTCTAATAAAAAGTTCATACAAGTTTGAGAATGTTCTTTCCCTCATGGTTTGTTTTCATATTAAAAACGTTTGTCGATCACTAAAGATGAAATAAACTGAATAAAGAAACGAAGTAAATGATCTCAGATTCTGCATCGCCACATGGTAAAGCTTCACCGTACGTTGAAGCAGATACTCAACCCCTCTACAATTAGTAAAACCTGATTCAAGTGACTTCAGTATAATATATCATGTGTTATTATAATTCAAATTGTTTAGAGATCATTTCACAAATTGAGGACTTTTAAACAAGTAATAGGGGGAATTGTGTAGAGTCAAGACGTGACGTTGAGTACACTAGAGGTATGTGATGAACTAAATCTCATGTCTTTCCCATTCTGGATTCAAGGTAAGATCTATGATCTTGAGCTATCTGGTTTAAGTCAATTCAGGATCTATAATTCAGTGATTTTAACATTTTTAATTTCAACAATATGATGACCACCTTTTGGGGCATCACACTACTTTTCACTCCCAAAATATTAGCATAAACATTTCCTCTTTTATTATTTATTATATCAAATATTTTCTGTCGCCAGAAATTTTGCCAAAATAAGATGTGGTCCTAATTATTGGTGGATGGATTAAGCAGAGCCTACTGTAATTATGAATTAAGTGATTAAATTTTGAGGTATTTAATTAAAACAACTTGTTAGGTGATATTTCCTTTTGATTATAGACAGAGGTACCTACTTTCTGATTATTCCACTGTAAATTATATAGTGGTATCCATATCATCCAGAAAAGAGTTCTACTGCACTTGTAATCTTATAGTCGACATCGTGATTCAGTAAATTAATCATCGTAAGAACATAAATGGAATAAACCTTCAATGAAAGTTGCAGTTTAGTTGCATTCATCTAAATGTGAGGACTATTTTCATTAAAAAAATTTGATGAAAGGTTGATTTACACACAGTACTTCATCAGCCCATGGAACTAGTTTTAGAGATACCTACCACTAGGTAATGAAAAATGACAGTTTCTAAGAACTATAGTCTATTTTGGTAAAGTATATTTACCTGGTGTAGTAAGTTATGCTCGTATATTTTAATTGTAAACTTGTAGGAAGGTATATGTTATTAGAAAATAATATTTTTCTTCCATTTTTTTGTCATGATGTCAGGTAATGCACTCAAACACTGTGGAATACCTTACATCGTGGAAAGTAAAACCAACAAAGAAGGTGTTCAACAGAACAGTTTGCGTGTTTATGCCAATATACCAAAAAGGTATGAGGGAGCCAAGACCTTGGCAAACACTGGCGATTTAGTCTATGATTTTTTCGTCTTATATAGCCGGCTCCCTACACGCACACATACACACCTATGTAACTTTTACATAGGTATAGTGTAGATAATTTATTCGTACTTTACAGTTGTCATGGTAACGGTAAAGTACGGAGAATGCATCTTCGTACCGGTCCGTGACATCGCCGAGATAATTATCTATCGATTCGTCATGGTCTGAGATTTGTAACTTGTCTATCTGCAAAAATAGACAAGTACAAACGAACATACATTTGTATTGTGGTTTAACGTGCAAGGCACGAATAATTGTCACCAAAGGTGACAACTGTCGTCGATAGGCCGAGCCTTTGATATTGTTTTATTTTCACCTGCTATGGATATCACAAAATTTTTGTTGTCACGTGATATCACTTTATAAGGCCCGGCGTAGGGTTTTTCCAGTGAAGATCTTATTTTTTTGTCTCTGACAAATACATGTGAAGTAGTGGCCAAATGTTTTGAGACATAGAGCTGCCTGTGTTATGAATTTATTGGCGTCAGTTCGTATGTTTTGAACTAGGGTTTCGGGGCTTATTTCTGTCATGTTTGTGAAAAAGTCCCCTGGTAGGCGTAGCTCTTCGCCGAACGCTAATTGCGCTGCAGAATGTCCTGTGTCTGATTGGAGAGCTGATCGTAGGCCTAAGAGGATGGTTGGAAGTACATCCACCCATCTTTTTGTGTCATGGGCCATTATTGAGGCTTTTAAAGCTCTATGCCATCTCTCAACTTTTCCGTTTGCTTGAGGATGGTAAGCTGTGGTATGACTGTGTTGGATACCTAGCTTTTTTGATAACTCTTGGAAGAGTGAGCTTTCAAATTGGCGACCCTGGTCTGTAATTATGACTTCAGGTACGCCATATCGGGCAATCCAGTTTTCATATAGTTTGGCAGCTATTGTTGGTGCTGTCATTTCATATAATGTATTGCCTCGGGCCATCGGGTTGCTCTGTCAATCATAGTGAGGAGATATCTGTGTCCTTGTGAGGGGGGCAATGGGCCCACCAAATCAATATGGATTGTTTTGAACCACTCTGTTTGTATAAAAGATTTGAGTGGTGATCGAGTATGTCTTCCTACTTTGGACTCTTGGCAATTCAGGCAAGTGCGAGCCCTGTTGTTGCAGTCAGACTTAAGTCGAGGCCAGACAAATCTTGATGATACTAGATTAGCAGTACTTTTGGAGCCAGAGTGCGATAAATTGTGCACACTGTTAAATGCCAATTTGCGATATTTTTTCGGTAAGAATGGCCTATTCTTGCCTGTACTGATGTCACATGTCAGTAAGACATCAGTACCGGGAATTTTTCGTTGCCTCAATTTTAGAGATGTGTTTTCGTTTAACAATAACTCTTGCAATTCTGCATCCTTAAGCTGTTCTTTAGCTATTTCAGCATAAGGTAATTGGGCAGGGGCTGAGATAGCTTCGATTCTACTGAGTGCATCAGCTGGAGTGTTAAGTTCTCCACTTATATACTGGATGTCAGTAGTTAGTTGACCTATGTAGTCTAACTTTTGTGCTCTTCTCAGTGATGCTGGCTCTGCTTTCTGCGTGAAGGCATGTGTTAGGGGTTTATGATCTGTATACACAGTAAAGCATTTACCCTCTAATTGGTGCCTGAAATGTTTCAATGCAGCGAAGATTGCCAGTAATTCCCTATCGTAAGTACTGTAATTTTTTTCTATTTTTGATAGCTTTCTGTAGAAGAAAGCGAGCGGATATTTTTGGTCATTTTCCTTTTGGTACAATGTTGCACCAATTGCAAAGTCAGAGGCATAGGATGCGACACATAATGGTAGACTTTCGTCTGGGTGAGCCAAGAGGGCTGCATTAGCCAGTGAATTTTTTATATTCTCAAATGCTTTTTCAGCTTCTTCATTCCATTCGAGTGGAGTTTTATCTCTTTTCTCTGATGTTTTTATTAAAGCAAACAGCTTACTTTGTTCAGCTGCTGCATTTTTCATGCAGCACCTGTAAAAATTTACCATCCCTAAGAAACGTCTGAGTTCAACTAAGTTTGAGGGTTTTGGAAAATTTAATATTGGCTCGACTTTGGTTTTTAGTGGGGCTATGCCTTTGGTTGAGACTTTGTAGCCGAGAAAGTCAATTTCAGTTTGTGCATATTAGCTTTTACCTACATTGATAGTAAGGCCAGCAGGGTGTATACGTTGTATAATGGCTCTTACATTTTTCTCATGCTGTTGCTCACCGCCTTCTGAGCATATGCAAATGTCATCCAGATATGCATATGCAAATGGCAAATCCCGAAACAGTCCATTGATAAATCTTTGGAAAGTTTGAGCTGAATTGCGGAGTCCAAAAGGCATTCGAAGGTATTCGAATAGTCCAAAGGGCGTTATGAGTGCCGTTTTTGGAATGTCCTGTTTGGCCATTGGTATTTGGTGGAATGCCCAGTTTATGTCTATTTTAGAGAACATCGTTTTACCCTTCATGTTTGCATTGAAGTCCATTATGTTTGGAACTGGGTAACGATCAGGAACTGTTTTGGCATTTAAGGCTCTGTAGTCACCAACAATTCGCCATTCTCCACTTGCTTTTTTCGTTATGTGGATTGGGGAACTCCATGAACTATTTGATGGTCTGCAAATACCTTCTTTTATTATTCGTTCATAGTATTCCTTGGCTGCTTTGAGCTTGTCTGGCAGGAGCCTTCTTGCTCTAGCATGGCATGGCGGTCCTTTTGTTTCTATGTAATGAACTGTGTCATGTTTATAGGTTGAGTGCCTGCGAATTGATGGTTGAGTGACTCCAGAATAGTCTGACAGAATCCGTAAGAATCGTTCGTCGACTTTACTACACCTGGAAATAGCTGTGTCCAGTTGAGACACTAGTGTTTTGCCTTCCACACAAAGTTTTGTTTCATTATCAATCAATTTGCCATTTTTTAGGTCAATGATTAGGCCGTAGTGTGCTAAGAAATCAGCACCCAGGATTGGGTTTGGAACGTCTGCAATTGTAAAAGACCAAGTCATGTCTCTTTGTAATCCAATGTTGACTTTGATTGTTTCAAGTCCATATGCTGGAAGGTTTTGACCGTTCACAGTACGGAGATAATATTTCGGAGTGTGTATCTTATGTTTTTTATTTACTGGCAATATGCTTAGGTCAGCGCCTGAGTCTATTAGATACTTTCTCCTGCTTGTCCTGTCCTTTAGGAACAGGCGGCATGAGTATTTTTCCGAGGGGTCTTCAGCCGCGTAGATGGCCCCTCGTTTTAGTTTGACAGATCGGATTTGTAGGTTTTGCCCCACCATTGACATTTGTTGTTGCATTTGGTGGAGGCCTCGCCTAATCTATTATGGAAGAAGCAGTTCTTTTCATACCATTTTCGAGAAGGAGAGTTGGATGAAGATTTTTGATTTTTCGGGGGAGTTGGACTCTGACCCCTGCAAGAATTTCTGGTTCTTCGGTCTCTTGACCGGCTTTGTCTTTTTTTATCAGGTCTACTTCTAGACAGGTTATTCCACTGATTATTATTTCTATTTTTATTATTTTTGTTGTTGTTTTGCACTTGTGTAGTGAGCTGGGCTATTTGTGCTCTCAGCTGTGCAATTTCTCCTGTCTCTACTGATACTGCACTAATCAAAGGTGAGTTCTTCGAGTATTGCAGTGCATTGTCAGCGCTTTTGGCTAGGTAATCTAAATCAGCGGATTCATTTATTATTGTTGATCCTACTGCTGCCAATGCCTGTACAACATGTTGAGGAAGTTGTTTACAGAATTGTTTTGGTCAATTGTCACACCTAGACGTTCAAGTTCGGGACGTCTATTCCTCTTCTTATTTTCTGAGAGGTTGAGGTCTTCGAATTCTCTTTGGTGTGTCGAAGGTGGAGGAGTTGGTGGATGAGGCCAACTATGTCCTTCCAGGGTATGCTGTTTTTCGTTCTGGTAATTATACTTTAGAAGGGGGGTGTAAATTCCCACTTAGCAGACACCTTCGAGAGCTCCTGGTGTCTTTTGTAAAAATAAAATTTCTTGGTTAAAAAAATTTTATTTTTACTTTAATTAGAAAGCGAGTTGCTCGCCAGCGCACCGCGCCACTTTAGTATAAGCGCACCGCGCCAAAAGACACCACGACGTGGCCAAAAATCACGTCGAGGTCACCACTGTGGAATACTTTACATCATGGAAAGTAAAACCAACAAAGAAGGTGTTCAACAGAACAGTTTGCGTGTTTATGCCAATATACCAAAAAGGTATGAGGGAGCCAAGACCTTGGCAAACACTGGCGATTTAGTCTACGATTTTTTCGTCTTATATAGCAGGCTCCCTACACGCACACATACACACCTATGTAACTTTTACATAGGTATAGTGTAGATAATTTATTCGTACTTTACAGTTGTCATGGTAACGGTAAAGTACGGAGAATGCATCTTCGTACCAGTCCGTGACATCGCCGAGATAATTATCTATCGATTCGTCACAGTCCGAGATTTGTAACTTGTCTATCTGCAAAAATAGACAAGTACAAACGAACATACATTTGTATTGTGGTTTAACGTGCAAGGCACGAATAATTGTCACTGAAGGTGATGACTGTCGTCTATAGGCCGAGCCTATTTCCTCATACGAGTGATGGTCTAATCCCCACAAACACTATTGATCACTAATTGTTTGAGTTGTGTGCTCCTGAGATTTATAATCAAGACAGCTTCAGTTGGAGATTTTTATTTTAATAATCCTTATAATATTATGCACCTACCTATTCAATTTTTTCAAAGACACTGTTTAAAATTGACCACATGAAACAAAAAAAATAACATTTTATGGTATACAAAAGGGAGCAATAATACCCAATCCCCATAGCAATATCGGCAGTATTCCAAGTCCATCTATTCAAATTCTAAAAACCTGGGAAAAATTACCTACACTAGACAGCAACACTAAAAAATATTACTGCCCAATCTGAATAGCCTGCAATGTATCCATTGAACCCAAATTTAGACCATACCTGGTAAAATTAAAAACCATATAATTCTAGGCTATACATTTTCCAAAGTACACATACTTTATTGGATGAAGATCAATTTGAAACCAGGGCTAACACCATTACATGGCCTATGGCAAGAGAAAAACTCAACACTTTTTAAATATTAGAGTCATCTATTACAAAAAACAAAATAAAATTGTTAATAAAACAAAATCAACCTTGGTTTAACGAGAGCTAAAGCAACAGTGAAAAGCAGTGAACAAAGTTAAGACAGAGTTGGTTTAGAAAAACTGCTCGTCTACCGAAATATAAAGAGGGGTAGAAAAAATAAAATTAGGTGGTGGTACTAACAAGTACATGGTACAAGTTTTAATAATAGAAAAGATAAAAACCAGGGTATTGATCCAGGAGGTGATGTGTGGAAGGAGGAAGATGGTACAGAGAAAAAAGAAGAAGTAATAAGAAAAGATAAACAAGACCCAGGGCGGAAGAGTGAGAAAGGGAAAAACCAATAACAAGGTGAGTGAAGTGAACAATGAAATGTCGTGATTTGAAATGAGGGAAGTGAAAATTATAAGAAGATATGAAGATATATGAAGAAATAAAGTGAATGAATAAAGCCATGGTATCAACTTTGCAGAGAACAGAAACAAGTGGAAATATGAAGATTACTAGAAAAAGGAAGACAAGTTATTATTGTGATCGAATACCTGGGCAAAAAATTTAGACGTAAATGACATTTTTTGCTCGTATTAATTTTAAAAATATTTCGAAAAGTTTAAATAGGAAAAAGATGGTGAATTTTCGGTTGATAATTTTGGATGGTAGGCAGGTGCGTCAATAAAATTTATGTCGTAGAAACAATTCACTGTTGAAACCGATAGTTAGGTACGTCGATATGGATTGTGCTCGAAAACAAATTATTAATTATTTTATCAAAAAAACAACGAGAAAACCAACAAAGTGAGAAGAAACCAGTTAAATACCTACCACCTGTTCCTTGGCAATACTACGAAAATGTCTAAAAAGTTTTCTCTGTAACATAATATTTGAAATTACGACGTTTTACACACTCACCGAATATCATTTTTCTGAAATACGGAATTATATCTTTCAACTCTCCAAGAATATCTAAAAATTATAAAAATTATTAATCGGCTACGAGCAAAATTAATACGTATATTATTTGTAGAGTCAAACCCTCAACATTTTTGTGAAAGCTGAAGTTCGGCACCTTTTGCTCAAATTAGGCTAACTACGTAGGTACTCCTCAAGGAACTGACATAGCCCACAAAATAGACATTCTGTCACAGGAAAGGTAGTTAACTACCATTAAAGGTAAATATCACACAGCCGTGAGCTATTATCGCGAACTACTTTTGACGTCACGCAGCTGATATTCATCTTCTATCGGTTATTTCAGGGTATCAGATGCAAATCATGAATTCGACACTCGAGTTTAAAAAGAAAGACCCTAATCATGTGTTGCAGTAATATGCATACAAAAAATGTTTATGTACGACGAGACGTAAGTATAAATTAGAGTAAAAAAATCAATAATGCAGTCAATCAAGTACGACTGACAGTGTGATGTTTATCAAGTTGCATAATACTTGTGAGGAATCAAGTGTCCCAGAGAGAGTAGAAATGTTCTCGAAAACAGGGACAAGTCCAACCTACCAACCTATTTAAGTGCTAATCATAATAACTTACAGGCTCAGCTTGCAATTACAGAATACGGTTTGAGTAAATAATTGTGACTTGAGTGAGGTGACTTGAAAAACTGAATGTATAAAGTCTGGGTGTCAATTTTGTAACTGCCCCACAAGAAAATACAAGTGAATATCGTTTTTTTCATATAAACAACGTTCGTTATTTTTACAAAACAATGCGAATAGCTTTTCGGAATTAAAATTTAATGAGGAGTCAAGCGGTAGAATTTTCAAGTTTATACGACCAGTAAAGTTATTCACGCAGATGGACTTAGAACATTAATCGAAAATGGCAAGCCTTCAAAACGGAAAAAGTTTTTTAACTTCGAAATTATTTTTCAAATGTGTCTCCAAGTGGAAAGATAAGTTTTGAAATTTTTTAACAAATTACGTCTCAGTCAGACATCACATTCCTCTCATAAAATACCCGAGTGTTTCTCTCTTGTATATCTTTTATCCTCTTAATTTTTCTCAGAAAGGAGAGTTAACCATACTTTTTGCTCTAATTTAACTCTAGCCAAACATTTTTTCTAATTCACCACTTTCTTGCGTGAAAAACTCACCAGATGGGTATTCTAGTGAAGAAATACTCTTGCAGAGAATGTGTGTATCGTCGCAAACATATCAACCTGAATTAACTAGAGGCCTGCTGGCGGTAACTGTGGCCAGGTGGATAAGGCTACGGATATTTCCTACTTGATCTCATGTAGCAATGTCAGGTTCAAACCCCTGTGGTGGCAACACCTACATACTGGTGACCAACTTTTAAGAACACGTCATATTCTTCTGATAAAATAAAAATAGCATGTAAAATGTATTAGAGCCCATATTATACCCAAAAAGGGGGGTAACCAAAAATAAATTAAAAATCAAATAGATCTGTGGGCATGAATAGTGCGCATGATGCGCCTAAAATCTCTATATTAATGTAGAAATATAATTAGGTAAAATTCACCCCATCTATTGGCATGGCATGGTAATGACTCAAAGAGTAGGTACACACTATAACTCTCCCTTTTCGAGCACTTAATTCAATAAAGGTAATTCACTATTGCAGTTGGTTGAATATCGGTTGATGCAATTTGGCAACGTTGTATTGGCTGTAAAGATACGCCCGATGATCCCCTATGCTCCTCATGTCACCTAACTTTGCTGCTCCCTCTATATCATTCCTAACAGCCGCAGTTGATGTATTCTCCATTTAACTTAAACGAAGTAGGCGTGAAGTGCTACGAAGAATGTCTGAAACTTTCACTGTGGATGGTCCCGAAATCTTTTACATTTTGATTCGATAAAGTTACTACATTATTGGTTTGAAAAAATAGTAGAAACTTCTTAGGTTACAATAAAAAAATTCGTATGTAGGTATTTTCCCATAGGGGAGTTCAAAAGTCAGCAAGCGGTTCATCAAATGTCTCTAAATATTCAGCCAGTAATGATATTCTAAGAACAACTTCGCTGAGCATTCATTCATCTTTATACCTTAGTATTTTTTATCGAAGAAGAATGGGTAAATTTGTCCGCAAATAATTGTGAATCTCGAGATAAATTCGTAGGTATCCTTTTATAAATTAAAGTACACGCTGATGGTGAACCTTCAGTTCTAAATAAATGCGAAATTTATTTCCAATATTCGACATCATTAAATTATTCCGTTTTTATAGAAAGAATTTTAAGACAAAACTTACATTCAATCATAGAATTATCCATGTCAAAAAATCCTGTTCGAGGTATTCTAATAATTTGATGGTTCAAAGTCAAAATATTGAAAATTTTCTTTATTTCATCATCTGTGGGAGAGAAAAATTTACTCAGTAATGTCACTACCTTATACACTGGTTGTACGCACAAGGGAAACGAAAAATGATAATCCACAATTATGTAGATGAAAAAGTTAAATTATTGTCAATTTCAATTATATTACATATGATAATACTCAACTGCGATATACTCGAAGGTATTTAGTATGATTTTTTCAAACCTCAGTCAGGCTCTCAGTTTAACTGGCCGATTGAACTAAGAGTAAAATAGGATTTTAAGGCTACTTAACTATTAAATTCCTTACTTGGCCTTCACTATGTAGCCTAAATCAGTGTATTCTATGTATATGTGCACATCACACGCCTCCATCATTTAGTGGTGGACACCGGTGGTAAACAAAAATTTGTGCCAACATTTTGGTCCTGAAACTCATAAATTGGCAGAGATTTAACTTTATTTTATTGGATTGACAGCAAGTTATTAGAAAGGTTTAGATTCACAGGACCAATGTACTGAAATTATACGAAAACAGACCTAATGCACATGTTCAGAAAATCTATGCCAATTTACGGGTTTTGTAATCACGGCACATTTGATTAACATTGGAACAACAGGGCTACTGGGTATCCAGTACTAAATGATCGAAGGTCACGCGTAGAAAGTGGCCAGATGAAACAGAAAATTGCCTGAGTGGATTGACTTCATCATTCCACCGCCACACATTTTCTTTGTGTATGTGACGTCATTTCACACAAAATAACGCACTAACATATAGGTAGTACCTAATTGAGCATACCTATGGTAACAAAATGATCAAATACCTTGATATACCTTGTTCAATTCAAGAAAGACACGATGTCATTGCAGCAGTTACATGTCATATTAATACTGGTGAATGTTATCATATACCTACACTGAAACGCCATTAATACGTTTTTCAGGAGACCACAGAGAAAAAATGTATTATGTGGGATAAAGTAATACAGGGAAATTGTAAAAACTAAAAAATTCAAGTTAGGTAATAAAAAAAGTTCAAATAAAATTTTTTTGGTGTTTTAATTACTAGAAAAACCTGAAAGGTACAAAAATTATGTTGTAATGATATTAGTTCAATACGGCTAAGAGTGCGGAACTTTCAGTATTTTATAAAAACTTAATTTTAAATTGGAATAGTGTGACACTAATTCTCTAAGGAAGCTACTTGATTTTTAAGATAGAACTCAAAAAATTCCAAATTTCTGAAAGTAAACCTGGCCAGATCTGCCTGAAAAACGTATTATGTGGGAAAATGTTACACCTAGGAACATTTTATTACATAGCTTTGGTATGGCAAATCAAGAGACCACACAAAAAAAGCGTAAAAAGTTATGTAAGAAAATATCTTATACGAGAATGTACTAACTGTATTAACAAGGTTTTATTGTACTAACAATTTAAATTGACAATTCATAACTTTTGTACCAACATAATTGTGAATAAATTATCGTTGTAGTGATTGTACAGGTACGTATGTATATAAAGTATATTTTTACAATTAATTAGGGCCAGGCATTTACCTATACTTTTTCTTTGAATAAGTATTTTACTATGTTTAAATTTTATTTTTTCCTTTCATTTTCATTTTCAACTTACCACCAGACGGGTATTTCATGGACACTATCCAATGAGCTTCTACAAAATAAATGATTTTTATATTGAGTAAGTTATATAATTATTATTACTTTTCCACAGTCACTTGTTTGTAGATGAAAGCTAGATACTTACTTTCCATAATAAGTTGATTTCGAATATCTGAACTGAACCATGCTAAGTAATAAGCTAGAAATAAGCAGTCATTCGACGCTTCGTGTTTGTCATCTAAAAAAAAAATATTTGTAGGTAGGTATTTATGAATACATGTTTGTAATAGCCTAACTGATACTCTTCTTTTCTGTTTTTCATTTGTTTATTTTAATTTAAATTATCAATCATAAGAGGCTACACAAAAAGTTTTTGTTCTGAACTGGTTTTGTTTAAAGTTATCATCAGTTAAATTTTCGGATTTAATTAATGCAGTACCTACCTATCAATTCTGAAAAGTGGAAACTCAAACAACTGATGTTTCAAATAGAACAATTAATCCAATTTGTTTGATAAAAAAAGTATATTAGACAATCAGATTTTTTATTCACAGTTTTACCCTTATAATTTGACCACATTCTTCAAAATTTAAGTGTGGTACATTTCTAAATCAAAGGGCCACTTTTTTGTCCTATTTTTTATGATTCTCTTGCAAACTGTGTAAGTATAAAATATATATTTCACGAAGCCATTAGCAGTAGGGATGATTAAAATTATCAGTTTCAAAACAAAATAAAACTATTTTACAGCACCTACTGAGGCTCCGAAAACGAGAAAGATGGAATAAATCATCATGCTATTTTTTTCTTCAGTTCGTACTAAGATTTTTCTTACGTTTTTTCACATGTAAACATATTATATTTTGCCTTCTCTATTCGAATTATCATGATTTGTACTGTTCAGATAATTCGGTGTCTAACTTACGTTTGTATCTTACTTGTTCCTCACTCCACCTTATTAATAGATATATTTTTGCATGACAACTAAACGACAGCAACCGAATCCAAGTAAGGTTTTCCACATAGATTTTGTTCCTTTTATTATTGATTCGTTTTTCTTTTAGATCTCAAAAAGACGAATCAGTTAGTCAAAGACCATGAAGCAAATTACAAGATCTCTCTTAAAAAATGAGAGAAGATAAGTTTTTCTTTTTTTTAATTAATGCAATTGAGTTTATCGCAAGGAGAATTATCCTTTTTGGCTCGTTCGAGATTCTGAAGTATGTCTACTAAAGTATGTCACAATCCGTTCATAATCAATTCACCAAATTTGGATCTGGTTGCTGTCATTCTTCTGGAGTCGTACTACATTGTTAAATATGAACACAACTTGCAATAAACGGAACTGTCGATTAACCGGAGATTTTATTTTTCATGTTGGACATGGGTAATTATATTACAATTGTCTTGTGTAATGTGGAGTAGGGGTTTCATTCAGTGTCTTGCGATAGACCTGTTGCAGGGTATATTTCAGCGAGTGATGTATTTTGTTCATTAGGGAGTCTGTATGGTTGTACCATGACCATACATATTTATCCTCCTTACATGTGGGATGTTCTTTGTTTCTATCAGGGAGACTTTTTACCAATTTTATTATCTCACTTAGTCTTAGTATATCTAGCCCCGTCTGTAGTATTGATGTTCCCAAATGTCACACTACTGATAAAATACATTTTTATACACACCTTGATTAGGTGTAAAGCAGAAGATTTTAGAACCGTTCAGAACGGATAATTATATAAAGTAAGGAATTTATACGTTGGTCTTTTCTTTAATAAACACTATCTCTGGCACATGCGTCACTTTACACACTAATCCTTCTGCACGTAGCCTACGTAATGTTCTTTAATTTTATAAATTAAAAAAAAATATTTTCATAAAAGTATCTCTGCTTCCAGGATTTGATTCACCGACATTTGGGTTTGTGAGCTACCTCTGTAGCCACTATGCCACGATATCTGGTTGAGTAAAAGGTGAAATCTAGTTTGAGCTTATATGTTTACAAATTTCCAAAATATTTATTCGTCTCAATTCTTTTGGTTTTTTGTTATTTAGGGGGATGAGATATAGCAGAAAATAGTATGAGATACACGTGTGGTAGGTTATTGATACTCGTGTGATACAAAACTCACATTCGGATCAAAATCACCAACTTTATGCACTTGAATCACAAATAATTATTACACCATTTTCGCATTTTGAACCAGTTATTCTTCTATTATATAGGTGAATAGGTATGTAGGTATCTAATATATCTACCCAGTACAATATTGTGGCGTCTGGCAGTACTCAAGATCATCAATATTTTCTGATAAATCAAAATTAGTTATCGATCATTTAATGAACAACAAAATGATCGATTTTCAGAAGATTAATCCAAGGATCTCCTATTTTCTATAAATGGATGTATTTTTGTTTTGGTAACTCACACAGCCTCCTCAAAAATTTTATAGTACTGCATTTTTGTGCTTACTGTTTGACTTTCGAATGACCAATTAGTCTGCCAATAATAATTTAGCAGCAACCAAAACCTAAATAGCGTATTTTTACCGTAGGTACATGATTAATCATAATGGGAAAGGAAACTAAATAAAAACCGATAACCGAATGAAAATTAAAATCGAATTTAAAAAGATCGATTTGCCAATAATTTACAGCTGATCGATCACAAATTTGACAAAGATTGATCAACTGGTTCAATCAATCTTTTTGGTCAGGTCATGATGAATTTTTTTGTATAGATTTTTGATCGTAACGACTACTGTCTGGCATGCCAAAGACCAACGTTACAAAAGGATTGGAAAAAAGGTAAATTATAGCCTTCAGCATGCAGAAAAATGAAAAATAAAAAGGGTGGACGTGAGGAAGAAAAGAAAAGAGTGCCTAATTAAACAAGATTGAAACGTAAAGTCTAATCTCGTCAAAACAAAATTTCACTATCAAACTAACTCCCTAAATCATAGGAAAAAAAAACAGGCCTTATCATTCTTATTCGGTGAAGACGGATGTACGATGAAGTGCATTTAAAGTGAATTATTGGTATTTACGAAACGACGATAAAAAATAATTTTAAGTCAAAATTTGAAAAAAAAAAACAAATGCCTCCTGTTGTCTAAATTCTCCACTTTTCTGATATTTTTCTACCAGCACCTATATTATGAATTCACCAGAGGATATTGAGGTTGAAAAATTAGCTGAACCGTCATCCAACTTCTCATTTCGTATCATAAATTCAGAAATATTCATTCAGAAGCTTGCAGGCTCAAGTTGTAAAATTTGGGAAAAAGTTCGACAAGACGAAGTTTAAACCCAGAGTGTTTTGTTTTATATTTTGATACCGTAACGAGAAATTTGAGTAAAAATTTTTCAAAATTAAGCAGACTACTTTCTGCAACGCTAATAAGTTCCAAGTATATTCAGTGACTTTTTTAAAAACAAAGTACCTATCTACCTACTCGCCGGAATTTTCAAGCCGAAAAAATATACCGAAGTAGGTACAAATATTCTAATCAGCTTCACTTTTCAGACTCAAAATTCTCACGAGGTTATCAAAACCTGCAAACTTTCGCTTCTCACTTTACCTTTCAGTCTGCATTTCGACCCCCAAAAAGGAGTCTGGAAATTTTCATTGGTAAATTCTTCTGGCATAAAGTTTTCATTGTACGTTCGAATATACAATGGTGATCATATTTGTGTGCCTATATGAGGTATATTCCTATAATGTGAAATAAGTATTCGATTTTTTACATGTTGTTTTTTTCTAATAAATATATTTTTGACAAACTCTACTTCTTCAGCGGCACTCCTCAGCCTATCACCACCCCACTCATACCACAGTAATATAAAGGTCCGAAGTAATAATTTTCTAATCGAAATTATTTCTAGTGATCGGATCCTTTTTAGTTTGCGAAATTTGTATGTGTAATGTGTATTGGAAAAGAGTCGTGGTTACTTATTTATTATTAACTTACTGTTGTGAAAGTGAACGAATCCATAACCAAATTGAACAAAATAAGTGAGGGAAATTAACTGAACGAGAACAGCCGTCATCAAGTCCGTTAAACTCGTCGAGTACGTGCCTATTAGTAAAATAAAAAGAACTGTTAACCGTAGGCTGATTTTCATTAAATTACTTGATGCGGAGAGCAAGATAAAAATTTTTAATGACCTGTTAGCAGTGTTTTGGTTTTATCAAATTTCTGCAAGGTAAAACAAATTTTTTGCAACCTGCGCAAGAAATTTGTATTTTCGAGGCCTGTATGGCGTAATGAAAGACGCCAATTCCATACCTCCTACCTGCCTCACTCATTAACTACTTTTTCTCGCACCTCAATTTTTTTTCTCATGTCCAATTAATTCCTCAGTTTTCCCTACACCTATCATCATTCTCTTATTCTGTAGAAATCAAATTCTTTTTCTATGAAAATTCTCTCAACAATAATGGGAACTCGAACCATCGACACGCAAATTGAAAATCCAGTAGACGCCCTACTAACATGGGCTACGAGCATTAGTTGTGTTATTAGCAGCAACAGTTTTCCAATTTATTTGTTTTTATCAATTAATATTGTTTTGAATTTCACTAACAGTCTGTTTATACATCAATTGCCAAGAAGAATTTTCTTAGGTGCCGGGTCGAGGAGGACAGGTTTTGGATTTCATTTTTCTATATTACTTCAAATTTTTACCTATTTCTTTTTCTATTTTACTTTTTTTGTAATTTTTTCACCTTTATTTTTCTTCAGTTCCCTCATTTTCTCACTTATTTTCCTAATTTTGTTACCCTTGGTTCAAATATAGCATATCTTACACTGGCTGCAAAAAATATTGTATACAACTCAGTTGGCGTGAACAGTTATCAACTTGTGCGATTAGCGCAGTTGTCTGTGGCTGGTACTTGCAAATTTCGCACTAACTGATTTAATTCAGATAATATTATTTAATAACAAGCAAACTTGACGAACAAAATGACAAACCAAAAGGAATAGTTAGCAAAAATAAATTACCACCCAGGGTTGATAAGAAACTTATCAAAAGAATCAAAGCCAACTTTACTATCAAGCCATAAAGTGAGAATTGGAACGTCGAAAAAATTTGTATCCGATGTGGTATGCCAAGGGGGGTGCACAGGAAAATTCCCTTTTAGTCCCAACAATATTATTCAACCAACCTGTTCAAGTGTAATCGGCTCCTCAGCTAAAATCATCTCACACAGGATGGTAACCGGGACAGAATTAATTACCACCCTGCCCTAAATAGCCTACCAAGTAATCCGTGGACCCAAATTTATACCATGATCTAATTAATTTTTATATTAGATGAACCATTGCTATAAACCATAGCATCTTCTTGAAAACCTCAGCATTTCACCTAAAAACCACAGCAAACACCTCCGCATAACCCATTGCCTAATAAAATTTAACACATCTTGTAAAAAGTTTGAGATATTATATTAAAACAGTCAGAAAAAATACTAAGTCCCATGGCATAATACAGCATGTATCACAGCTTAGAAAAATACAATACACTGAATGCACAGAGAGAAAAAGTAATACACACTATGAGTGAAAAATTAAGACTAACTGACTGTACAGAAAAAAGTAATACTACTGAAGGTACAGAAAATTTAGAATAAAATATGTTACTGCAAAAGGTTGAGATTAGGAAGTAAAGCAGAGTGGGAGTTTTTAGAAATATGTAGTGAGAAAAAACCAATAGAAAGAATAAAATAGAAATATTATAATACTGTGGCTACGTGTTTCAGAGAGGAAAAGAAAAGGTAGGAGATAATTTGAAAAGTTGAAGATTATGAGAAGAAAGGAAGAAGACAGAAAAAAACAAGTACAGATGAAAAAATGAGAAGTAAGAAAAAGAATGAAGAGGAAGAAGACAGAAACACATAGCTGTGGAAAATAAGACAGAAAAAGGTGAGTATTTTAATGTATTATATTATATGATATGGCGAATTTTTTGGATGGATAATGAAATAGAATGCTGTGGAAAAAGATCGACTTTTAAGGAGTTGAATTTATTGTTGCGGAATATATTTAATTATTGGGGGTGTTTATTTATTTTATTATTACGAATTTTATTATTATTTATTGTTATTAGGGCATAGCCGTATGCGTCACCGAGGAATCAATTTTTGAAAAATGAGAACCATGGGGTTGATTTTTAAGTTCCTTATTTCCTAAAATGTAATTGGTCATAAATTTTCAATTATTTTATCACATTTTCAATAGTTATGATTGCATTGGAGCAAAAATAGTGAAAATGGTAACTACGGTGAGGAACTGATTTTCATTCTACTTCATGGCATGATAAGTAAAGTTGGCTTTGGAAGAACTTAATCAGTGATCATACAAAATTAGTTTTATGTTATTTACCATGTGGTTTCATCGACAGAGTATTAAATATAATTGAGGACGCACGTTCATCTAACCCCTGCAAAGAAAAACGGCACCACTTTCGAAGCTACTTGTCCCCACTCCTTCAGTACCAAATTCAAATCTTCTTGCCAATCATTCGGGCCCATGGGAAATAGTTAAAAGTTTTGTTTTTAAAATAATTTAATTAGATGATCGAATAAATATAATCATTAATTTATAAACATAATCGACACGAATTTTATGATTGAAAATTGTCAATATTTTGATCGTGAAAGTGATGCCAATTTTTGTCTCACTTGCGTCCTTTGTTATATTTTAATACTCTATGGTTTCAACACATGGTTGACAGAAAGGAGAACTATTCTCATCTTGCAAGATGAGCTTTATAAGATTGAATCGTTCCTTGCAAGATATCAATGTTCTGGCCAAGGTGTAATGATGGGGTATAAAATGGTCCAAGACCAACACCTGTCATTGAATATGGATGTCAGGTACCTACTTACATTGTTTACGATGAACGAAGTGTAGTATTTTTTAGAGTTGATTAATTAATAATTACTTAGTTACATCGGTTGTGTTTTTTGTTATTGTATTCTGCAACTCATGACTGGTGGGTAAAAGTTGCAAAAAAATAAATTTTTTTCTGACCAAATATAAAACTGTCCAGGTTACCTCAAGTTTGCCTAAAAACTTCTGGTAGCTATGCAACCAAACGAATAAGTGAGCAAAGATCAAGCTACAGACTGATTTTCCGTGTCAACTACTAAAAATAGTTTATAATGGTTCATAACTGGTCTAAGTTGAGTAACTCTCAATTCTCAAAACTTTCGTTTTCTACTTGGCACACAATTTTCGACTATTCGCTAACCCATATAATTGTAACTGCAAAACCAACTCGATTAACAAGCATTCTCGAGTCCACATAGACGTATCGAGGAGTTCTTCCAAGGTAAGGGCTCCAAATTATTCGATATGAAGATATGTTCTTTGGTAATTACTTATTCAACTTGGGCCATGTTTGGAAGTTTTCTTTCATTCTGAAAGGCACTTTTACCTCCTCAACCCTGTAACTTAGTCGCGATAACGCCAACGAATGAATCTGAATCCCCTTTTTTTGAATGTATGGATTTAGTAAGTATGCTCATGATTATTTTTAGAAAGCAGAGCAAGGAGTGACAAAATTCTGGCGAAAATTCAAACGCATTCGTTATCGACTAAGTACATATTTATAAACTATTTCAGTGAAAAAGATTATTAGCTGGAGTCTCATTAAGACACTCAATAGTCACTCCAAAAAATGTTAAATAAACTATAAGTTCGTTACCGAAAATATATAACCGTTAGTTGTTCTCAATTGTCCAAAATATTATTTTCCTCAAATTATAGTTTCAACTAATTCTCACCTAATTTATATAAATGAACAAATTCATTGAACATTGTCTTGTTAAGCGACTCAAATGGAACTTTGATAGACACAGTTCCAGATTCTGCAATAGTAAATAATATTATTAATATAAATAGGTAGGCAGGTACCTACCTGTTTAATTAATTAGGTCTTAAATCTTGAAGACGGATAAATAATTCAATCTCAATTTTCTAATAATTTGCTTTATTAGAACTGATTCCACTTGCGATTTTTCATGTAGGTAGGTACATCAATTTCAAATCATCAATAATAATTATTGTTTTTTTGTTAGGTTTCGTTAATGGAAATAATAATAAATAGGTAGGTACGTATATAAAATAGTATGACTACTTTAGATATGATTATATAATAGTAATCTGAGGTACTAACTTATATCATATTCCCAAGATGGCGGCACCGGTTCTAGAAAATGTTAATGGAAATAAATAAATTATAAAAAACCTTTTGAAGCTATGGGCGAATCTAAATTAATAATTTTAATGAAGAACCACATTTTACAAAATTTACTTTGGACAATTAGTTGGAGGGGAGAAGTCAATGTTTCAAACAAGCATAAGCTATCACCAATCACTATTGAAGAATGAGGCTTAGTAAAAACGATACTGTAATCAAATTACCACATACGTTCTTATTTAATTTTCCTAATACATCGAGGAACACTCTCCTCCTAAATCAACTTCAGGAATAATTTTTGTGGCGTAAAAGACTCTAATAGGTGTTCCTTCACTACAATGACAAAACTCGGTCCCTATTAAGAATCACAATGTTCGACTTATGCCTATCCTTTCTGATTTAGAAACATTATGAATTTAGATTAAATTTGTTTTAATATCTTCAATATCATTGTAGGTTTTGTTGGTTTGGGGAATCGAACCTGGGACCTACATATTTACCAGCTAAAACCAGTGAACTTAACCACATGGCCATCTTACCGTCAACTGTAACTATCAAATGTATTTTGTATTAAGCAAGGTATGGCAGTTCCCAAAATCATTGTCCATATCATAATATTACATATTAGGTGAGTAAGTACCTATGTATAAATATTTTTTAGTCAATAGTAAATTGGTTTTTTTTTCTTTTTGTTATAATAAATCTTTATACGGCCAAACCATTGGAATAAAACCAAAAAAAAATAAAGCCTAATCTCTTGATTCGAAAATAATAAGCTAAATTCGATTCTGAAACTTCTTATGGGCCCATAACTACTTACTTATCTGGTTTACCAACAAAAAATTAAACATAGGTATATGAATATTTTTTGGATATAGAAGAAAAATTAGAAACTATTTCATTGTTGCTTGAATTTTTGGAGAAAAAAAAATTATGTTATCGCCACACTTCCAATTGATTCTCTCTTCACATTTCTTCATTTTCATCAAATAAATTAATAAAAATTAAAAAGTAAATTAAATTAAAATTACTTATTTATAAATTTATTTTTTACTTGAATCAACTTACACCATTTACTACTTAGGTACTATGTGTAAAGGTGTGAATGATAAAGGTTTTCAACCATATTGTTTTTGTCATATTTTTCTATTTGATATTTTCCCAATAGCTCTGTTTTGAGAAGGACGAGAGAGTGGTTGAGGGACGAAATTGGTTAAATTAACAAAATTTTTTGAGCAATCTAATGAATAGAGGGGAGTAGACTTATAGCTCATTGTACTGAGATAGGTTATTCAGAACAAGTAGGAGCTTGAAAACAAATGGATAGTACCTATCCCACAAAATTTTTCTCTTTTGTTCTTCAAAGGATAAGTACACAAGCAAATGGAAATTTTTTTTCGCACGTATGAAATGGAAGAAAATAAAGATTTCCAAAGACAAGTGCCAACTACCTGCGTGTTTTTTATGAAATTATACGTACCTACATATAGTATAGCTAATCTAACGTATTGCGATGGATCGAAAAGGATGTAGATACGATTCTGAGGTTGTCAGTATTTTAGAGACAAGTCTGCTTGGGGCCAAAGATGGAGTTGAGAAAGTATTCTACTCAATGACTAGATTATCTCTACATAGATAAAACAGGTTCTGTAATTTGGATGCTTCAGTTTCACTCAACGTTTCAAGAAATATTTAAAATTGGCTTCTCAACTTTCTCATTGATGAGTACTCATCACTCATACCTACTTTAAGCTGATGCTGGTCTGTATTAATTTTCATTTTATTAAATTAACGCATTAATAAATCTATTATACCGACCTATTTTTTTTCGACTCGTAATGTACGATTTTGATTTAGCGATCTGATTGAAATAACGATCGTACATCTTATATAACTCCATAATAGTGCCTGTGGGTGAAAGAAAAAACGTTGAAGTGTCATCATTATGTGCGTTAAACGTCACAGTACGGTTGCCTTCCAATTGTGATACTAACGAACGTGATTCAGGGAATAGTTTTTCAAACCTTCAACACATAAAAATCAATATTTTTAATTAAAAAAACAAGATACACTAAAGATACCAAGCCTATCCCAGTTCTATCCAACCGGACTGTACCATATTGAATATTAAAATTATCTATGTAACCTAACCTACCGATTAACGAATGTGCATGCAAGGCGGTACTCGTGTGCCAATCTGAAAAAAGAAAATTACGATCCTATGAACCAAATATAAAATATTATAAAGAGTAGATAGGTATAGATTCTGTAGAATACCAAAAAGGAAAAATGTGAAGAAAAGTTGACAAATTCCTGTTGCGAATTTCATGTTCGTCATCGACATGTGTTTTAAATGCGGAGTTGAAACAATGTAAAGAGGTAAACTATTCAGGAGTCGTTTATAAAATAAAAAAACTAATATCTGGCCTGCTCGTCAAGGTAAATACATATATTTATCTATGAAGTATGTGTGTGAGTCGGTAAATTAATTGTAGGTACGTAGTACAAGAAAATGAAATTTTTTCAGCTGTTGCCCATATTTCTTCCTTCTTTCTAGAAAAAAAAGAATATTTATTTAACATAGATATTTCTACACGAGCTTTAATGTAAATTCATCGCAATTTTAAAATTTCGTTGCACAAACAGGTGGGATGATAATAATATTATCTTCCAAAATTTTCATGTACTCACTTGGCATTTTCATAGAAAATCTACTTATTGTTATTAATATTCATCTTCAACTCACAAAATGACCTTGAACAGAGGGTGGGGATATAGTTTTCAAAAAAAAATGATAAAACTTCAGCTATAAAACATTACCTGTTGGTAGTTGAATATTTTTTCAGATGATATCGATAGTTATTGATAGTTTTTATAATTGTGTTGAGACCACCAATCCTTCTCCCCTCTCACTCCTGCAAACACACGATTAACAAAATACATAATTTATATATATCTATTCGCGGCTACTCTGATCTACCACTTCCGCCGCTCACTTGTTCATTTCCGTTTACATTCGTTTATCATACTTTAATGTACTTTGCTTAAATTATGTATCTTCCTTAAAATACACTCGCCTCTTGGACGGAACTTCGTTTAAAACCTTCTTTCTTGTTTCATCACTGGTCCTCATCCTCTATAAATTGTTCTACTTGAAACTTTAACAATGAAATATCGATAGATCCATATGTTTGTCAGATATTGAATACTATCGATAGGTAGTTTTTGAAAATGTTTTCACATATTTTCAGTTCAGATTTGTTATTTGAATTGTAAGTGAAAATTTGCATGCTGGGTTTTCCAGCGAAGTATTGCTGCTCCAGTTCTTATTATTTTTTCACTGCTTTCGGCAGTGAATAATTATAACTTTTCATGGGAAAAACACCAACGATAAGTGTATGGTATCGAAATACAATCAAGACCAACAGAAAATTTGAACATCCTTCATTATGATTATGTTAACAAGTATTTTAGTCACTTAGATTGAATTTATTCAAATTTAAGAATATTATCTATCTGTGTTTAAAATGGAAAACGTCATCAACTATATTTATTAATTTTCTAAAAAAAAATAAAATTTCCAACTCCGATCTTAATTTTTTTGCTTAAATTTGCAGGTACCCCTGTAATGATATTTTCATACATATTATTTCAAATATTCTCGTACTTTATTAATTCGTATTTTCCCATACTATTCTTCATATTTCCGTCTATTTACACTTCCTTTCTTTCACGTCATTTAAGACTAGTTCAAACTTGTCTTTCAAGTCTTGACTTGTCTGATGACATCATCTCCGGTACACCATAAACTGTTTTCGTCTATATTCCATGATGTCATCTTTTCTACGAATATATTTCGATACCTTGCAATAATTCCAATTCTTATTAATTTCTTAAACACTCCTACTTTTTGTCATTTCCTTTTTAATTTCATTGGTTTTACCTAAAATACGTTTTCCTCAAACAATCAGTCATATTCATATCTCCCACAATACCCAATTCAAATCACTCGAACTTCACCCTTATAAATAGTCTAATGTTCTGTATATTACTCACTTAATTTTACTTCGATTATTAATTCATTATTACTCTTACTTTGTTCATACTTTTGTAATAATCTGTTCAGCTTTTTATAATAATATACTCTTAAACTATTATTGTGTTTATTTGTAACAACTATACCGTTACAAGTAAAATTGGCGCCCGAACCAGTGATTTTAAAAAAAGTAGTAAATTTAAAACGTGAAAATTTTTTTGACATCGAATTAACATGCAGTTAAAAATAAAATTCATGCAGAACAAAATAAAAATTTTTGTAAAAAATTGATCTCAAAAAACAATACGGTTCGCTGAGAAGACTCCAACGCAGATCGTTCGATCAAATTTCAAGTAGAAAACATCCAAATTCACCAATCAAGGTACATTTTCGAGACTCAACCCGTGATGTTTGTCTTCTGAAAACAACGTAAGTCAAATTGTTGCAACAACAACAACATCAAAAACCTGTAAGTGTTTCAAATTCTACTATTTCCATGCAAGAAGAAGATTGGGATAATAAAACAACTCAAAACGTTCAATCTCTCAGACCAAACCATTGGATTACAGATCTTCCTAACAAAAGTTTAAAAATTTTATGGGAAACAATTCTCATCCATTTCCTAAAAATAAAACTAGACCAGAATTTCAATTAGCTCTTAGTTTATATATAACCTCTCATAAAAATCCTTTAATTAACCAACTTTTAAATCAAGAAAAAGTTGACAATTTAATCATTCCTTCCAAAAATTTCTCTCGTGCTGCCAAAATTAAAGCCAATCAATTAATTTCTAAAAAATCTTTCGATACTACACTAGGTATTATACCCAAAGATACCACATATAATCCAGATTTATCGAACAACAGTGAAGAATCCACTTCATCTGCTAATATTTCACTTTCTCCAGAATCACTGATAAATTTTAACTCACCCTCGAGAACACCTCAAGATCCTTACAAAAATCCAATATTTTAACCAGACATCTAAGATTATTAACAGAAAAAATGGCCGAAAATACAATTTCAAATGTCAGACCAATCCACATTTGCAAACTCCCCTAATGAAAACATAAAAACATTTTTAAAACAATTTGAAAATGAATGTGAAGCCTTTGGTTGGATCGATGATGCAAAAATGAAAAAAATTAAAATTGCATATACTGGAAATGAACAAACAATTTTTAATGAATTAATTTCCAATCATGAAAACCTTAAAGAATGGAAAGACATCAAACCAAAATTAGAGGAAATCTTCAAAAAATCGATACCACAACTTCGTGATCGCCTATATAATTGTAAATATAAAGGTGATGATGACTTCATAGATTTTGTTATCTTTGTAAATAATACATTACAAGAAATAGAACCTAATATTACAGAAGAAAGAGTAATAGATCACATATACCGTTCCATTGGTGAAAAAGAACGTGAACATATAGTTAAATTTAAACCTAAAACTTTAACATCACTACATAATGCTTTCGATGATTATCTTTATTGTAAAGATAAAACAAGACCTATAATAGACCCAATTTTTGCTAAAGAACTCGAAAAAGTAAAAAATCAATTAGAAACGTATAGGATAGCAATGGAAAATGCTAATAAAGAACTCCAACAAATTAAAACATCCTCCAAAAAACACGTAAATGTTGTACAAAAAGATGATAACATTTTAAAAGAAACCAAAGAAAATGAAAAAGAAGAATCTCAAGACAACATTTCAACAAACAACAATGACAACATAATTTCTGAAATAAAGAAATTAACTGCTGCTGTAATGATCTCGAAAGGATCTAATAACAACATTCCATCACAAAATAGACAGTTTAACAACTCAAATTATCAAGGAAATAATTTCAGAGGAAATTTTAGAGGAAGAAGTAGAAGACGTGGATATTATATTAATTATAATAATGGAAACAATTTTAATAACAATTTCTATATTAATTATAATCCAAATAATAATCAGAATAATTTTCCCGCTCTACCTTCTAACCAAAATAATTTCCAAAATCAGAATAATCTCCAAAATTCAAATTATTGTGGAAATAATTATCGTGGACAAAACAACAGATTTCAACAATACAATTATCATAATTAAAATAACTTCCAACAATTCCCTTATAATCCTAACCAAATACCATTTATGTATTATCCTATGCCTTTCACAAACAAAAACCTAAACCAAAATCAAATTCCTAATCATACACAACCAAATAATTTTCCTGCTATTACTTATCCTCAAAATGATCCTACTCCAAAAAATGGGTAAACCCCCAGCAACTCAAAACTGTGTTGCAGGGGTTGACAAAAAAGAAACAAAAAGTCCTTTACCTGAAAAAAATGAAAATTATGAAAAAAGAATACATCAATGTCCAAAACCTACAAAAAAACCAAACATTATCATTATTGCTCCTACTGGCAATTACGAAATCAACTGTCGTCTATACCTTCCATGTAGTATTCTAGGAGCTGAAACATACAGACTTATTGACTGTGGCGCAGAATCAACTTTAATACACTCCAAATTTGCAAAAAATCTTCTGTTAGGACCAACAGATGATAAATTATATCCTGCAAATGAAATGCAACTTAATATAGAAGGAGTTTACACAATTCCAATAATATTTAAAGGAAAAGAATTCCCTATAAAAGCATATATCATCAAAGATCTTATAGAAAATATTATTATAGGTTATGATTTTCTCAAAAAATACAAAACCATAATAGATTTTGCAAGTGGAAAATTTTCTATACCACACGAAAAAGAAGTCATATCAATACCAATTCCAAGATGTAAATCAAGCAACTACTCCAGAGAAGAACAAGTAAACAACATTTGTTCAAATGAAGAATACCTAATTCAACCTCAAGAAACCATCTCACTACAAACATTACCACCTTTTACAAAACTTATGTTCAATAACAAATTTGTTGAAAAAACAAATTTAGAGATTTATGTCCAGAATGATATTTTAAAAATTCATAATCCTAACACAAATACAAAAAGAATACGCAAGAATCAAATTTTAGGAACATTATGTTATAAAAATGAAATAAAATCTGAACATAATAAAAATATTCTTGTTACTCAAATAAAATTTTGTGATCCAGAAGGAACTGAAATTAAAATATCAAACAAACTAACTCTAAAACAAAGACTACTTGTCATCGACAAAATGAAGGATTACATCGATATCTTTACACACTCCACAAAAAACCTATCATTAGCTAAAGTAGAACCTGTCCATATTCATCTTAAAGACAAAAATCCTGTTGTACGAAGAAATTACAAAATGGCTTATAAAGAAAGAATGGAATGGCTCAAAAAAATTAATGAGTTGGAAACTGCCGGAGTATTAAAAAGACAACCTTCAACATACAAATCACCCATGTTTCTTAAAAAGAAACCTGATGGTTCATTCAGACCATTAGTCGATTATAAAGCTGTAAATAGCAAAATCAAAAAAGACAGAACTAGAGTACCACGTATAGACTCTATATGGCCACACCTACAAACAAAAAAATATTTTTCGATCATAGATCTCAATTCAGGATATTTCCAATTACCTCTCGACGAAGAATCAAAACCTATTACAGGAATAAACATTGAAGGAGTTGGCTATGTTTTCAACAGCATGCCTCAAGGACTCAGTCTTAGTCCTTCAGTTTTCCAAAAAGCTATGGTTGACATTTTTCATGACATCCTTTGGAAAAAAGTTATTGTCTACATAGATGATATCTGTGTTTTTGGAGAAACATTCCAAGAATGTCTCTCAAACACAATCAAAATTTTAAAAAGACTCAAAAAATATAATTTTCGAGTCAAAACAAAGAAAAAATTCTTTATGCAAGATTCGATAGAACTTTTAGGACATAAAATTGGTCATGGTTAATTAGAACCTTTATCAAAAAATATAGAAGCTATTTGTGACATGAAACCACCCAAAACTTTAAAAGAAGTAAGAAAATTCATTGGAATGGCTGGATACAATCGCAAAATGATACCCAATTTTACCAAAAAAATGTTACCTCTCATGAAAATCTATTCAAGATCAAATGAAAAAATCATATGGTTACCTGAACACCAAGAATGTTTCGATAACATGAAAAAAATACTTCTTTCAGAACCTGTATTACAAATTAACAATCCCGAAGCTTTAACTTTTATTGAAGTTGATGCATCCAAAGACGCCCTTGGAGCTGTTTGTCATCAAATTGATCCCGACACAAACAAAAAATATACTATTGGATATTTTTCTGAAAAATTGAACAAAAATCAACAACATCTATGCTCCTTTGACCTTGAAATGCTTGCCATCACAAAAGCATGTCAACATTTCAGAGACTTCCTACTAGGAACAGATTTTATCATCTACACAGACCATCAATTCTTAACTTATCAACATCGATTCAAAACTCCATCACCAAGATTAGCCAGATTAGTATAAAAATTAAGTGAATTTACTTTCGATATAAAACATATTACTGGAAAAGAAAATGTCTGGCAGATTTTCTTTCAAGACCTTTCAAAGAAGACAAAGACTTCATACGTTTTGAAAATGGACAATTCATAACAAAACTAAAACAATCTGTTAATGTTGTTACAAGATCAGCAACAAGAAAAGCTGAAAAAGAAAAAGAACTTCAAAAAAATAAATCTTCAAAGAAGAATATATTAAATTAACCTCAGATAATAATTTTGACCGCATTACAAAAAAAGATGAAAATGGAATCAAAGAAAATGAAATCCCTAAATTTCATATAAATGGAGAACAAATAAAAACACTATCGTATAAAAAAGATATACCTGTTGAAACTTTAGCAGATCATCATCAGATAGACGATTGTTGGGGACAAGTTTATAAATTTATCGTTAAAGATTTCATCGAAGATCGTCCTTTAGTCAAACAAATAGAACGTCATGCTTACAAATATTTTTTAGGAGAAGATGACATTATCTATAAAAAAATTAACATCAAAACAAAAGGATATTTTTCAGTTCCTGACATCCCTAAAGCTTTAATTCCAGATGTATTGAAAGCAATGCATGATATATAGTCCGCAAACTCAAGGACTCGTTGAACGAACTAACGGCATTATTAAAAAGTGCTTATCAAAGTACAGTCCCAAGAATGAAGAAGAATAGATCGATACTCTATTTAACGTAGTATTTGCGTATAATACTTCACCCATTAACTACTTAAACAACACGTCACCATTTTTCTTTCTTCATGGTTATCAACCTCGTACACCTGTTGAAGACAAATACAACATACCAACGCAAAAAACACTAATACATCGTGAATTAATTCTAAAAAACCTCGATGAAACAAAAGATCAACTACCTCAACTAAAACGTATCGCTGCAGAAAAAAATGCACACTACTACAATAAAAACAAAGTTGTGAAAGACTTCTTGTCTAATGACTTTGTTTTATTACGTCAAAGCAAAAACGTTGCGAAAAACAAGATGAAATTTCTTGGACCTTTCAGAATAATACGAAAAAACTCAGATCTTAACTTGACCATCCAAATTTGTAATGAAAATGACAACGAATATTCAATTCATGAAGAAAATGTTCATGTAAGACGTTTAATACCCTATATACAACGTACACACAAGAACAATGAAACCTATATTCCACCACCTGTTAAAGATACAAGAAAACTTGTAAATCTTAAAACAAATAAGGAATCAGGATTCAAATCTGATTGTGAAAACAAACCTACTATTGAAGATGCTACTGAAAGTGAAAACGAAGAAGACATTATTTCTGACATTAAAGAAAATCTTCGTTGTAAAACAGAAATACATAGAAACACCAATGAGGCTTAAAAGCACATCCTTTTCCCTACCTTGTAAATTTTGTAAATAAAATATTTTCCTTTATTCTATAATTATTAAAAATCCTAATCATCTCATTCATATTCCTCTCAATCCATTAATAAAAAAACTTTTACAAAATTATCCTCATCCCATGGACACATTACTACGAAAAACTCTGTTATTTTATTGGATCGAATCAAACTATTATTTAAACTGTTATCAACATTTATAATTAATCTCATTCGCAAATGTTATTCTCCCAATTTTAAATATTTAATTATTATTTTTAATTTTACTATATTTTATTTCTTACCTTTATTATTGTTAACTGCATTGAATTGTTTCACCAAAATGCCCGTGGAAACTATTCCACTTGGAAATTAAAAGCTGGTGTAGCTCCTCGACCCCGTTTAGCCATCGGAGGTCTGATGGATGCTGCCGCTTTAGGATTTCTTCCATGATTTCTCCCTCGTTGTTGAAAACTCGACACTTCTATTATTCGACCGAAACCCGATGTTCCCGCTGTATTCTTGTCTGAACTTGACCCAAAATGGAATATAGCTCCTCTTTGTAGTGATGGTAGATTTTTCTCACCACCTTCATCCGCGCTGTTGTAAAAATTTATAGCTGGACGTATCACCATGTTGAACCACTCCTGAATTTCTTCTTTTATGAAATCCAACATCCCCTCATCCAACGAATCATCATCCTTGGCACATTCTTCGCATCTTTTTGGAGATGGAGGAGGATTTTCAGGTGTCACAGCTCTGTGTATTCCCGTGTTGGAAACATCCTCATGTTTCTCCAACTTTTGGCTAAATGTTGTGGACTTACCCTCCTTCTGAGAGTGATTCCATACACATTTTGGCTCTGGAGGACCATATGGAACCATGGTCTTAACTATGAACTGTTCTGATGAACCAATAATTTCCTTTTTGTCCTTATCTAATTTTGACTTGTATACCTTTCTCCTCAGTTTTCTTCAAAACTGAAGGAACAGTATCCAAGTCTCTAAGTCGTAATGCATCAATTTCGTCTAGAAGTTTGACACCATTACGAAAGACGTAAGGATAACGTTTATCCATGTGACTTGTAATCACCCAACTCCGCATTTTGGCGAGTGCTACCCTTAACTCAGGTCTCAAAACTCTTCTGAAAAAAATCGTTGTCTCTTTTTCGACTGTTATGTTAACATGAGAACCCCAATATTCTTTAATGAATTTCTTGAATCGACCAAATTTCCCCATTGAGCTCATCTGCACTATGTCAATTGATCTCATATGGAGAAACCTGCACTCAACATCATCGTTCGTTTTGGGCTGTATCATCAGCAATGATGCTAATACCCCTACCATAAATGATAATGGTATTGCATGCTTGTATTTGACCTCATTTGCATTTGTAGTCATATACGACATACCGACCATTACTTTATAGCCGTCAGGGATATAATTGCTCATGGATGACAACAGACCCCTTACAAAACTAGCGGATTTATCACATATTATAAGATCGCTGGTATGTTGCCATCCTCTGGATTGGAAGTTCATATGATCATACCAACCCCATCAATGACGAATAAAGTCTTGCCAATTTCTCTGGTTCCCACTTGTCAAATACTGGACCAATGTCCATATTTGCCGATGAACGATTGAAATAGATCGCCTGTAACATCGACAACCAACCCATGCTGACATCAGATCAAGGGTTAATTCGTCGAATGTTATAGATTCATCTGCAAGTGCTGTACCACCCCAAGGAAATATTTGACCATCCAAATTACACCCTGAACCACGTAATTTTACAAATCTTTTAACATCTCCCTCCCAATCCCGTGAATATTCAGCACAATTAGGTTTCCTAACAGCCCTTTCCCTCTTTGTTACCCTCAATTTCTTAAATGATTTTTGTATATCATCCATTTGCTTGGAATGATGACTATTTTCCATTTTCCTTACGACCGAAAGAAAATTAAATTTTTTGATCTGATTATTAAATTTACGCGACGACATACTTACGAACAACAAATAACAAAAAACCAGAAATATTTTCAAAAAATACTTTTACGAACCAACGAACAAAAATAAATCCGACGAAATAACTTTTACAATTAATACCGAAAACCGTTTTTGAAAATAGTATTTTGGTGAACGAAATGTTTAAAAACGTTATGAAACAATTTCGGACACGCGGATATAATAAAAAAACAAAGTACATACTAACAATGACTTTCGACAACTTGAACACAATTAACCGAACACGACCGAATTCTAAAGATGAACTAAATTTTCTTTAGATTTTATACATATTTATTGACCATCTTTTTCCTTAATTCTCATACTTCCTAAACATGACACCACTCTGTGAAACAAATTTTCTTAATTTTCACACCAATTTTTCATTTTTGTTCTCACAAACTTCATTCACGAAATATCAAATTACATATTCCCATATTCTTTATTTAAAAAAAATTTTCGACAAAATTGTCATACTTTGAAATTTATCTATGTTACAGATGGACAACTATCATTTTTATGCTCATCATAGCAACGTCTCATATTACGTTCTCCGTAAAATTGAAACATTTTCATAAATCCGAAACTCGAATTGTAACAGCTTTGAAAGGTGCCTATTTCGAAGAATATGATCTAATTCGTGTCTATCAACAGACAATTCCCATCCTATATACCATTAGGCTTAATCTCACTGATTCAGCAGATTTCATTAGATCTAATATATATACCAACTACAATGACAATTGTAATTGGGACAAAATTAAATGCAGATTTCACCGAATCAGCATACGTTACAAAAAACTTTTTGAATCACTTATAAAAAATAATCTTGCCCTAATCCAAGATTTTGCTCCAAAACCACATCCCCTTCGCAGTAAACGTAACACTGCTATTGACAAAGTCAGAGACTTTTTCGGAGATCTTCTATCCATTTGCTGTCGTGTACTCACATACAGAGATGGACAATCCCTCATGGAAAATGAACTATTCCTCAAAGTCCAATACGATGTTTTAAAAGAAACTGTCATTTCTGATCATTCATCATTATTAAATGTCACCGAAAACTTCAAATCATTTTCCCAAAATTTTCAACATTTCTATGATGATTTCTTTTAAGCTAAAATCGCTTTAGATGAAACTCTTGAAAAATATTCAAATGAAGCTTATATTGTCGGAGAAATTTCGAACTTTGACAATTCTATTCGAACATATTATGATGCTTATCTAATTCACTCTATGAATATTCAATATGTTCTAAACGCTTGTAAAGATCACAACCTCCCCTCAAGCATTGTATCTATAAATACACTCAAAGAAGATCTTTCAAAACTAACCCCATTATTGTTGAAAAACAATCTTGAATTAACCATCCCTCAATATGACTATCTTAACTATTACCACTTAGACTTAATAAACTGCAACTTATATGACGATAACCTAGAAATCGAACTTAAAATTCCTGTAAAACAAATAAATTCTCAATTCTCTATCTATAAATTCATTCCTTTAACATTCAAATCTCACAACAATCAACTTTGCTCTTGGGATCAAGAACCTTCAATTATCATTCATAACTCTGATGATGACTCAGTACGTTACATTACAGGAACTGACTTACATTATTGTAATCCCGAAAAACCTTTATGTTTTCTTCCTGATAATCGAGGATCAGATAAAGTTTCATCCTGTGCTAAAACTCTATTCCTAAAAAAACCTTATGATGAACTCATCAAATCTTGTGCATTCTGTTGTGAAACAAACCACGGAAAAACCCTTGTATACCAATTTTCAGAAAACAGATTTGCAGTTACAAACCCAGCAAATCTTAGTGCTTTCGACATTATTTCCAAAAATCATTCAATATCTCTGCAAACATCTTTCCCTGGAACTGTTCTTTTAACAGTACCATGTCATGTTCAGATCATCAATACTGAACATGATGGTTTTTCTGAAACCATCATCCCTATAGGATTTCCTTGCCCCCGAGATATGTCCGATGACGTTCTCATCGAACATTACTTACCCTTACTATGGACCGATTACAATGTAATCATTGATTCTGATATCAAAAAAACTATTTCACTCCAAGCATTCATGCTTACAATCCAAATTGGACTAATTTTGTTCCAAACTTCTCTCCTATGTCATCAACTCAAGATATTAAAGAAAAACTCGATAATATCAAAATTAAAATCCATAAATTTGGAGAAAACAATTCAATTTCTATTATAAATATTATTATCCTCGTATGGTTATTTATTATTACTCTTATTATTTGTATCATTATATATTTTTTAACTATTAAAATTAAAAAACCACTTGAAAGTCGACATGTCAAACAATTATTAAATGAATTAACGAAACCTATTGAAAAAAATAATTCTATTGAAAATGTTAATGAATTATCTGATGAAATTTCTGAATGTGTTTAATTTAATATATATGAATGTTTTTTATTAATCAAATTTATTATGTCAATTATTATTATATTATATATCAATGATCATTATGAAAATTTTATATATCAATGATTATTATGAATTTTATGTCACCATGATTGTGAAATATTTTATTATTTTTTAAAAACTATTTATCGTAACAAATCTATATATTTTCCATGTATGTTTTTTCCTAAAAACATATACCTAAGTATTATCCTTCTGTCATGTAACTCTCAGAGACAGAATGTCAGTCGTAGATTTTTCAATTGATGATAATATGGAAGTATTATGTTCTTTATTTTCCTAAAAAAGATCCAATTATCCAATAAATTATCTTCCTACATTTCTCTAATTTAAAATTTTTCCAAACTTTAAAATTCAAACCACCCCCAATACTTATCCATATACAAATTATCTATCCAATTTAAAAAATTTTTCCCATTTCAAACTATTCCAAACTTTAAAATTCAAACCACCCCCAATACTTATCTATTCTTAAAACTTAATCCTACTAATAACATCCATCCTAAAATAAAAAATGTTTTCCATTTTCTTTTCATTTTATTTAATTTTTCCTCAAATTCAAACTTTTTCAACTTCGAATTTCAAACTACCCCGATATTTTATGTAATGATATTTTCATACATATTATTTCAAATATTCTCGTACATTATTAATTCGTATTTTCCCATACTATACTTCATATTTCCGTCTATTTACACTTCCTTTCTTTCAGTCATTTAAGACTAGTTCAAACTTGTCTTTCAAGTCTTGACTTGTCTGATGACATCATCTCCGGTACACCATAATCTGTTTTCGTCTATATTCCATGATGTCATCTTTACTACAAATATATTTCGATACCTTGCAATAATTCCAATTCTTATTAATTTCTTAAACACTCCTACTTTTTGTCATTTCCTTTTTAATTTCATTGGTTTTACCTAAAATACGTTTTCCTCAAACAACCAATCATATTCATATCTCCCACAATACCCAATTCAAATCACTCGAACTTCACTCTTATAAATAGTCTAATGTTCTGTATATTATATATCTATCTCTTACCTATTATTAATGAATTCATTATTACTCTTACGTTGTTCATACTTTTGTAATAATCTGTTCAGCTTTTTATAATAATATACTCTTAAACTATTATTGTGTTTATTTGTAACAACTATACCGTTACAACTCCATACATTAGGAAGAGGGGATACCTACTTTATTTTAGAAAATTTTTTTTTCAAGTCTTCATTTTAAGCCATCGGATAAAATTCATATTAATTCAATTAATATTGGTTTTGTGGGTATAGGTGTGTGTGTATGCACCTCACCGCCACAAATGTGAGATTATTCTGAGTGTTCTATTGATAGACGATAGTGTGTATGACCCTGGCTCAGTATTCAAGTTGGCAGTACTGATGAAGTAAGGCCATGAGCACAAAAAGATTGTTTGTGGACTATATGTCAACTGACCCACTAGGTGATCGACAAAATCACAAGCACACCCATTTGTCTTGATCACCCATTGCCACAGGTTCCATTGAATTTTTATTAACGTACCATACCTGCCAATTGAGAACCTTATTGCAACATCCACCCCAAAAACATTTTTCCATGTATATTAACTATACCTGAAATAAGCGATTTGGCTCATCATTGAGAAGTAAAATTTTGCACACACACAGCTTGGGACCTGATTACATTATTAAATCACTATCTTGGCTGCATATGTGCACCAAGTATTATCCAGCATTATGGAAATTCACTCAAACGGAGCACAACGTTTCAATCTGGAAACAAACTTCTCATCCTTCACTCAGTGATTCCTCAGCCTCTATTTGAGCTAAAGAGCTAAAATTAATGTTTCTGAAAAGAGGATAAAATTTACAAAATATCAATGTAATTTTTTGTTTTATCATTAGTCATTTGAAAATAAACAAACAGAAAAAATGTAAATTTATGGAAAATTTACTGATTTTTGGAATCAAAATACCTTTCCTCTTTTACTCAATGATCACTCAGCCATTATTTAAACTAAAAAGTTGAGGTTAGCATTGCTGTACAGAAGAAAAAATTTTCTTGAATCTGCTTTCAATGCACCTTCTTAATCACCTTTGTCTTCATGAAAATAAACGAACAAAAAAAACAATAAATAATGAAAAATTTGGCTTTTTGAAATTTATAAATCTTTTTTCTTTCAATTAAAATTTCTTAACCGAAAATTTGTTTTTATCGTTTAAAATACATTTCAAAATTTTTTTCCAGAAACAAAATCTTTTGTTTTTGGTGGTTAATTATTGCAAAAAAAAGTTTCTATCACTTGTGCGAAGTATGTGACTGTGTTGTAATTAAACCTTTTTTCCCCAAATTTTCTAAAAATTTTTACCTTCCCCCTTTACTTTTAAATTCTTCTTCTAGGAATCCTATAAGGATTTGTCATTTATAAAAATTAATCCCTAAGAGATACTCAAATTCGCAGATGAAGTGTTTCGAAATTACAAAGTTAAAATTAGAAAAGAAAAATTACTGTTTCTGTGGAATATCCAGTTTATTTGGGGCTCTTTAAAGTTAAAAATAAATCAAATTTAACAAAAGAAGTGGTTTTCACGCCAATTCTGATCAATCTATGGACAAATAAAAATTTCCTCAATATTTTTCATCCTTCTTCAATTATAATAAAATTTTTGCTCTTTTCTCTTTTTAACAAGTAAAAAAATGTTGGTATTGAGAGAGATTGAAATAAAATTTGTTTGAGAAGATTCTTGTTTGACTATATTAATCCTTTTTCAAAATAAATGGTGTCTTATTGGTTTCTTTCTCTTAATGGAAATTGTGAAATTCGGTCTCCAATAGATGTTCTTTTTCCTACATAATTTGCAGAATAGAGACTCTTTTCTCACTTTTCTATTATTGTCTGGTAGAGTCATACAGCACCTAAAATACAGTTATAAAGACAAGAGGTATTCTATTAAAAATAGTGGAAAGTGGTCAGGGGTGCGGCTATGTTTTTGGCTTTAATTTAAAAAATCACAGTAATAAAGATTTGAAGTAGTCCACTATTGAATTCGCAAATATTTTGGTGTTTTTAAGTAATCTAAATTTTTTTTTGGATGGGCACCACAATTAATAATATTGATAAAGACTTTCCTCATATAAAAACATGAAATATTATTAATTTATGAAAAATTTTTATTATTTAAAAAAATTTTGAGTGAATTATTTTAATGCAAAAAAAGCAATTATAAAAGTTTTTTGGTAATTTTTGAACCAAAATTTTAGAAACAGCTTAAATATTCCAAAGTAATTATTTTTTTTGTAACCAAAAGTGTGACAACAAATCAGAATCCAGCATCCAAATTCAGAGCTTCTGAAAAAACTGGAAGCTGTATCAGTAATTTTGATTGTGCTAAAACCTGTCGGTTCCTGAGCAAGAAATTTCATCTTGGAGAATTCTGGATTTCTGTTTGCAGATACCTACAACATCGGTTCGGGTAACAATAATAAATAAATAATTTGATGTATCGTTGGTTCCTAATTTTACAAGATATAGAAGGTAAACGTTGATTTATTGAATATTTTGAATATTAAAATAATAGTTTGTGATAGAGTGAAATTTTTTTTTGCCGTGTATTGAATTATTAATATCGTGGGTTGAGTCGTGGAATAAAATTGGTATGGGTCAACATGGGGTGAGATTGAATTGGTGAATGAAGTAGTATAAATATAATTTGAAATATTGACTTCGAGAATAATAATTGGTAGGTTTAATTGTGGGAGAGATTCGGACACCTGGTTTATCCAGACACTCCAAAAATTTTTTTTTAATATTTTTAATTTTTGGCTAAAATTTGAAGCCAGTTTTAGAAAATATTGGTACTCTTTGAAGTGAATTCCTTATAAATTGAAGACACTCCCATGAGTTACCACAACTGCTACTTACTCATGTGATTTATATTACTCACCCTTGGCTTGTGCTGCAAAAATCACGCTTGGAGCAAAATCACCTTCATTACGCCCTTGTATCACAAATATCTATTATTCCATATTTCGTCAAAATTTTTATTTTTAAGTGAATTTTTTAATTTTTTCATAATTTTCAAGTCATGTACCCCATATTTGGCACATTTACCCTACTATACTCATGTCCAAAACTTTTAACAAAGTCCTAAGACTGTTCTCACTTGAGGAAATAATATTCATTCCTGCTGTTTACTTTTACATTCGCAGAAGAAAAAACGTTGCCGATGAAGCTTTTCAAAAAATTGGAATAACGTTCACAATTACAAAAATACTGACGTTTGTAAATGAATCGAATAATATTAACATAGTAACATTATTGTGGGTTCACCTCTAAAACCCACAGGCGAATTGATTTGGACTTGCGTGTTCGGATGTTACCAATTTGGTAAGGCAGCCAACCTTTTACAACTTTCCTGAACCGGCGACTAACGAAAGACATCGCCGGTGTATAAGCTAGGCTAAACACGCACGTCATCCGGGAGTATCGGGAGATAGGCGCGCGTTTCGTGTTTAGCCTAGACCGCGGCACATGCATATTCGTATGCACGTTTGCGCTAGGCTACGTTCGTAACACGTCGGCTAAACAGAGAACAAATTTTGTCTGTTTAGCCTAAGTGCTACAAGCGCCTAATTTATTTAACGTCCGTAGACTTTATTATGCGGACTTGGTGATGGACCAAGTCCACGGTCTGTCGACTGGGGCCAAGCCCCGAAAGAAGGGAGGAAATGGTCCCCACAGCTACTCCCCCCCAGTTTCAATGTTGGTGGAACGACTTATGTTCCAAAGTCTGGGGGAACCCGTGGACGACTCATTTGTGTCCAGTGGGTGGCCTCGCATTGTTGCAAGGGTTGGCATTTCCTCCGAAGATTAAGTCTCGGAGGGCCACGCCGAGGGTATGTCCCGCAATAGTCCCGTCGTAGTAGGATAGTCTACGGCGTTGCTGATAGTTAGCTCTGGATTGGATACCACGTTTTCTATTTCTACGAGGATGGTGTCCATGTTCGTCCGCCTGAGTATTTTTACGGAAAGGAGTGTAACCTTGGAGAAGTGGCGATTTGGAAATGCCAGTGTTCTGAAAGTTGTTACGGACGACAGAGTTAGAAAATTTGAAGTTTGAAAATTTTGGCTCTGGTTTCGGAATTAACGAAAGAGCCTGATTTTTGGAGGTGAGGAAAATGCTCGCCTTCCTAGCGTCAGGTGGCTCTGTGGTGTTAGCCACAGAGGAACAAGCCGCCGATTGGTCCGCAGGGAATGGAATAATTTTCGGGGTTTGTTGCGTCATCTCATTGAGAATTGACTCAACGTTAGCAACATTCTCTGAGGATTGAGAATTATTTTTTGGCAGGTGGAGGAGGTTGAGTTGCGTCGGAAAGCAACATTTCCTCCTTGTAATCGAGAAGTTGGTCAACTTCCATGGTGGTAGTTGAGGACATTATGAAAAAACAAGATAAAAATATAAGGAAATTCGAAAGTGGAATCAAAGCGAACAGTTCTAATTGAACTAAAAGAGTGGTGCTTTGAGCAACAGTCGACAGGCGAGTGAAATGAGTTTGTCAGTTGTTGCGACGATTTGGTTCGATTTTCCTTTTGCAATTAGCTGTTTGTGACGTCAGTCTATAGTGTGTTTTATGTGTTTTTATCTAACCTTCGATTTTGAGGTCAACGTGCTAGTGATGTTAGAAAAGGCACGTGCGATAAGAGTATGAGATTTTTATTATATCTATATATAAGATTTCTATGTATTGGATTTTATTATATCTATATATTTTTACTCTCTGCAAAATCGAGGTGATGTTCTTGTTGGTTTCTGATTGCGTTTTTTATATGTTCCTTTTGGCCTGCCTCTTTGTTTAGGCTTAATTGGGCTTTTAGGATTATATGTGTGAGTGACTATTTCCTCATTAAATCTGACTTTTTTCTTATTTTTGGTGTTTGATTTTACCACTTCACTATATGTTTTTCGTGTTTTATTTGTTTGTGAGTCAGATTTTATATTTGTTTTTTCGTCTTTATTGTCTGAATTTTGTGAATTTTTATTTTTATTTTCATTTATCATTTTGTCCAATTCTGCATTTTCTCTAATTAGGAATGCTGGTTTGACCCGATCTATCGACACCTTCTTTTCCTGTCCTGATACAAGTATTGTGAACGTTTTTTCTGTTCGATCAATTACTTTGTATGGTCCAGAATAGGGTTTTTGTAAAGCTCGTTTCATTCCTTCCTCTCGTAAGAACACATGCGATGTTGTAGCTAAGTGTCTTGAGACATAAGGTTTTTGTTTACCGTGAGTAGGTGCTTGCTTAAGGAATAGGTTTGCATCATCTTTTATGTTTTACACTAAGGTTTCGGGGTTTATTTCTTTTGATTCGATAAAGAAATGCCCTGGCAAGCGTAGTTCTTCGCCTAATGCTAGTTGAGCGGCGGAGTGGCCAGTGTCGGTTTGTAAGGCTGATCTTAGGCCTAACAAGATGGTAGGTAGGATCTCTACCCATCTTTTTGTGTCGGCAGCCATTATAGAAGCTTTAAGAGCTCTATGCCACCTTTCTACCTTCCCATTTGATTGGGGGTGGTAGGTTGTAGTAGCCCAATGTTTAGCACCCAAGGTTTTTGTTAGTTCACTGAATAATTGGCTTTCAAATTGCCTACCTTGGTCGGTTGTAATGCTTTGGGGTACTCCAAATCTAGCAATCCAGGTTGTATATAATTGAGTAGCTACTGTTTGTGCTGACATCTCAATTAATGGAATTGCTTCTGGCCATCTAGTTGCACGGTCAATCATCGTAAGGAGGTATTTATGTCCTTGTGATGGGGGTAATGGACCCACTAATTCTATGTGAAGGTGTTTAAACCGATCGGTTGGTCTGAACCTTTTAAATGCAGATTTCGTATGTCTGCCAATTTTGGCTGTCTGACAATTCAGACAGGCACGGGCCCAGTTGTTACAATCTGAATTTATTTTGGCCATACGAATCTCGAGGTCATGAGTTTTGTAGTACTACGAGGTCCAGTGTGTGATAGGTTATGCACACTGTCAAACGCCATTTTTCTGTATTTTAATGGAATAAATGGACGTTCTTTACCAGTTGACACGTCACATATTAGTAGTAATTTTGTGTCAGGGAGTTTTCTCAGTTTTAGTTTGAGACCAGTGGTGTTGGAGATAGCAATTTTTGCAATTCTTCGTCTTCGAGTTGGTCTTTTGCTATTTCGGCATATGGTAATTGAGATGGAGTTGTGATAGCTTCAATTCGACTTAAGGCGTCAGCTGGTTCATTCAGCTCTCCTTTGATGTACCTTATGTCAGTCGTGAATTGGCTGATGAATTCAAGCTGTCTTATTTGGCGAGGTGAGGCATGCTCACTTCTTTGCTCAAAGGCATGTGTTATGGGTTTATGGTCCGTATACACGGCAAAACATCTACCCTCTACATGGTGTCTAAAATGCCTTATTGCTATATTTATTGCCAATAACTCCCGGTCGTAAGTACTATAATTTTTCTCAGTTTTGGAAAGTTTCCTCGAGAAAAAAGCAAGTGGTTGATTGGTGTTATCCTTTATTTGGTATAAGGTTGCACCTATTGCAAAATTGGATGCGTCTGTTGAGATACAGAGTGGAAAACTGTCATCCGGGTGAGCCAGTAACATTGCATTGGCTAGCATGTTTTTTGTATTTTCAAATGCTAGTTCTGCCTCTTCAGTCCATTCAATGGGCGTTTTGTCGCGCTTTTTATTGGTTTTAATAAGGGCGAACAGTTTGCCTTGTTCTGAAGCAGCGTTTTTTATGCAACGTCTGTAAAAATTGATCATTCCTAGGAACCTTCAAAGTTCTGCAACAGTTCTTGGGTTTAGGAAATTTCAATATAGGCTCCACCTTTGTTTTCAGGGGGGCTATACCTTCGGGTGTTATTTGGTACCCGAGAAAGTCAATACTGTTTCTAGCAAATTCGCTTTTAGGTAAATTGACCGTAAGGCCGGCAAGTGTGTATACGCTGTAATACAGCTCTTACATTTTTCTCGTGTTCATCAATTCCACCTTCTGAGCATATGCATATGTCGTCTAGATAAGCATATGCGAATGGTAAGTCCCTCAATAGCTGATTCATAAAACGTTGGAAAGTTTGAGCAGCATTTCTAAGTCCAAATGGCATTCGCAAGTATTCGAATAAGCCAAATGGAGTGATGAGTGCTGTCTTGCAGATATCTTTTTCGGCCATTGGTATGTGGTGGAAGCCCCAATTAATGTCTATTTTAGTAAACATTGTTTTACCTTTCATATTGTTATTGAAATCCATTATATTGGGTACGGGGTATTTGTCTGGAATGGTTTTAGCATTCAGGGCTCTATAGTCCCTGACGATTCTCCATGTTCCATTAGCCTTTTTGGTCATATGTATTGGTGTAGACCATGAGCTGTTAGAAGGTCGACAAATACCTTCTTCTATCATTTTAGAAAATTGCTTTTTGGCTTCAGCAAGTTTGTCGGGTGGCAATCTACGTGCCCTTGCTGAGCAAGGCTGACCCCTTGTTTCTATTACGTGCACTGTATCGTGTTTGTATGTCGGATGTTTCCTTATTGATGGTAATAAAATACCTGGATATTCATTCAGTATTTTTAGGAAATTTTTATCTACAGTTACACAGCTTCCAATGGAAGTATCTAGTAATTTGTAATTTTTTGTTATACCTTCCACATATTTGCCAGTGGTTAAGTCGATTAAACGTTTATTTTTTAGATCGACTACCAACTCATAGTGAGCAAGAAAATCTGCTCCAAGTATTGGTTGTGATATATCAGCTATTGTGAAATCCCATGACATGTCCCTATGGAGACCAATGTCTATTTTGCAATGTTTTTTGCCGTATGCAGCGAATGTATGTTCGTCAACTGCATTTAATTTGGATTTCGGAGGAAATTTCTTATGTTTATTTTTAGCTGGTAAAATGCTGAGATCAGCACCAGAATCAATGAGGAATTTTCTCCTTTTTGTCCTGTCCGTGATGAACAGGCGGCGAGAGAATTTGGGCGAGGGATCGGTAGCCACCGATATGACCCCTCGGTCTAGTTTGACTTACTAGTCTGTTCTCTCTTTTCGATCTCTGCGAGGAGAGTTTTCTTCTCCTGCACATCTTGGACCATTCTCTCCGCCCATCGTTTACAGCGGTTGTTGCAAGCCTTTGCTTTTTCTCCATATTGATTGTGGTAGAAGCAAAGAGCTGCTGACCAGTTTGGGTCTAGTTTCTTGGGAGATTTGGATCTCCTCGGAGGTGTTGGACTCCTATTTTTATCATCTCTCCGTCCTCGAGAGCGTGACTGTCTGTTATTATAGCTTTTATTTCTATTGGGGTTACGTCCCCGGCTCTTGGCTCTGTTGTTGAAATTACTCCTAGCAGATGTATAGTCTCTAGCCTTGCGAGTTTCCATTTTTAACTCAGTTATTTCGGCTCGGAGCTTACTCAGTTCGTCTGCTGGAGCTGCTGTTGCTTGGATGGCAGGTTTCCCTGTATACTCCATTGCAGTTTCTGCAGCTTTGGCTAGTGCTAGAAGGTCGTCATTGGTCCTTGCATTGGTCAGATTTAGAGCACCCAGCAATTGTACCACCGAAGCTGGTAGCTGCTCGCAGAATCTATCTGCAATTACCATTGGAGAGACATGGTTATCACCTTTTTTAACCAGTTTCGTCATAAAAACGGTTGGTTTGTCGTCTCCAATTGACATCCCACTCAATAATTGCCTTATTTCCTGGCGTTGAGTGGTACCAAAGGTTCTTCTTACTTTGTGAATGAACCATTCGTACGGGTCTTCCTCATCTTCCAGACAGTCCATTATGTCTGGGCAGGCCCGAATTATTTCGGCTGGCATACTACCGCAAAGTTGCTGGTAGCGTTCTTCAGGGGGAATTTGCTCAATCCTGAAGCAGCCTGTCAGTTGCATGAGCCATGTTTCTACGTCTTTGGGCAAGAACGTAGGAAGTTCAACTCTCCTTTTCTTATTTTAGAGGTTGCCAAACAATTTCTGTTTTTTGTCCAAGGCTTCTTCTACACTAGCTTTAATTAGGTCTTGAATGAGTTTTTCTTGATTTTCAGCTTCTTTGGAAGCGATGGTTCGAACAGCTGCTTGGCTAGCTATATTTTGAGCTGGCTGATCAGCAGTTTCAACAACATTTTCATCTACCATTGCGAATAGATTCAACTTGTTAGAGGATCCTAGATGTACAAATCGTGGGTTACCACGATTGGTGAGACATTTCCTTATTTTTAGGCGTGTTCTGTTACCCTTCCAAGTGGACAACGTTTATTTTGGAAAGGGGGGTCGATTTCCCACAGTCAGTCTCCAAGTGAAGAGTCCAGCGAAGATTTCCGCTAGACAAGCGCGATTGCTCGCACTAGCAGGCCAGCGGTATTCCGCCAGCTAGCGTTTTCACGCCTGCTTCCTAAAAAAAATTTCCAACGTAAGAGATCACGTCGGGGTCACCAGGCTGTGGGTTCACCTCTAAAACCCACAGGCGAATTGATTTGGACTTGCGTGTTCGGATGTTACCAATTTGGTAAGGCAGCCAACCTTTTACAACTTTCCTGAACCGGCGACTAACGAAAGACATCGCTGGTGTATAAGCTAGGCTAAACACGCACGTCATCCACGAGTATCGGGAGATAGGCGCGCGTTTCGTGTTTAGCCTAGACCGTGGCACGTGCATATTCGTATGCACGTTTGCGCTAGGCTACGTTCGTAACACGTTGGCTAAACAGAGAACGAATTTTATCTGTTTAGCCTAAGTGCTACGAGCGCCTAATTTATTTAACGTCCGTAGACTTTATTATGCGGACTTGGTGATGGACCAAGTCCGCGGTCTGTCGACTGGGGCCGAGCCGCGAAAGAAGGGAGGACATGGTCCCCACAATTATATCAGTTATAATTTAAACAGAAATCAAGTTTTAATTTACTGAAACTTTTTATCTGAAAAAACAGGCATAAACACAATAGTGGACTGAAATTTTTTTTAATTAGCTATAATAAATAATTATAATCAAGGTAGATATCATAAGAATATCTCTGTTGAAATGGTCGACTTATTATATTCTTTATGAATGTAGGCAACATGAATGGGTAAACTTCTCCTCTTGCAATCAGACAATCTATGCAACTTCTGGCTTGAGTGAGCACTCATCTAAAGTTTGAATAATAATTTTGAAGTTTCAAGTAAACTGTGAGCAGGTACCAGGTCGGTATCAGTGAAATGAAATCGCAACGAACAGTAATCTGGAATTTATTTGTGCTATTCGTAAAATAAATTATTAATAAGTTATGCTCGTTAATAGGTAGGTATTAAGCCAGGCTGAAGCAACTCACCAAATTATTTACATGGGAGCAAACGCAACTCATTAGAGGGTATCGCTGTGAATCTTAATTTTCCATCGCTGGGTGAAGGCTTTACTATTAGAAATTCATCAGACAATCCGATTTCTATATTTTTCAACGAACTCTTCGAAAATTTCTTTTTTGCTTTGAACAATTCAATTTCTCTAAGAGTTGACACAATATTGCTTCTTCGAAAATCTATAGCGATAAAAATTTGTAGGTGCAGTGATTTCAAAATCGATTCCCAAACTTTCATAAAACAATATAAGAAAAATTCAAACGTTGAATCGGCTGTCCAATAAAGATTTTCTACGTATTTCATTCGATGCATTATTTGTGTAAGTAGCTACTATGAATCATGATTTGGTTGGAAATATTATACTACGTTCAAATCGAGTAAACTTTTATCTTTCTTTCTTGAGAAAATCAACAGTTTCGGAGAAGAAGTGAGATGAAAATATGTGTATTTTTTATGGGCGTCTTGACCTAGATGCAGCTTAGACAGCATTTTGTCTTTACTTGCACTCAACCCCGCCCCCACCTGTTATCCATTTCCAGACGTTTGAGTAACAATAAATGCAGAACCATTCGATAGATTTAGCAGAAATTTTCAGGACTTATTCACGGTGTTACACTGAAAGCTTTGTTTAAACCCCCTCTCACTCTTTCCAAAATTGTATTTTTACTCGCTTGTTCCGTCTAATCATACCATTTAGTCACCATACCACTCATTAACAAGTACCGTAACCTGCATCTACTTAATCGACTTCCTGCAAACAAAACTGTACACATTTCATCGAAACTACACAGAATCGGTCGCATCGAACGCGCAGCCACCCATCTTTTCATCTGTGAGAATGTAATTATTTTCGCGACGGCCAATTTCACCAATCCATATCGTATTTTGTCGCATGTTTATTCCATAAACCTTTTTCCTAACGAAGTTCGTCTTAAATTTATTAATTGTGTTTACTTTTTTTGTTAGAATCCACGTCATAATGATTTCTTTTGTGTGGTGCAAACATGTGCTTCAAAAACTGACGAGCTTCAGCCCAAAGTTCAATATTCCCTTTTAAATCTTGGGAGTCTTCGTGAGAATAACGGACGTCTCCTGTTGGAACGTTAATTTATTAATTTGAAACGAAAATGTGAAAATGTGAAAAATATGAAGATACCGACGTCAAATGACGCACCGAAGGTGACTATTTTGAGGGGTTACGATAGTGTGGGGCATGCTTGAATTAGAAATACGTCAGCCCATTTCCATCGGTTAGGTAAAGGTGAAAAAAGAGAAGCGATTATACCTAAATTGAAAATGAAATTTTAATAAACACGAACGAAATTAACATAATAATGTTAATTGCGGCCATTGTAAATCCAAATTACATTCAACATGAATCTAGTTCAAGGGGTGAAGTTGATTTTACCAATTGGATAAGACCAGAAAGAGGCTAAAGGTTCGTATTTGCCACTCCAGTTATACCTTTAATCTGTTTTGCTGTATGATAACTTTAGAATAAGTATTTGTCACACTTGTCAAGTTTGTGAGTTTGAAAATATATCTAACGAGGTAAATGATAAAGTTTAGAAATATTTAATCAGAATCACTCGTTGGGTGATACCTATTCCTTTTCGGTTAATGGTGGGGGTACCTACTTTATGATCATTCCCCTCTACATTATCGAGAAGGGGATGGTACTGTACTTGGAGTCTTATTAATTACTGTTGTATTATATAGGCCAACCTCTTTTGATGAAAAGTTGCAGTTCCATTGCATTCGTCTGAACGTGAGGCTAATTCTAACGGGAAAAACTGTGCCGAATGGTTAACCAGTTCACAATGCCTGGTCGGCCTATCAAACAAGTTTGAGGGATGCTGGGAATGACAAAACGGATTTCTGATAACTATGGCATGTGGGTACAGTATATTTAGTGTAGTTATGGTAAAGTTGTATGTTAACAGAAAGAGTTTTGTTCCATTCCGTTGACGCAATCGAATGATTGTTTCAGTCGCGAGTTCCTGAGATTTATATTTCAGATACCACGGTCTACAATAATATTGACAAAGTTAAACGATAAAAATAAAATTTACTTAGCAGTAACTATTCACTGTTGAAGTGGTTACGTTGATAGATCGTGTTCGAAAACAAAATTAAGTATTTATATTATAGGTGAGTATTAAAAAATAAAAATAAAAACCAGTTGAAACGAAACCAGTTAGTTAGGTATCAACCTACCAACTGTTTCTTGGAATCCTCATTATGAATATGACTAAAGAGTTTTCTCTATAACATAATGTTTAAAATTATGTCTTACACACTTACCAAATACAATTTTTCTGAAATTCGGGGTTTCTTTTTTCAACTTTTCAAGAAAATCTGAAATTATCAAAATTATTAATCGGCTACAAAAAAATTGATACATTATTTGTGCAGTCAAACCGTTTTAGTTTTTTTACGACCTACTTACACAAGATGGCGTATCCCATAAATAGACACACCATCGCAGAAAAGGTCGTCAACAACTATTACAGGTAACCTCACACAGTGATGAGCTACAGTCGCGTACTCTTTTTAAGGCCAAAGAGATGGTATTCACACTCCATCGATTATTTAAGGGTAGGTATTAAATTAATAAAAATCATGAATTCCACACTTGCGTTTGCACGAGAGAGCCTCATCACGAATTGTACGAATATGCGTACAAAAAATATGTATTTACAACGAGACGTATAAATTATAAAACAAAAATCAATAATGCAATCAAGTATGTCTGATGCATTGTAATGTTTATCAAATTGCATAATATCTGTGGAGGATCAAGTGGCCTGGAAAAAGTAGAAATGTTCTTGAAGAATTAGAAACAGAGGTTAGTAAATTCGTCGAAGAAATGGAAGGAACAGAAAACTCCAGAAAGAATACACTAAAACCCGGTTATAATATTTTCCAAACAGACCTTTTCCCGCATAATACTTTGTTTTATTAAGATCCCTTGATTTTCCGTATTAAACCTATGTAAAATATTTCGGGTGAGATTTTGCTGGTTAATATATTTTCCAGCATATTAAGTTTTTGAAGAAGGTCTGATTAAATTTATTATTGGAAATTTGGAACTCTTTGAGGATAATTTTTTTTTTTTTAGTTCTATCCTACGAATTTATATGGCCTCTTCAAAGCATTAGCGCTTCACTTTTCAAATTCAAAGTCTAGTTTATAAAAAAGGGTGAAACTTCCACACTTTTTGCCATATGGAATGGACCTAATGATTAATTACACCAGAGTTTGTTTTCATGAAATTTTTCCTCGTAGTACATTTAACAAATTGGTATTCATCCCGTTTTTTTCAATTAAATTTTGAATTTTCCAGTTTACTATATGTATTACATTATATTTTCACATTTCATACGATTTTTCGCTGTGGCCCCTTGAAAAACGTTTCAACGGTGTTTTACTGCATTCTTTTTTTAACAAAATAATTTTCAGACAATACTTACTTTCAATCTTTAAATCATCTTTTTCAAAAAATCTTGCTCGCGGAATCGTAATAAGGTGATGCCACTCAGTCAAAATATTCGAAATTTTCAATAGTTCATCATCTGCAGATTAGAATAATTTACTCATTACCGTCACCAACAATATTATTGTAGAATTTTTGGTCCAACATTCTTCGCAATTAAAGCAAAGTACTTCGGAGTATAATCAAACAATACTTTTAATATCCAAATATGAATGGAGCTAAATACAGTTACGTAGGTAGGACCTTAACCTTTTTTAATGAACAAAAATTAACTTATGATTAGTAATAGTGGGACAAATAATTTACTTACTATAAGGAGTTGTCCTTTTCCGTGGGACTTGACCCTTGTCAAAATGTCAACAGACTTGGGTTCAGTCCCTCACCGAACCATTACAAAATAGTACCTTACATTTTAAAACACAATTTAAAATAGTCTAAACAACTGATCCAGAAAAATTGCTATCTATCGTGTCATCACTTACCGCGGGGACTTGTGCTTTTCTGTGGAGCCTGGCCCCTGTCAAAGTGTCAACAGACTCGGATTCGTTCCATCACCAAACAATTAATAAACAGTGTCTCGCATTTTGAAACACAATTCAAGATTGGCTGAACAGCTGAGCTACCCAAAATTGCTATCTAATAATTTGATGCCATACATAGGTATACCTACCCTATTAATTTTAAAAAAGACTCGAGCTTACATGCAGGTTGTAGGCATCGGGGAAAGGAAAACTATATACCTGTTCACAGTTATGAGACGAGAATGTTATAATTTGTCGGTTTCAATAATATTGTACGTGCCTATATGATAATGCTCAAAGGAAAAACGATAATTCACAATTATGCGGATGAGAAAGTTACAAATTATCTGTTTCAATAATAGTTTAAATGATAGAGCTCAACCTGTCATACCTTGTCCGTGTTCACATTAAGAAAGATATGACGTCATTAAGGCCGTTACACATATCAACGCAGTTGGATGTTATTACATTATACTTACTTACAATATTGAAATTGACAATTTTATATCGCGAATTATCGTTGTGACAAGATAGGTACTTAAGGGTATATTGATTTTGTGCTCATCCAGTGAAAAATATTTCATTTTGTAGTTTATTTTAACGTTCAACTTACTGGCTGAAGGGTACTTGATAGACACCATCCAACGAGCTGCTACGAAATAAATGTAAGTTTTCAAATAAATTTTAGTTCAAATATGTTATATTATATCATTACTTTTTCGCAATTACTTGTTTTTAAACCAAGGCTAGGTACATACTTTTTATGATATGTTCATTTTGAATATTTGAACTGAACCACGCTAGGTAATATGCTAGTAATAAGCAGTCGTTAGAAGCTTCGTAATTTTCATCTAAAAACAAAAATACGTATATAGTATGTACTTGGATAGGTATCTCATTAAACATTTTTGAAATAGCCTAACTGATTCATTTTTTTAGTCTTTAAGGAAGTTTTCGAAGAAAATGTAATTCTTAAAATCAATCTCATGTACCTACGTATCCTATAGGTAATTTTATTTTAATGTATATATGGTATAATGTGCTGTTCGAACTGACCCAACATATGGTAAAAACACAGTCTGTACAATATAGCGGTGACGTTATTTAATTTGTCACTCGGAGTAATATTTTTAGAATATTAAACTCCAAAATTTCCACTCCAATTATGAGAATTTAGAACCCAAAATGACAAATAAATAACAATGATTCAAGAAATCGTATGTTTTTAAGTCCACGATGGCACAATTTCTTGATGTATAATTCATTCATTGACATTAACGTTAAAATTTTAAATAACTTTTTGTTACTTCGAAAAACCATTTTTCTATTAGTACTAAATGTTTCACGTTTTGCAACATAAGATTGAGTTGAAGTCATTTATACATTTGAAATTCAGTAATTTGAAGGTTATAGTAGAAGAAGATCAATTACAATGTCAAATAGACTTCGGTGAAAAATATAAATAATTTCATGTTCTTCTTCTATCATAACAGGTAAGTAGAAAATCAATGTTTTTGTTTTTTGAAAGAAATTGGCCTAACTTAACATATTTTAGTTTGACATACTTAGCTATTTGTGCATGGTTTTGGTAAGTTTTATTTCACAGACTCAACCGTCAAAGCTTTAATTTGGTTTGTTAGAGGTGCTATTCCACTCTTGCAAGATGAATTCACCAATTCTATCGGGTTTGTTTTTGTAAATAAAACAAACCTAAGTATAAAGTTTTAAGTTTTTGATTAGATTGCTGTTTTCTACACATCCTGTCTGCTTCCATACTCGAGTCTCATCTTTTTATTTATATTTTTAAGAATAAAAAAGGTAATGGTCTAATTCTTTGTGTACAATGGGTCGAATGAAGTTGTTTTTTTTGTTTTTTTTAATGATGTGAATTTTATGCCTTCAAATAGTATAGATAAAAATAATAACGATGATGTAATCAAACTATCAACAAACACCGCCTGTGTTTTATATGGCAAAAAAAAAAAGGGTGGAGAACGTCCAAAGTAATGATTTTTCATACTTAATCGGAAATATTATTCATTTGAATCGGATCGTTTTCAGCTCTCGAAATTTGTATGCATTCGAATAGGGTAGCAAGTAGGTACCCACCAACCGCAGGAAAAAAGTCGAAGGTAAGTTATTTCATTATTAACTTACGGTTGTGAAAGTGAACAAATCCATGACCAAACTGAACAAAATAAGTGAAGGAAATGAACTGGACGAGAATAGCTGTCATCAGGTCCGTTAAACTCGTCGAATACGTGCCTATTAGTGAAATAAGAAATACTGATAAATGACGGAATCTAATTTTGAAACTTCCGAACCTTTACATTTTTATTACATTTTTAATTGAGTATCTTTATTTTTTATTTATTTTTTAATTTTCATCTTGTTTTTAGACCTTTCGGCCACCAGCTATCTAAACTGGCACAGTTTTTGTCTGTCTTTTCTACTCTTTGTCACTAAGGCATTCGTACAGTACCTAAGTCATTATCACATAATTATATTTTACATTTTCCCCTTGCTCTCTATTTTCTCATTAATTTGCTTTTCACCCTCTCTTCTTATTTCTCCCTTTCATAACCATCGTACCTCATACCTCTGGTGGCATGTTTTTATTCAGGTTACTAGCTGTACCCACCCTGCCACGCTTCGCTGTGGCTCTGCCTAGTTAAATATCGAAGAAATAAAATAGACGGTATACTTTTTGTAATATTTTAAATTTCGCAATGCTTGCGAGTATACAATATTCTTTGTTATCGCATTGTGTATGCAAATACAGAGATTGTCTGGTTTGTCGACTCTGGAACATGCAACATATAATTGTCCAAGTGAGAAGCTATCCTTGCGTATATCTAAACCGCACAATTCTAAAGACTGGCCCTCAATCTTGTTGATGGTGATAGCAAATGCCAATCGAATTTGCTTTTGATCTTCTACGAGGTATTTTTTTCACGAACTAAAGCAAATCGACTGCACTGGAAAAAAAGAAATTAAGTTGTAATAAATTTAAAAATATTTATTTTTAATTTTTTATCCAATCTTTGTTTTTGAATTCGTAGCAAAAACATAAAAAATTATCAAACATTAGAAAAGGGAGGGACACTAATTAAATAATAAATAAAAAGCCTCGAAAAATTAAAAAATACTAACGAAATACTTCCATTCAAACGCAGATCAAATCAACACAGCTCAAGTACAACGCAATGAAAAGCGAAATATTTGAATCCGGTCGAACAAATCAGTACGAAGAGGTCACTTTCACGATATAATTTTAATTCAAATGATAATCAATGTATACAGCTGAAATGTGACGCGAAATAGGTAATGAAACCAAAAGGTCTTTGAAAACACGTGCGTATTATAATGCAACAAAACTCGATAAAAAACTTTTGTAGATATTAGCGTGTGTTGCTTTTACTTACAAATAATTTTTGTTAAATCATGTTTTTAACAGTCGTCTGACATCTACATAATAGTCAGTAGATGAAAATACACGTGTATTTCAATGCAGCGTTATGTCAAAATTTTGAAGCAACTGAAGCCCTATATCTCACAATGGGGTCCATGTAGAAGTATGAAATTTTTACGGAATTCTAGTATCATCGATTACAATATTATTTTGAGAAAACAAATTATAAAGTGATTTTTTGTGGATGAGGGTGGTCAAAATTCTCAAATTTGCCCCCAGAAGGGATACGTACCTCCGAGTTGGATAAAAACCTTCCTTGAACAACACAAATACTTCCTCAAAATTTCAAAGAAATCTGTGAAGAACTTACGAAGATCTTAGGCCTGTGATAACTTGACATTTACATTTTTATTCATATAGATTATGACTATTATAGAGCTTTTTCATTACGCCTGACACGTTCAAGGGTTCGGGTTTAAATAAAATTTTTGAATGCTGAAATATTACGAAAATATTAACATTCGTTAGCTTAGTATACTGTGAAAAATTGGCTGAAATCGTACGTATAATTCTCGAGCTATTGCTAAAATCCCCTAAGTAGATTAAATTCAGATCATAGGTACCAACCTACCGATATATACTCAAATCACACAATCTTGAACAGAATTTCAGTGATAGGTATCTCAATAATAAAATGTACGATTGAAGCCAATGTTAGACAGTATCTTCAACTAATATATGACGTTATCTCAATGAATTTTCAGATCAATCAAATTTCTGATTCTGGAGATATCTTAGAAATCCTGTTTAAATTCAATGATTATCTGAATTCAATCTACTTGAAGAATTTCAGCTATATCACAAGAACTGAACGTATAATTGCAGCCAAATGTTTACAGCATCTTTAATTAACGAAATATGTTAATGACTTCGTAAAATTTCAGCTTTCTACAACCATTAATTCTCCCCCAATTGCTCTTGATAACTTTCATTTTAATTGAATTACTGATAAGGATTAGGCACCCTTGAAGATGTAAAGGGCATTAGAATTCTATCCCGCGTAATACTTGCGGACTAGTAATGAAAAAGCTTCAGATATACTATCCTGATTAGCTGTTGCTTTTTGAATTATTTTATATTAGATTTAGTAATGGACTGAATTTTGATTTGATTTTTTTATAAAATTATCTCTGTTGTTTAATCAACTTCTCCTCTTTCAGTTTCACCTTATATCACCTACGTTTCTTTCACTGTGAGTAAGTAGAAGAAAAATTGGAGTAGGAAAATAGGGAACAAACTTGTTTAATTTTTAAGATCAAGACACTCTCAATTAGGAAGTAGACACATCAGTACTAGATTTCTCTTTTCAAAGTCCAACCACTAGCCTGTTTCAAGCTGAGTGTTTGTAATTCAGTCTTTGGACAATATGAATACTGGTTCAGCATATTCCTGCAAGGAATAATTGTTATTAAGAGCATAAAAAATTTGAGATACATCATGTAATTTTTCTATATTATTTCTGGCATCAAAACCCAAGTTGAGTACCTACTTAGTCCACATAATTTTAATAAAAACGGCCGAATTACTCTCAATTGCAGAGTACAACTCTTCTAGAAAACAAGCTCTTGTAAAACTCAACACAACTATTAATTCTCAAAACTTCCATTTTTTACTTCACACTCTATTTTCTACTATTTACTCATCCATAATATAACATGCAAACTAACTGCGAAAACCTCTTGATTGACAAACCTTGAGTCCAGATATACAAATCAAGGAATTTTTCATGGTGAAGACTCTAACTTCCTCAATATAAAAATAAGTAATTCTTGGGTAATTATTCAACTTGTGCTATTTTACATGCCACTTTTTTGAATTTGTGCAATTTTCTTCTATACTGAATGGCATTTTTACTTCCTCAACTCTCCAGTATAACCACTATAACACACTATAACACCGACAAATATGTCTGTACTCCTTACGTTGAAAGCTTGGGTTTAGTATGCTCATGATTTTCATTAAGACTTTTTTTTTTTAGGAAGTAAGTGGTGACAAAATTTGGTCAAAAAATAAAATGCCTTCATTATTGACTATTAATTGTAAGTGTCGGTACATTATTTATTGTTCAATCATTAGTTGGTAACACTGTATTGACATCTCCAGTTCTTATTCAGTTGCATCATCTATCTGTTCAGTTTGATATATGAGATCAACCTTGTTAATAACTCTCACTTCATTAAAGTGATTTATTAGTGTGGTACTTGTGTTTTGTAATTATTTATTCATCAACTCAATTAATTACATTCGTCTACTCTCGTACTTTAACGGACTTCAAGCCCCCAGAGTCCAACAGTAAGCCATTTCAATGAAACAGACTGTCACTTCAAAAGATGTTGAAAAAACTATATAAGCTACTGAAACTGGACAACATCGCAAGATGTGTTCAGTTGTCTAAATTCTTTTCCTCAAATTTAATTATAGTTTCATTTAAATCTCACCTAATTTATATAAATGAGTAAATTCGATGAATATTGCCTTGTTGAGCCGCTCAGACGGAGTGTCGACAAATACAGCACCAGATACTGCAAAAGTGAATAATTTCATTAAAATACCCAGGTATTTAATCAATACCTAATAGGTAGGTAGGTATTAATGTCTTTATGAGATAAATTCAATCGAAATTTTCTTGTAATTCGTTGTTTTGAAACTTATTCCCTTTGAGATTTTCCCCCAATCCCCAATGTACCTACTAAAATTAATTTCTAATCATCCATAATTGTTAGTGTTTTGTTAGGCTTTGTTGATTGAAATGATAACAGGTATAAGGTACCTAGTATCGTATGATCAATTTTCTTTAAAAACCTCATAAGTCAGATTTTTTGTGATTTCCAGATTTAATTGGTTTTCAAGGTGAAGAAAAATCAACGAATTGAACTCAATCAACGAATTGCATTCTAAAGACTTCGTAAATCTACCATCATTATTATAGCGCTCCTGGAGGTAAACTAAAAAAAATCAAAATTTCAATTTACTTAAGGAAAAATTTATTAGCTGAAGACTTATGAGTGTGGTATGCAGACCAGGGTAGACATTTCTTCAACATAATTAGGCAACTAACATAAAATATGTTGGACAAAGATGGTAGATAATTTTCATGGTGGATCTCGAAGTTTTTCCATTACCAGTTAAAGTTTAATAAATCTGGAAGTATCTCTCATAGTCAGCCAGGTATTATTTTCAGACCCATCTTTGAACATGAAATCGAATTTACCCTCATGCCTGAGGAAACAACTCACGTGTGTGTTTCTAATTCGAAGTCATGCCATCGATCGTAAAACTACCCCATCGTCAAGTGATCAATACTTCATATTAGAAACAACACTTTGTATTATAAAAAGTAATAAAATTCACATGTAAAATACAAAATAAAAGATAAGTGTCTCTTTAGAATAAATGAAAAAATGTAGGTGTTGCCATCATTAATTTACGATCAACAGAAAATTTTGCGAACATGAAGATTACAACTGTCTTGTACGATGAGCAGTGCATGAAAAAAAAATGGAATTAAGAACAGTTGAAAGATCCATTGAACTGGCATTTGGAAAAGGAGAGAGAAAAATGGGGAAAAAACAGGTACTGGCAAGAGTCTATTCAATCAGGGAGGTGCACCATGATGCGCCATATTGCTCCTTTGAGAATGAAGCCATGATCGTGCATGAAAATTCTGCTAGATAACAGAGGAAATACTGAGGTTTGTCGCAGTGATGAGAATTATATACTTACTCCTACGTATTTTCGAAGAAAGACATGGATTAATTTTAAAATTAAAAATTAAAAATAAATATGCAACACATATAGAACTGGTCAAATGTGTCATGAGGTTTTTACTGAAAAAACTCAACTTACGCAGTTTTTCCATTTAAAAACGCAAATACCATGTAAGTCTATACAATATTCAATAAAAGTTGAAAGAAAGTAAATTATAATTTATACTTTAGTGGTTTCCCTTCACTTCTATAATGTAATGACGTTAATTATTACATTGAGAAAATTTTTCTAATTTTTTAAATCAGTTTTTTGTTGTTCTAGTAGAATCTTTCCAGTACAATCTGATTTTTTTAACTTGCGATGTTTTAAAGAAAATCCACAATATATAAAATTTTCCAAATCTAGATCTTATATAATGCATCTGTACTAACCTAAATCATATTCCCATAATGGCGACTCTGATCCTGAAAAATGTCAATGTAAATACATAATATAAAAAACCCAATTTAATGCTGTGGATGAATATAAAATAATGTTAATCAAGAATCACATTTTACTAACTTTATTTTGGACTATGCGGGAGGGGAGAATTATAGTTTTGACCGAGCAAAACCTATCACCAATCACCATTGATGGATGAGGCTTGGTTCAAACGTTGCTTTAAACAAATTAGAACAGATTTTTCTGAACCTTTTTGTTTGAAGAATAAATCAATTTGAGAAATAATTTTTTAGGAGTAAAACTCTAATAGGTGATATCTAGTTACCTGTTAGGCATCGCAATTTTGTAAGATTACGCCTAGATACCATTTTTCTCATTTAGAAACATTGTGAATTCAGATTATAAACACTGTTTTAGTAGGCTTGTCATTAATATCATCGCTTATCAATTGCCGTAATTATTTTATATTAGCTAAATAAGCTTTTGGTATGAATAATTATGTTTTCGCTGTTGATGAGTTTTTTATTTTGTAAATCTTTGATATGCCAACCCTCAAGAATATTAAAAAAAAAGTCATGTAGGTATATTGTCTTAATTCTTAAAAAATTAGATATACAGACACCAACCTACCTACATGGTTTTCTAACAAAAATATAAACATGTAAAAATGGTTGCAAAATAATTATATATCAAAAGATTAACCCGATTCTACTTTTTCATCCTTGAATTTCTGAGAATAAAAAAATGTTTTGACTTCATGATTGTCTGCAACCCGTTAATACGCCTCTCACTCCTACGTTTTATACATTAGTATATTACACAGTAAGATTCAAAAGTAAGATTGTGTGTGTATTGGTAAAGTGATGTCTGTTTTTAATACGAAATAAAAATTGTTTCTTTTCTACCTTTCACCTATTTTTAAATCACAGCCCATATGGAGCACTGGACATCTCTCTAGCTGTATGTCTCTGGTGTAACTTCTACCTCAATATAAACTGAAAATACCTTTATGTTAATAGAACCTATCTCCATGTAAAAATATACTTCACATTTTCACATAAAAGGGGCCTTCACTTTTTATCGAGGTTACTGTAATTGCATAAAAGAGATCATACTGTACCAGATAAATACTCATTGTGGCGTTACACCTTACACGACAATATCAATATCAAAAGTGAATATTAATATCTCTTGAATAGTTATTAATTAATTAAATAATTTACTATCAACACTCTTACCATGGACCCTAACTTTCAGGAATCAGACTCTAAATAAAATATTCCAAACACAAAGAGTAAATTTACAATATAATAAAATAATAATTTTGTACATACAACAGTACAGGTAAATAATATTACAGAACATAAATGTTAGACAGTCTCAAGAAATGAAGTACAGTCTTATTTAAGTGCATTTGAAACAGTACAAATATTCTATTGAAAATGTGAGTTTATATACGTTTTCAGAGATATGTTTTTTACACTTTGATTAGTTTGAAGTAGGGATATATGAAATTGAGGGATTTTGTGTATTCAAGGGATCAGTCTAATTAAGGTCACCAAATACTGTTAGGCATAGTTTGTGTGAAAGTAATTTTAAACAATGGAAAGAAGAAGAAGATAACATAGAATTTTAGGGATATTATTTGTTTCGTAAATAGAATCACCAGTGTATTTGAATGTAGTCATCTGTAATTTTTATGACTGACTATATACAATATAGCAAAATTGCCTTTCTAATCATGTATTATATAAAATGAATTATTAAATAAATAGACAAATGAATAAGTAAAGTAAAAAAATTTTTTTTTAGTTGAATCAACTTACACCATTTACATACTTAATATTATGATGTAAATATGTGAAATAAAATCATTTTCAACCAAATAGTTATTATCATATTTTTCTGACTAACAGTTTCTCAATATCATTGCTTTGGAAAGGATAAGAGAAGGGCTGAGGGACAAAATTATTTTGATTGACAACATTTCTTGAAAAGGCAAATGAATAGAGGGAGGGAGACTTTTCTTGTTGTACTGAAGTAGGTATGCGAGAACAAGTAGGTAGTAACTTGAAAACAAATGGATAGTATCCAATAAAAGCTTTGTCACTTATTCTTCAAATGATATTTGAGTACCTACTTAAGTTAAATTTTTCCGCTGGGAGAATCAAATAAAAGATTTCCAATGACAACTAGGTATGTTGATGTATTTTTCATGAAATTATACATACCGTCTCTACGTAGGTATAGCTTACTTGACATTTTACAATGGGTCAGAAAGGATGTACAATTCTGAGTTAGTAAGTATTTTAGATAAAATTCTGCTTGAGGCCATAGATAGGGTTGAGAAAGTAACAACTTATCAATGACCAACAGATTATCTCCAAATAGATGTTACCCTCAAAACCTGATTTTAGTTAAAACTAGTTAGGGCTAGTTAATACTATTTATTCCTAACCTCTTTTGGACTACTTAGTCAAAATTAATATTGACCAAAGAAAAAATTTTTCTTCAGTTAAAACCAATAATGACCAAACAACAATTTTATCTTGGTTTTCACTAGACAAAACTCGTAGATTTTGCCCAATTGAAAAAAATATTACTCCAGTCAGAATTACACAGAAATAAATAAGAATTTCAATCTTACCAATTCATTGTTTATTATTATCATTCTCATATGGCCCTATTTTAATTAAATTTTTAAAATTTTAAAATTAAAAAAAAAAAAATCTGACATATATCTAGGGTTTTATTGCACAGTGTGGATGGTTTGTTGAGGAGTCAAAACCATTTCTCATTGATTATATAAATGTGTAGAAGGAATGATTGGAGGCTTTATCCTCCAAACCCCAATTTTTCTAATTTATCTTTTAACCTTTTCACTAATTTTCATTTTTTAAACAACCTACTTTACCAATTGATCAATGCATGATAAAACAGTGGTGGGCATATGTCAGAAATTATTTTAAAAAAAATTCAAATTATTATTTCATAAGACCCTATTTTTGTTATGATTTTCTTAACTTTTAAATTATTTTAAAATAATTTTTGACATATGGCTGGTTTTATCATATTATAGTGTGTGGTAGGGGGGAGATATTGGTTACTGGAAACCAATAAAAATCCATATTGCTTACCAGTTACTGTTTATTGGTTAAAAATTTACTTATTTTGTTACTGGTTATTCCCAAAACAACTTTTCTGGTTAATAGTTGAGACAAAATTTGTGGTAAAATAGATAAAAAAATATTTATCCAGGTCAAGTTATCAATAATTCATAATTTTCTAAGAAATAATTGGTAATTTCTAAAAAAAAATCAATTATATTGATATTTCAGAAAAACCAATAAAAACCTACTCTTTCTGGTTATTGTTCTGGTTAATGGTTTCAGAATTTTGTGGGAATTGGTTATTGGTTATTGGTTATTAGTTAGGTTAAAATTTTTCAAATTCTTTTATGTCTTTCAAAGAAGTTTAGTTGTCAGTAATTAATTATTCAGAGTTATCATCACTTAAAAACACTTGGATTAAATAAAATGTTAATTTCTAGTAAGAAGATGAACATAGTGTATCATGGTGTAAATTTTCTGGTGTACCATGAAACATACTAAAAATACCTTTTGGTTTTTTGAAAATAATTTTCCTAATTAAAACTGCACAAAAACATAAAAAATTAGATCTTGAAAGAATTTAGGATAGGTATGTTAAAGATGTCTTAAACTAGCAAATTCATGAGGAAAGTATCAAAACTAAAAAATATTCAATTTTCCTAATAATAATTATATTATTGTAATTCAAATATCATCTGTTATCTAAATAATTATAATTATTTTTAGATTCAGTGCACTTCATATTGCATTAGATAAAATGAATTAAATTTTTTGGTTTAAAAATATTTTTTCCTTATTGGATTTAACATTTACTATGGTACAGCACCATCAATACCATGGTACACTGTGGTAGTGTATCATGAAACAAAAAATGTTATCCCTTTTATGATGAAATCAGTAAAAAACCATCCCATGTTAATTATTTCTGTGGTTTTGTTTTGCAGATGAAAACTCGTTTGTTTGAAATTTATTGCTCCCAAATTTCTAACTTAATTCTAGCTCACACCAGAAACAAAAAAGAAAAAATTGTTTTATGGTACCTTTACCTACAGTTAGAGTAAGGGTGAGGTGAGTTGAAAATATTAAAAAATTAAAAGAAGAGGCGTTTGGAGGACAAAACCCGCATCATTTCTTCTACACATTCGTATAATGAATAAGAACTGGTTTTGATTAAGATCGACTTTTGTCAGTAATCATTTTCAGTCAATACCAGTATTTTTTGACTATAGTCAAAACTAGTATTACAAAAACAGGTGTAGGAATAAATAGTTTTGACTGGTTAAAACTAGTATTGACTAATTTCAATATTGCGGGTAACACAGATAAGTTAGGTACTATAGACAGGATGGTTGAGTTTCATTAAACGTTTCGCGAAATATTGAAAATTGGATCCTCAAAGCTGGTTACTCACTACTCACTATCACTACTCAGGATGATGCTGGTCTGCATGTACTAATTTTCACTTTATTAAATTAACGCATTAATAAATCTATTATACCGACCTATTTTTTTTCGACTTGTAATGTACGATTTTGATTTATCGATCTGATTGAAATAACGATCGTACATCTTATATAACTCCATAATAGTGCCTATGGGTGAAAGAGAAAACGTTGAAATGTCATCATTATGTGCGTTAAACGTCACAGTATGGTTGCCTTTCAATTGTGATACTAACGAACGTGATTCAGGGAATAGTTTTTTAAACCTTCAACACATAAAAATCAATACTTTTAATTAGGTAACCAAACAAGATACGCTAAAGATACCAAGCCAATCCCAGTTCTGTTCAACCGGACTGAACCATATTGAATGTTAAAATTATCTATATGGTTAGCTAGGTAGGTAGGTAACCTAATTACCCATTAAAGTATGTGAATGCGACGCTGTACTTGTGTACCAATCTGAAAATGAAAAAAATTATGATTAACTTATAATAAATAGTGTACAAAATGTATGCATTAAATATAAAATAAAACGACTGGATGGAAAATCGATACAATACCAGAAAGGAAAAATGTGAAGAAAAGTTGATAAATTCTTGTTTTAAATTTCATGCTCGTCGCCGATATTCTTCTAAGCGCTGATTTGAAACAATGTAAAGAGGTAAACTCTTCGGGAATGATCACTACTAAAATGAAAAGAATATTATCTGGACTGCCAGAAAAGGTAAATAGGTACAAATATCTCTGAAGTAAGTTTGTGAGTATAGGTATTGTACAAATATATTTTGGTGAATAACATTTTTTCAGCTGTTGACACCATATTTTGTCTGTTTTACTTGAAAAAAAAAAAAATTATTAAACGTACCTGTCTACTTATTTGTACACGGAGTTTTAATGTGAATTCATCGTCATTTTTAACTGACTTCAGAAAAAGGAGCAGATCTGTAAATACGATTTATTTTTTTAATGTTTGTTCCAGCATAACTTCTCAACCTGGGCATCGATTTTGATGAACTATTTTTAAAATGATAGAGGATGATCCCACGGTGGTCGCACTATAATTTTTTTTAGAATCGATGAAGAGTTTCGGAGTGATCTTTAGATAAAAAAACTGTTAGTTTCAAAATAATATTGCCGCTAACACTGGAAACGAAAAATCATTGAAAAAACTTTTTTCATAAAAAAATCTAAGGAACTTCAAAAAACAAAAAACTAATAAAAATTCTTTAAAAAAACAAAAAACAACTAATAATTAGTTTTATGTTACCCTGTCTCTTTTTCATATAGGTACCTTGTCTGTAGAACTTTTCTTGAATATATTTATCTGTAAATATATCACTATAATAAATGTACAAGCCGAGATTAATTCGTTCACCTAAATTGTTTTGCCAATATTTTCACACACAGACACACAAAAAAGAAAGTTCGTTTCCTCCGCCGAAATAATAAATTCTGCAGTGTTAACTGTGCTGTAGCAAAAATGCAGGGCTGACATAGACCAAAGCACCACGAAGTGGCGCCCCAAGGATTGTATTCTCATTTTTATTACGATGTGTTAACTTCCTTTCTCGGCAATGATCTATATGCTGAGGTGTTTTTTTTTTTTTTTAGCATAGGCTGATGTCTGCTTAACAAGGTGAGTTCTCCCAAGGAAAGTAGTGAAGTTTGTGGTTTATTAATATAATAAATTTTTCATCAATGATACAAAATTGAGTCCCCCTGGTAGGCTATTTGGTAATTCTGTGGCCACTATCCAGTGCAAATGATTTTACCAAAGTCCGTGGTCTTGTAGGTTCAGACTTGAGATAGAGTCAGTATTGCTGTGGAGGAATCGGATGTGCCTGCCCCCATTCGTATACCACTTGGGTGTTTGATCTGAACAAAGTTGGTAATAAATTGGCATACTCACTTCAGCTTCTTAATAAAGTTGAAACTAGGTGAGGTAATAATTCACGTATCAAGTTTTCAGTTTGTGCAATTCAATCTTCAGTGTGTACATGAATAAAATATCAAAAGCCTACGCATAGTAGTTCGTTTTTTCAAAAAACTTATGGATATTAATACCTAAATAATTTGTTTTTGATACGAAGACTTCAGTGGCCATCATAAGATTTTCTGGACTAAACAAACAATGGTAAATTATTATCGTTGAATACAGGTAGTACCCCGACATATAGCTAAAGAGATCTGCAACAAGTTGATCAAAAACATGTTCAAGATAAACAGTCTCTATTCAGGAGATTTTTCAGGTACTCTGTTTGCGTCATGTGGCTCTAATGATTTAGTAGCAGATAACCCCAAAAATTCAATGATAAATTTTATTTAATGAAATAACTATGTGCACAGCTTAATTAGATACACAGAATGTAAAATTCTGATAGTTCAATTTTTATGTTTGACATATTTTTCTACTACATGGCTTATATATACAAAGTACATTAGACATCTCTTTAACTGTATGTCTCAGGTGGTACCCAACGCTTATTTTGTTTGTAGTATCAACATTCTATATTTATATTATTTTTGAATTATTAATATGAAAAAAAAAAACAGAACAGCAATAGCGGTAGCTTGTGCATTGAAATGCAGAAAGAAAAAGATACCGCAACAAGAGTGAATGACATTATTTATCTCATAAGATGTAAACTAATGTAATCATTAAGTTTGAATTAAATTACAAATTGGAAAACAATATTTATATTCGTTCCACCAAGTATCGATGTGCATCTGAAAGACCTAAAACGATAACCAATCTTTAAAGCGAATGAATTCGAACCGTATTCGAACCTTGTTTCTGCTAAGAATCGGCAATGCAATTAAAAATCCATTTTTTCGACCTTTCAATAATTCGAACCTACGGTTTTCAGTTTCCAATGGTGAAGGACTAATTTTTTTCGCTTTCGTAACATAAATGCGACGCAAAATTTTAACAATATTACTACCAAACATATCTGCAAGACAAAAGGAAAAATGAATTACCATAAGGTTGAGTTTGTTACATTCCATGCATAATTTAGAGTCTATATAAAGTTATAAAAAACCTATATCAGGATTTGTAGACCCACTCTGTAAACTTTCAAAAGAAATTTGAAAGTTTGTTATCTAGATAGATATAGGTACCTATTAACTATGATTATTGCAGGGATTAATCTAAATCATTGCAACACGTAAGGTAGGGTAATGTAGCTGAAATCTTACCACTTTTCAGATTATCCACCCATTATGAAAAAAGTAATAGTTTTTGAATCCCCGAAGATATATTTTTTGATTTTTATGTCCCTGTTTCTATTATATTTGCTTCCGCATTAGCCTCAATTAAATATCGTCAAAATTACAGCTGATTTTATCAACAAACTCCAAATAGTATATATAATAGTCAACTAATTTCCTAAATCATACTTGGTATATATTTTTCATTTTTATAGCATATTTTATTGTTTTTGTTGTTAGTTTTATTTTATGTTTATTTTTTTCATGGCATTTTTTTGATAAATAAATTACAATAGACTCGTCACAATGTTTTGAAACACATAACAACAAAAAGTGATACGATTTAGGAAACAGAGTTCATTTCCAATAAAACTTAAATTTTCTATTTTCAAATTATAATTATTTCTACTAAAATTTTCTGAAAATATGATGAAATTTTAAATTCAACTAGAAAACAATTTTGAGAGCTAAAACATTTTTTTCAGGCCTAAGCTTATTAAAACTACAGGATTAAGTTACCTATTTGTTCTTGGATAAGCTATTTTTCTTAACCTTGTAAAGAGGGGAAAAGGAGTAGGATATAGAGAAAATTTTTGGTTCCCTATTTGTTATTTGTATCTAGTTTCATTATTCACTATATGGATCAGTTATCAACTCTCGTATTTTTTAAATTATTCAGGAAATGGTACAATTTTGGTAACCTTACCCTGCTCCAATTTTAAATTTTCAAATTTACAGAAACAATGGTTTTCTAAATAAAGCTTACTTATTAGTTAAGCATTGATGGATTACAGTTGAAAGATAATAAACCAATGACTTAAACAATTTTAAAGATGCTTCGTTCCCATGTAATTCACAGAAGTTGTCTCCAATGTAGAAACAAACCGTATGCTTCAAACTTATGAAAACATCTTGAAATGTTAATAAAAATGTTAGGCCTACCAGTCAAATTTGTTACATAGGATTTTCCGGTTTTCAAAAACTTTGATTCATTTATTTGAGAAAATGAGAATTATATTATAACTTTTGATAACACTCAATTCATTCCTTTTACACCGAGCAATCACAGATTATTGTATGATGTTGGCATTTAAAAATAATAAAATTAAATGTATAAATTATTTAACGAATAGTCTAATATTTTTTCAAATCTTCAATTTAGTATACCTACACCTTCTTCTTAATTAAACAATAACGTCCCTTTAATGACTATTTCTCTTATTTTTTTATCCTAAAAAAGGCTAATATCATTTAGAGATGTGTTTTCAAAAAGGCGAAGGTCGAAAATAAATATGTAAAATCAGTAATAAATTATATTAAAAAATAAAAATAAAACTAAAAATAAAAAAAAAATGTATCAATGACATTGTCAACAATACAAATGAATACCACAAAGAAAGTAATGAACAATGCAAAATAAAAAGAGATGCATATAAAAAAGAAAATTGGTGCAAAACATTAAAAATTTGTATTTCACAAGAGCTTCAATACTGGTAAATTCTTAGGACCCATGGTCTGTAACGTCATAATTTTAATCTATAATTTTCAAGGTTTTTTGGCACCAGTTGCAGTTTACCATATTCATATAATTTTTTTTTGTATTATTTTTCTGTTCGCTAGAGTTTCAAACAGATCAAAATAAATAATGATAAAATGTACGTCTTTATTTGTTTTATACATTAACTGAATAGGTATTAAAACTTGAAGAATTTGTTTTCTTTTTTAATTTTTATATAAATCTATGACATTTCTATTAGGTATTAAAATAATGATGGATGCATTGTATGTTTAGTACAAAAATTTGTGTAAACTCAAAGACAAAATCTGCTACCTAATTCTAAAATATTTTGTAATATTGAGTAGATAGATAAATTTGTTTAATAGTCTAATATTTTTGCTCCATTCTGCTCTTATCATCCTAAAATCAGCAAAGATTGTATTCAAGCATAGCTTACCTATCTTAATGTTTGATACAAATATTTGTATTTGTCTAAGCACGTATTGTGGTATGCCAGAGAGGGCCAATTTGATAATCCCCTTACAATCCCAACAATATTTTCAACCCAACGAACACTCACAAAAAAACAAAGATACTACCTATCTATACTGGATGATGCCCACAGAATCAGCATCACCAAACCTGCATAACCTGCCAGGAATTTGTTGGACTTGAATTTAGACCATGCTAATCAAATTTAAAAATGATCGAGAACCTTAGCTATGTACTTTGATATATTCACTTATATTTTAAATCATTAGTTTTCAGCCATACCTAGGAACAACACCACCAGTGGCCATTGCCACTGAAGAAATTGAACAAACCATGATTATAAAATTACACAATGTACTGAATGTAAAAATACATATCATATGACATAAAACAGAATAATATATAAGTGTTCCGGCTAAACAAGCATAAAATGCTGTGTGACAAACAGTCGAAAAGGTGAAAATATGAAAAAAGAGATTAATAATCTGCTTGTCAGAAAAAACAGAGAGAAGGAAAGAAGAAACGGGTTATGAGAAACTGGGAATATGAATTTCGATATCAACCACAAACCTTGGGTGAAACGAAGAAGGTTGGAAGAGGGGTTGATTGAAATAAAAAAACAAAAAAGTAAATAGCCTAAGTGTTGGACTCCGGGGGCTTGAAGTCCGTTGAAGTATATGAGTAGACGAACATTAATTATTACACGGAAGAATAAATAAATGAGAAAAACACAAGTACTGCACTAATAAATGACTTTAATGATGAGAGAGATATTCACATGAACAGACACAACTCACAAACTGAACAGATACACGACGCAACTGAATAGGAACTAGAAAATGTCAATACAGTGTTACCAAATAGTGATTGTACAATAATTAATGTACCGATACTCCCTCCTTGTTCGATTACGACATTGAAAATATGAAACACATATGAAATGCATATTACATGATGTACAAAATATAGTGATTGAACAATATATGGTCATTAAAGAGTACATAGTGCGATAAAAAATAAAAGTAGGAGAAAACATTTTTCATGAAAAACTCCTTTTAGATCAGAAATACAAAGATCCAAAAATCAAAAACAATAAAATTGTCATATAACATAAATATTAGTTAAAGAGGAAAACTTTATATTAAATAAATAAAAACCTCTTTTGCCAAAATAATTATATATACAAAAGTATGTTTAAAAATTAAGAGGAAAAGGTTTATCCATTTTGTCTATGAATTCATAGTGTATATATATATAAAAAGGATAAACTAAAAACCTCTTGGTCCACCAGTTATGTAGAGGAAAACCTACAAAAGTAGATGAAAAACCTCTACGTCTCCATTTATATTTATTTAAAAAGGTATATCAAAAAGTTTAGAAAATATAATGGACATTTCATTAAGTCGCCTTAAGCCACCATAAGACTCCTTAATGAAATATAATCCAAAATATGTAAATGTATATGTGGGGACTCACCGGTATGAGGAAAAGGGGCTCGGACCCCTCGACGACAGTCGCTGCCCCAAAGGGTAGGCAAATAATCGTCCTTGTGATGTTAAACAACACAAAATACATTCAATCGTAATTACCTGCATGTACTTGCAGGTAATGTACGAGTACTGAATCGTGACACAATAAGTTGATGTCACGATTTGTACACAAACCAACCAACCATCTCTTATCTTGATAGGGGATGATTTGACCTGGTCGTTCTCATCAACGTACGTATTATCCTATGTACATGTGTTTGTATGCGTGTGAATAAGCTGTATATAAACCACCCAAACCGGCTCTAAAATTCCCAGTGTTTGGTCTGCTTCTGGCTTACCTGTACTTGTGTACGAAGTGGCTGAACACGCTTAAATTCTGTAGAATTTCCTTCTGGTGAGAATATCTCTCACGACAAGGTATTCCACAATATATAAATACATATATATATATATATATATACACGGTAAATTTATTATATTCTTCCTAAAGATTTTATTATATTCTCCGTTCATATTTTAAGTAAGGTTATTGTGAGTTAGTGAACTCAACAAATATTAAAGATGAACAAAAATATAATATAAAGAATTCACAAAAGACATAATAAGGAACATGAAGGAATAGACATAATCAAGAAACCATAATAAATCTTAGTATAATCAGGGGTTCTGGATCATATTAGAGATCGCCGTTTCTCGTATTGTTTTAATCTGAAACAACATGTTAGGAATACTATCTGAGAAAATATGTTTGGGTAAATGTGCATGTGTTTATGTTTATTTATATATATGTTTTATTTTATTCGTTATTATAATATATGATATTTATTTCTCCTTTATTGAATGATAGATGTTGTCCTCACAGTTTAATATTAATTTAGTGAATTTTTCAAAACTCATAATAGGTAGTAGTTTAGTAAAAATATCAGACTCCTGTTCTGAAGAAATTTTTACTAAAACAATTTCACCAAGTTGTTGACTTTCACAAACATAATGATATTGTGTATGCAAGTACTTTAAACCTGGTGCTCCTACCATCTGAGCTCTGTCTATTGCTGATTGACTGTCACAATAAATCTATGCAGGTAGAAATGAGATACCTATAATTTTCTCCGTTATTTCGCCTTGATTAGCTAACTCTTTAGCAACTCACTCATCGCTACATACTCTGCTGTACATTTGGAAGTTGCTACTCTCCGTTGTTTATAACATTTCCACATTATAGTATCTCCAAATAATTTTATTAAATGTCCTGCTGTGGATGCTCCTGTTTCAGGACAATCACCCCAGCTAGCATCAGAATACCCTATAATATTATCGTGTTTTTCTTTATAAGTTAGACCTAGATTTTCAGTGTACTTTAGGTATCTGAAGATTCTTTTTAACTCCTATATATTTTCTTCAGTTAGATTACCTTGACACCTATTCCTTAGGTTAACAGCTAAGGCAATATCGGGTCTTGTTCCACCAGTCAATTATAACAAGCAACCGAATACTTTTCTAAATGGATATTTTTCTCCTGTTTTATTTAAGTCTTTAGGTTCATAATTATTCTCATTCCTCCATTTTACTTGTCTAGTTACCATAAATTTTTTATATGTTTACAATCTTCAATTTTAAATCTCCTTAATAATTTGTTAATAAATCGTATTTGTTTTAACTCCATTTTATTTTGACTCCTGTTTCTATTGATTTCAATGCTTAAGTAATCCTGGGGAGTTCCCATATCAGAAAACTTAAATATTTTCCTCAATTTTTCCTTTAATTGTTTAATTGAATTTGAACAATTTCCAGCTATGAGTATATCATCTACATAAGCTAGAAGGATTATAAATTTATCTCCATTTTTGCAAGTAAACGAACATGGGTCTTTCACATCACTATTTAAGCCTAACTTTTTCATCTCCACTATGAAAAGTATATTCCAGCTTTTAGGATTAGTTTTTAACCCATAAATCGATTTATTTAATTTACACACCTTATTAACTCTTTTAGAAGGATCAATACCTACTCCTGGTATTTCCATATATATAGGTACAGTTATTTCTCCATGTAGAAATGAAGTTTTAACATCCAATTGGCAAATCTCCAAACTGTACTTATTTACTATTGCTAATAAATTACGTACAGTTGCCAATGGCGTTACTGGAGCATATATTTCCAGTAAAATGTATTCTACCTTATCCTTAAAACCTCTTCTCACCAGTCTCGCTTTATATCTCACATCTCCTGTTGGCTCCAGTTTAACTTTAAATAACCACCTCAAATATATTATATTTGGTTTCTCTCCATTCTCATCAACTAATGGTCTATCAACTATTGTCCATACATTGTGTTCTTGAGGCGAGTTATTTTCGACTTGAATGACTTTTCTCCATTCTAGGCTAGCGGATGAGTTAATTGCCTCTAAATATGTTTTGTGGTCCTCATTCACTTCAGCCATAGCCACATAGATAAACTTGTCCAGAACTTCATCAAGGTTTTAGGCTTTGATCCATTTAGGATCTTCAATATGAAAAGCTTCAACCTTTTGTCGCTTTTCTCCTGTTGATTGATTTTACTTTCTCTTTTCCACTTCTTTACTTTCCTCCTGTTGAACCTCCGTTTCATTCTCCATTTCATTCTTATTATTAAAATCATTTAACCAATTAACATCTCCTTTATCAATTCTCGCCTGTTGTTAATATTTATTCCTATACACCAATTTTTCATTAAATCTTACATCTCGAGATTCAATTAAGGATTTAGTTTCTGGACACCATAATAAATAACCAGATTGGGTATATCCAACCATTACAATACAGATTCCCCATCCTGAGAATTTAGTCTCTGGTTTTCTTTTGACCTTTGAATACGCCAAACAACCAAATCTCCATAATTGATTGAAATGACATGGTGCACTTGGTGCAAATTTAGTCAAAGGTGTATCATAATTTATAGATTTATATGGGGTACAATTGTACACATAAACTGCTGCTTTAACAGCTAAATCCCACATATTCCTAAGTAACCCTGAATCTGCCATTAAAGATTTCACTCTGCTTTGAATGGTATTATTGAACCTTCCAGCCACTCCGTTATGTTGGGGTGTATCAGGTGGTGCTAATTGGAGATCAATATTTTCCTTTTCTAACACCTGTTTTGTATATCCTCATGTAAACTCCGTTTCTTGATCAGATCTCAAATAACACACCTTAACATCTTTCCCTAATCGATTTCTAGTGCTCCGTATAAATGTTTCTAAACATTCACCAACTTCAGACTTTTGTGTTATAGTATATGCTTTTGCATACCTAGAATAGTCATCAATAAATACTACTATAAATCTCCGTTTAATTGGGAATGTAGTGGGTGATATAGGACCCATTACATCAGAATAAATCATTTGTAGTGGGCGCTCAGCTCTCCACCTTGGTTGATTGAAAGGTAACTTTGTGAGGTTAGAGACTACACATATTTCACAGTCTTTTATTATTCCCATAAATTTAACTCCTTTTAACTCCGGTTTAGTTTGCACCAATTTCTTTAAATATTTTTCTGACACATGGCCTAACTTGTAATGCCAGTGAAGTTCAAAAGGTACAGACTTATTCACTCCAGTAATATCTAATATCATAGGTTTGTGAATTTCCTCAATATTAATTACCTTCCGATCATTCTCCGGGGTTTCATTGACAATCATAATTTCATCTTTATTATTATCACTTACTCTCTCCATTTTGGACTTTTCTATATTATCATTATCATCTATATTATTATTATTATTCTCAGTTTTATTTTGTTTGGTTTTACTGTTATTATTATCATTGTTATTTTCTATATTGTCATTATTATCTATATATATTCCACTGATGTTATCTGACATTTGTACCAGCAAACAATTCTAATCTATTTTTTCTCTTTCACCATTATCTATATTCTCATCTGTTTCTTCCTCTTCTCCCTCCAAATTGTTTGCGGGTATGACATCAGTAACATAAGTAGAATTCAAATGCAAATGACGGGACAACGCAGGTGTTTTGTCATCATAATCAACATTATCATCAGTAATATCAGTCACCAGTTCCATATACCAATATGGTTTTTTATATTCTCCAGAAAAATAAGTCACCATTTGATCACCATTTACTACTCGAATGTTTTGATTATTCAAAACTACAGTAAAACCTAAATCTATTAATTTTCTGACTGAAAACAAATTTTCAGACTACTGAGGACAACACCTAATGTTGCTAAACTTGACCTTATTGCCAAGTAAATCACGAGAAATAAGTCACCGGTCAACTCACAGGACAACATCGAGTCTACATTGGCACTAAGTACTTTCTCATTATGGGACTTTTTATTAACAAGTGGGACAGGATTGGAAATAATATGTTGAGTTGTACCACTATCCAACAAAATGATACTTTATAAACAGGTTTATCTGAAGGATTATTTTGAGAATATGACGAAATATCAGCTTCATCAAGATCCATCAGGGTCTCCTCCTCAGAAGTAACCATCAATGCTGATGATTGCTCCAAGTTCTGAGTGGTCAAATGTAGTGAGGGGCTAGGAGGCAAAGGAATATTTAAACATTCCTCCCAGTTAGAAATCACATACGTATGTTTTGAGGCAGAAGAATTAGTATGAGGAAATTCAAATTGAACTTCCACTTCAATATTATTTGAATTTGAATTACATTTCTCCTGTTCAATATTTAATTTATCAGTTTTGACTGATGCATATTTAGCCACCGTTTGTTCATTATCAATTTTGTTTTCTTTTACCTTTTTGTCTACAGTCTTTATTTTACCTCCCATTCCTCACCAGTTTGAGGGGGCACCTCCAAAAGGTTTAGTTACTCCTCCAGTTGGTTACTTAGGTTGTGGATTAGAAAATTCACCCCTAGGTGGTGCAAAACCACATTACGAGCGTCACCCTCGATATGACATATATCTACTTGGCCTACCGCTATTATAAAAATTTTGCCTGTACCTATCGTGACGTGAGACTATCACTAGTGTCATTTTTCCTAATTTTAGACATGTAGTTGTGCTATGCATCGACGTGACAATTCCACAGTTGAAGCACATTTGGCCTTCAACTGTTGGGTTAGGACAAGTATTACTCAAATAACCATAATCCTGGAAATTGAAACACATATCACCTGGACTAATTCTATTACTATTTATAACATCAGTTCACACATGTGATTGTCTAGTGAATACAACATTGCCTCTTGTTGGTCTTACTGAGCCCCTATTTGAACCATTACTTCTCCATTCCATCTGCCTATTTGCCTCGCCGTATAGGATTAAACATTTAGGTTCTTCAATAGATAGGCCTACATTATTAGTTTGTTTAGAAATAAAATTAATAGTTTCTATCATATTACAACTTTTATCCACTGCCATATAAAAATAACTCCATTTTTCTTTTTCTGCTAATTCGTCATTATCTTGATTATTTTCGTAGGACTTAATTAATTTGTCAAAACTTTGGAAAAACTGATAAGGTTTTTCCCTTAATGGATTATATTTTAAAAAAGCTAGTTCTTTGCGAAGTGCTTCTGATGCCCTATGCATCTCACATCGCTTAAACTCTTTTAAAACTTTTAAAATTTCTATTGGATCCTTAATATTTACTATTAATTTATGATAGTTGTCATCGATATGATTTATGATTATATCCCTAATTAAATTTAACCTTAATTCTTTCTCCTGTTCATTAAACCTATTATTAACTGTTGTATTTTCTATTAAATTAAATAAATTCTTAGAAATCAATTCAGAATTCAGGTAATCAAACTATAAGTCATATCAAATAAGCCAAGTCAGCCTGTATTCCTTTTTTGTATTATCCTTTGTGATGTCCGAGAACATCGCAATTACAGACCGGGCTAGGTATACTAGGACCAAAGTTTTCAGTAGGACAGAAGAAAGAAACAAAAAGTTGGAAGAAAAATGAATAGTATCAAAATCAGTAAAAAGGATCCCTAATAAAAACGAAGAATACATCCCACATGTAAGGAGGCTAAATATATACGGTCATGGTTCAACCCCACAGACTCCCTAGTGTACAAAATACTTCACCCAATGAGAAGTGCCCTACAATAGGCCCATCGCAAGATGTTAGACAAAACCCCTACTCCACATCACATGAGAAAATTATAATATTTTACCTGTTGTCCGACAGGGAAATAAAAGTCTTGTTGCCGCAACACTTCGTTTATTATAAGTTGACTCGAACATTGAAGACACGGCACATCTGCGGACGAATGATAGCAGCCAATTCCATATCCTGCAAGTTGATTATGAATGGTAGATAGCAAACTCCAGCAGATGTTTTTCAGGATCACGAATACATCAAATAGGATTATTCTCCCATGAGAGCTCTGATTGCAGTAATTAAAAACGAAAAAAGAAAAACATGTCTCCTCTCATTTTTTGAGAGGAAGAACAATTGACTTAATTCATGGTCTTTGACGGACTGATTCATCTTCTAAAAATCAAGAATGAAGACGAATCAAGAAAGAAAAGGAACAAACCTATGGGGAATACCTAATTGGAACCTGGCTGCTATCATTCTTGTGTGATTACAATATTATATTAAATTAAATAGATAGAAATGTGGAACGATAAGTACAAAAAAAGTAGACGCCGTTTTATCTTAAAGAGTGGACAGTATTGAATTTAAAAATATAGGAAAAGAGACGCCGAATTATGATAAGTATATGAATGAATGGGAATGGCTAGATGTAGTTTAGGTATTGGGGAAAAAACGTGAGGAAAGAATATAATAAAAAGGAAAAAGAAATACGAAAATGAATTCGATCTTTCCCCTGTTCAGATGCCTCACCTTATTAAATAGCATCTTCATTTTCTTATCATTTTCACTACTCGGTTTACCCTTAAGAGCATCAATTAAGATTTTCAAAAGAGTTTTACAACTATCATCCTCCTGTTAATTCTTTTTATTATTATTATTTTTATTTACTCCATTTTCATTATTATTAGAACTGTTATTATCAGAAATATTAGTATTATTATTATTATTTTCACCGTTTATTGTTTCATCATTGTTAAAACCTATATTATAACTATTATTATCAATATTTTCTCCATAATCAACAAAACTAGAGTCAGGATAACTCACCAACTCAGTAGTTTCCGCCAACGTATTTTCTAGGAATACTATCCTGTCCCACAACTCCTGAATCAGGGCAGGATTCATCAACCTAGCTTCCCTCTCCTGTTCATATCTTATGGACTGCTGAAAGGCCTTAGCAAGTTCCATGGCAATATTCCTAACATTTGCCTTTTTGAAGTAGATTGAACATCTTCCTCATTAGTAGGTTTGGCAGCCAGCGCCTGTTGGGTTGCCTTGCTCACCATTTGCTTAGTTATTTTAGGGATTTTATATTGGGAAGCAGGTATAGGCTTTGCAATAGACTTGGTAATAGAACTTTTAATTGTTTGCTTGGACTTAACAGACTTATCAAGCTTCTTCCAAGGAGTCTCCTTTTTGTTTGCAGTTGAAACTTTAGGTCTACACATAGGTGCTTCTTTTAATTGTGCCTTTGTTCTAACTAGAAGGAATAATTATACATAATACCGCATTAATTAATGTGACGTCACATTATTACTCCCTCCATTCTATAAATTATTAATGAAAATATTTATGTATTGCAACCTCGAAAGAATCGGAAGATCTCATCCGTGGTTTCTTTGTTTTTATTTTCTAAAAGATGTTTTTTAGTTTCAGGATCAACTTCGACATCTACATCCATATTCTCACTAATCAATCAGTTTTTTATGTCAATCTCTGAAATGTAATGCTCATCACGATCAGATTCGCTATTTTGTATTTATTTATACTTATATTTATAAATTATGCACGAATATTCGTATAATTATTCTCCAATCGCTCCATTATTATTATATTAATATTATCCTTTTTCACCAGTCCTTTTTCTTAAATATTTTTAAAATTTTATCTTATATAATTATACATATTGATATTGAAGCTGGCGCATTTTGACTTTTTTCATAATAATTTAAATAATTGTTGTCTCATTTGATATAATGAAAATCCAATTGAGAATGTTCGTAGCTAAAGGTTTGGTGAATATTTCATGAAAGTTAGGGTTAGTTGTGCTCATTTGTGAGGAAGATATGGACACTAGAATATTAGGTGCACCATCTTAGAATCCACTCCCTATATGTGTCATCAAGTACCTCTAAACAATAGATCACCAATAAAAATCATTGAGTAAATAGTTCAATCACAACCCTAGCTTCTAATTAGCTAACTTCATTTCTTTTGTTTAATTATTACTCTGTTTCCCAGAATTACTTTTACGCCATTTACTATAAATTTATTAAGGGTAAGCAAAATTCCCACACTATGATGTTAGTGCATATTGCCTATATTGAACATCTTATTCATCGACACACAATGTATGTTTCACCAGATAAACTCCTTTCTGTGTGTATGTGTGTGTGTGTCAACATATTATTCCCCATTCTCCTGTCTATATAATTTGCTTTGTGGCCATCTACTATTTTATCTCTACCTTCTCTGTCAATCACCGCACCAATACTAACACACAAATAAAATAAAATAAAGAAAATATTTCACCGTCTGCCAACTACCCACTTCAAGTAACTACAATAATAGGTTTCTCTGTTTTATATGTGTGTGCGTGTATACAGATGACAACCAGTATCACATCATACATTTATATATATATGTCTTTTTGCTCTCTCCTTTCAACCTTCCTTCTTCACCATTTGGCCCTCTTGAATAGAGTGAGACAACAATAACTGCCATTTTAATAAGAATATTTCTGCACCAGTTTACCAGTCATTTCTCCACTCACCTCTTCTTTTACCAAATATATTGTCTCATCCTTCAATTATTATCATCCACCCGTTTTTTGTACTCTAAATTAAAAAAAAAAATAAACAAATCGCCATAACATCTTCATTTTCCCCATTTCAAATAAAGACTGACGATTGAAATAAATTAATCGACTTGACTTTGCACTATCTCCGTTCATCCCTATTCACCTAAAATTCCTCCTTTTAAATAGAAAGATCCATCAATTATAGTGTACACTTTTTATTCACGTCTGTTATTTCATTCTTTCACACCTTTTATTTCATCTCCTGTCATTTAATAAAATTCACGACACACACCAATAATTAAAATTACGCACCATTTAACAAAATTACATGCCACACAATGAGAAAATATTACGCACTTCACGCACTGCTGTTGACAGCCTTTTATCACACCACTTAATTATTTATCACACCAGTATTATTTCAAATTACAAACACCATTAATAAATAAATAAATTCTACATACCCATCTTCTTTTTACATCTACACCATACTTACTAAATTCGAGTACCTCCACGTTTTTGCCTCTGGAATAGTTGATTGCAATTTTTGAGAGGTACCTGGCGCCTTCACCATGTTGGACTCTGGGGGCTTGAAATCCGTTGAGGTATATGAGTAGACGAACATTAATTATTACACCGGAGAATAAATAAATGAGAAAAACACAAGTACCGCACTAATAAATGACTTTAATGATGAGAGAGATATTCACATGAACAGACACAACTCACAAACTGGACAGATAGATGACGCAACTGAATAGGAACCAGAGAATGTCGATATAGTGTTACCAACTAGTGATTGAACAATGATTAATGTACCAAAACCAAGTAATGCAAATTGCATACCTAGACATATTTAGGGCAGAGACTTTGAATTTTAGATTTTAAATAATTTTGATAATTTTAATTTTGTCAGATGCGTCAGTATCATCTGAAACTAACCAGGACATAATTTTTTTCACTTAGTATAAGCTTATGCAAGAATACTGAAACTAATTTTTACAAGTTCCTACATGAAATAATAAAATGTTTATGATTCATTCATTCATGTTAAAAGAATAAATTAATACGAAGCAAGCAAGTGTGATAATGACGATATATTTAATTTTTTTTTATATCAGTTTGAGATAAATATGACGACGAAGGACAGCAAAAAAAATGTGAAAAACATGACGTCACAAACTATGGTACCTAAGAATAAGCTCTGTATTGAAGCTCTCATCTGATACCTCGAAAGTGAAGAAGGTGACTTTGGCCCTTCTTGCACTCACCCAGCGATTAATTACCTACCGCTTTCTTTGGTGAACCAATTATACCGCAGCTTATTGTAGGAAAATGTTGTGCATTTGACCAACTGCGGCGCTAAGCTCCATAAATCTTCATCCCCTTTCACCATCGCGTCCGTGAAATGAGGTGAAACTATTCGCTTATCATCACCTATGGGTAAGTTATTTCAATCAGTTTTTTCAACCATGAGAATATAATAATTATCTGTTATTGTACAAAAGGCGAAAAATACATTTTACCGAATAACATGTTGCGAAAAAATTCGTTCAGATTTTTCAGCCAATTGAATACTTCTGCAAGTAAAACGAATTTATCGTTTATTTGTTGTCTAAACAGTGATAAGTTCTCTATAGGTAGCTATCCATTTTTGGCGAGTAGGTGTATTTAATGTGAAATTTTTTTTTACTTTTTATTACAAAAAAATGAAAATCAATGTAACTCTGCGAGGTGTGGGATAAAAATTTTTGATTATATTGTCATTAACTGTCTTTTGTAGTTCTGTAAATGAGGCTGCGACGTGACTAAACTCAGCAACTGAAAAAAATGTAAAAATAATTAAAACGTAGGTAAATTCGCAACGGCCAAATAAGAGGCGGATTTTTATTAATTATTTTATTTTCAAGTTCACAGCCGTCGATAAATCGTCATCAAATGATGGGTTTCTGTTTTTCCTTAGTAAATGTCAGGTTCTGAAAATTAGGTGCTTTACGCCTATCTAGGAACTTCAATTTCCAGAACCACCTACTTTTCTGACGGGCTCCATCCCCAACATCCTACCATCTCGAGGTACTGTACCAACTCGACTCTCAACTTTAGCCTCACGAGGTGGCTCTGAACCTTTAGACCGCTACTGGTTGCGGCTACTTACACATATGCTGAGTGAAATTAAAAGCGTGAAGCAAATTCCTGAAATCCGAGAACCACAATTCTCCTACACTCGGCACCTCCTCCTTTAATGAAATTTTCTGTTGAGTAAAGGCACACCAGATATGGTTTTATACCTTCAGGCTTTTTTTCGCCTCAGAGGTCCAATTATAGCATTTGACAGCTTATACAATGAGTATGTTATTTCGCGCAAGTTCGTCACCATCTTTTTCAGACGAGAGCCGAACTTTTCACAGAGTGTCTTACATTTGACCTATGAAATTCACCTAGCAGGCAATTTACCGACACACTTTTTCACCAACAGGCTCATTCACCTGTTGAAAAATTTCACTTTAGGATCCTATCACCGATTTGATTAATTGTTTTGATTGTGAACAGTCAACCAGGTCACCATTAAGTTAAACAAATGCTTACAATAATTTTATTTAATTAATGAAAATATGAAAACGTTGAAATGAAAAAGTAAAAATTTTAACTTTGAAAACTGTCCTTAAAAACATAAATTATATCAGTTTGATTGGTATCTTTTTGTAAAATTTTATTTTTTAGGACATTAAAAAAAGGGCAAGAAATTTAATATATAAGTTATAAGAATGGGGAAAAAGAGAAGACAAAAAAAAAATACAAACATTTTAAAATGAAAAAATGATAATACTCGAATGTGTATGTACCTACCTTCTAGGTTTTTATTTTGATTTTATTTATAATTAATAATATTTCTTAATCAATATAATTAAATAGTCAATAAAAAGTAATTAAAGTTTAAAACTTGAGAGAGAATGTATGTTTTGTCAAATATACAGTGGACCATACTTATCATACAAAAGATAAGGCATTCGGTGAAAAAACCTGTCGGTGAATGTGTAGTCGATGAAATAGTTTTTTGGTGAAAATAATGAACGATGAATTGTCCGCTAGGTGAATTCCCTTCGATGAAATGTCCTTCGGTGAAACAACCTAGACCCTTTTCAGACTTCTACAGTGACATTTATTTTGATAATGCATACCTATGAAAGCTGTAAAAAAAGTTGAACAGCCCGTAGATACTTATGCCTGATACTGCTCATAGTCTTTGCATATGTCTGTGAGAAATGGCCACAATAAAATTACTGAATGTTCAAATTATTTACCAATAAAATCATGTGTGGCCTAGGTGTAACTCAATAATTGTGAGGGAAATAATTAATGTAATAGGAAATAATTATTTAGTTTTGAAGAATAACAAGGAAAGGACAGCGATGTAAAAATTTAGGGCCATTTTATACTTTCACCGACGACACTTTTATTCCAAGAAAAAAATGAGACCTATTCTAAGTCAAAAGTTTTTAAATCGTCCAAGTTTACCAGAAAAATACAAAATTAAAATATGTTCGAAAATGAATATAATTATAAACTTAAATGCGTACCTACCGTACAATATTACTGTTTTATCTCACCTGCTGAAGGAAATATCAGTTTTATAGAACGTATCAAAGCTGTGAGAAAAAAATTTTATAATTACTAATACTGAAACCAAGTTGATCAGAAGTGAGAAAACAAAATGTGGCTGTTTGGTGTAGGTAGATGCTACCTACATGAGGTTCATGGAACCAAGTAAAGAGGTTTGTTTGTAGGGCAACCAAATCATATCTCAGCACTGGTAGCCAGCCAGTCTATTACCTAACTGTACAAAAAGTGTACTGAATGCTTAGGGCAATTGTCCAAAGGAACTGAGGTACCATATATGGACTGCAACACGCACTGTGTCAGCGAGTACGTACTAATTTACATACTCGCCTTTTCCATTTACCAATTGTAGGAAAATGTAGAGACGCATCATCTGTATGAGTGCATACAGATGATGTATTCGTTTAAAGTGCTATGCACTAATAATCTGGGTTGTGGACTTTGGTGTGCAATCTGTCAATGCAGGGCCAAGTCCTGTATGGAGGAGGTGAGGGAAACATTCCCAGACAAAATTAAAATAAGATCTAAAAATTCTAATTAGCGGTTGAAATGAAAAAAAAAAGTGTCAATCACTAAAATATTTTACATACGGTATGTGAGTTGAATCAGCTTTGTTCATCTGGTTAACATATTCAAACGTGAAGTTAATTATTAAACTAGGTAGGATTTGCGAGTATCAAGCAAACCCCAGAACCATAACTGAAGCAAAGTGTGTTACCCTCAACAACCTCTACCCCCCAAAAAGTTTACTGAAGCTGCATCACGCATAGGAGAATTAAAGCTTTGCATTTCAATAAACAAATTCCAAGATGCAACACCAAATAAAATGGAAAAAATTTTCATAATTAATCATTTTTTCATCACAAGGGGCAAAATGAGAGGTTCAGTCTAAAAATCAACTGTAAATTTAAACTCTGTGCCTCAAGAAACATAACCGACAATGTATAACTCAATTTTTGAAGATACATTTTCCCTAAAGCAGTATGAAGATCTACTTTTCATACATTTACTCGTTGCCAATGTGGGTACCTTATATTTAGAATACATTTGTCATTCCCACCAACGGAACTACAACCAAGGCAGGATCCAGAACATCATTTTTTGGAGGGAAAATAAAAAAATATTTTATATAGGTAGTTGAACTTTCTTTTTTTCTCTTCAACTAATTTTTACAGTTTTTTTCCTAATTTCCTCCTAGATCCACCACTAATTACCACGTATCTATAAAATTGTCAGTGAAAAAGTATTATAATTGACAAAAAACATGCTATGATCCTGCTTGAAGGGATCATACTGCACAAACCTTCTAGAGCACAGACTAGCGTTCATTACCTAATAATTAATAAGACGGCCCGATAAGACCAATCATGAAGTATAAACTTTACCTTACATGCCAAATTTATGGGAAACTAGGCATTAAGTTATTGATTTAACTAATATGGGCTCTTAAAAATTGTTGAGTAAAAATTTTGTAGCATACTTACCCATGCTAAGTTGATTCAATGATGAGCAACCAAATAAAGCTAAATGAATAGCCAACTTTGCACAAGTTTGTTTCACATAGGCAACTAGATAAAATATATAATAAATTATTGCAATAAAATTCTCATTACAAAAAAGTAAGGCAATTCTAAACATTAATTCACTTCCTAAATCAGCATATATATTATTAACACTTCCTTAACTTTACATTTTTGAAATTACAAACAGGCTAAATGAAATAAATAACATTGTGAGGCAAACAAACATAATTATTATGATAGCTCGGACCAATCACTACATGCTCCAATTACCAAAGGTACTGTATTGCTGACAGGTGCTAATATACATACAAATGCAATATTGTTGCTTTTCATTAGAAACCGCATAAGTTGAAAAAATCAAATTTTACAGGAACAATAAAAAACTGATTTAAAAAAATCATAAAAAATTTTTCCAAGGTAATAATTAATGTCATTATATTGTAGAAGTGAAGGAAATTGGAGAAGCATGAATTATAAATGGTTTTCTTTCACCATTCTTTGTTTTATTCAACATTGTCTAGACTTACAAGGTTTTTAATTAAATTTCAGTTCAGGTACGACTTACGTGGTTTATAATTTAAAAACTTGGTAATTTGGCCCTTTTTTTTGATAAAAGCATCGTAAGTTGGCAGCTTATATAAATTTTTCCTTGAATACCTCGTAATAAGTCAGTCTTTAATTTTCCTCCAGAAGTGCTAATAATGATGATAGACTTACGAAGTTTTTATAATTCAGTTCTTCGATTTTTTTTTTACTTTGAAAACTTCTTAAATCTGAAAATCACAAGAAGTCTGACTTACAAGGTTTTTACAGAGAAGCGACCACATGTAATTTACCTGATGACTTAGTATAATCAATCATAATGGAAAACCGTATCATTTCGAATGTCAAACTATTCTCAAATACTAGTCATGGTAGGTTATTTATGAAGGATCATTTTTTACCATAAAAATACCTACACTTTATTATCAATTTGATCACGTTAATTGCTCAAAACATTCAAAAGTACGGTTACATCACATAGCTATGAGCTATTATAAGATGCCAAACTTGATATTTGTGGTGTCTATGTGCTGCAAATACACGAATATTTATCCGTCTGTAGAGGCAACCCTGTAGCATAACTGGTATTGAGTTTTACTTTTATAGACAGATAAACCAGAGTGTCGGTGGTTTGAATCCCCAATCCACTGATACCTACATTAGTGACCTCTATGTGTGGCGAGAGATTTTGCTTCAGTGGCATCTCTCAGAACACGCCAGTACTCTCACCTGCCTCCGGAATACCCCACCTATCCCTTACTGACGCATATTGGGCTAAGGCTGCTACAACAGCAGCGGTTGGCGGCAGCTGCAAACAAGGTTTCCTAGTGTCCCTTCTGCACCCCGCACTGCACTGCATCACACTTTGTTATTAGTGCCTTCAGCACTGGGGGGAAGGTGAATGTAGCGACTACGATCTACAAGTATCCGAATGTTTATCCATCTGTAGAGGCAATCTGTAGCCTAACTGGTTGGGAGTTTGACTTTTATACACAGATAAACAGTAGATTTGGTAGCTGGAATCACCGACCTGCGGATACCTACAATACTATTATAGCTTTATTCATGTTTCGTCAATATATGATTTTTTTCAATATGGTAGCTCTGCAAACAGAATTATCATGATCATTATTCATTCTTCCACTATCAGTGGGAATAAAATGTTTGAAAGTTTTTGAGACATTTTTTATGGCTTAGGGAGTGAAAGGGGTGAGTTTATTTTTTAATAAAATTAAAATAAATGATAATTTTGTTCTAGATTTTCGTTTTTTCCCCTTTTTTTTCTCAGATGGGTGATGCAAAAAATCGTTTGTAACGCACGTGCGAAGTAGGTTATTGATATTCTTCGTGCAAAATTCATACTTGTATTTCAAATTTTATTTTCTTATTATCGCACCTTTTTTATTTTGCCCAACTTTTTTCCTGGTTTTTTAAGGTTTCGTGGTATGCCAGGAGGACCTACTATGGACTCACTACCCAACAGTTCCTACATTATTTTCTATAAAAACCACGGGCCACGGCTGAAAGACTCACGAATTATGTCCTATTTTCAAAAGGAAGCCAACTCAAAAATATTGACCCCCAACCGGCTCAGCCTACCAGAGTTTATGGACCGTCGATTGAAGTGGGTACTGCTCGTTGATAGTTCGAATCTCTGGGCTAGAAGGATCCCTACAGTCACATTATTGGTGGTTAGCTGCATGTCGTTACTCTGACGTGACGGCCAAATACCAACATGGTCTGTGAAAGGGCATCTTACTATCGGCATAGATGTGGCACCCATGCACATTCCTACGCACTGAAAATACAATACACTGCAAAGATACAAAATATTGGTATTTAGCTATGTATTAAAATACCTTCTGATTCAGACATTGGATGATCCGGTGTTGCGGCAAAATTCTGGTAGCCATAAGCGAACCTGATCGAAAATAATAAAGCTTCGTATTTGACGTAAAAAATTGTGAATAACTCGGTCCAAAGTACTCCATTTCTAGCTATTTGAAAGAGAAAAAATTTCGCTAAATAATGACTGAAAGATACCTTAGATTTTATAAGAATTTGAAAAACCAAGTTTTCTTCATTTTATGCCGCATCCGGTTTTGACGATAAATGTATCACAAAATGCTTACCTTGAAGAATCACAAATGCCATTTCAATCTTTAAATATTCCGGTATCAATAAGTGAGTGCCAGCGTCAAGATTTTCAAACATATCGTGTTGCGAAATTTGAATGATATTACCAGCTGTAAAACAAATAGGCTACTACATAGATCCGAAGCATAGGAAACTAAATTAAGGAGGAGATATTAGGTACCTAATTGATATTTTCTGTATTTTTGAACGTAGCGGGATCAGTGGCTTAGATATAAAAGTAAGTTAATGGGGATCTGGGCCCTTCCCTTAATTCTGAAAAGAAAGTTTGACCTAAATAATCTGTGTGTTTCTTGGTGGAAATGATTGTTTGCAACAACAAAAAATATTAAAAAATAAACTTGTGAGCTGCCTACCTGAGATTTTACTATTTAAACTCTACGGTAAGAAAGTAGGCTAAACGTAATTTACAGAGACGGTGTTTATGGGAAGAATTTAGCTGAGACGACGTATAATTTCTGAAATGTAGTAATTTAAGTGATAAATGAAAAATTATTATCGTCTGTGTATGAATGTGGTCGTCTATATAAAATATCGCCGACTATAATCGTTACAGTATCCGAAGATACTGTGGTAAATGACGATTTATTTGAAGTATGAGATTTAAAACCAGTGAAAAAATGGAAAATTTTGCGCATGTTACGGCGCAAACACAAATTACTACATTTTAGTACTAGAACCAAAAAAATCTCTTTTTGGTTATAAGACTGAATAATCAATGTTTCCAATAAAAAATCATGATGAATAAATAATAACTTTAATTTTCATATTTGAAAAGAATGTTTTATTTTTAGAAGAACATATAGGTATTTCTTTTAGTTCATTATTTCCCTGCAGCTATTTAAGGTAAAAAGCTGTGTTAGAGAGGGGAAAAAATTTGCTAAGATTTATTTCCAGTAATAATGTTTTATGTCATTACTGACTTTTTTGCATTAAACGAACAAAAAATCACTAATTAATGGAAAATATTCAGGTTTTTAAATACTCAGTCTCAATTTAGGCTAGGGATGCTAGTTTTGTATTCCTGGAGAGAGTATAAAAGTTACAAAATGTCTACCTCAAGGTTTAATCATTTTTAACAATTAGAAACTAAATAAACTGAAAAAGTGTAAATTAATGAAAAATTTGCGTGTTTCTGATAAATCTAAAAGCCTCTTCTCTTTCTATCGATAATTCCTCAACCGCTATTTAAGCTATAGATATGGGATTGGTATTGCCGGAAATAAGAGAAAATATTCTAAAATCTGAATTCCATAAATTTTTGAAGTGTAACTTCCTCGCGCTGGGTAGTAAACTAAAAACAGTCATGCAACGAAGCCCGTGAAACAAAATAAACAAAATGATAAGGTAACAAAGGACGCGAAACAAAAAAACATTACCACTGACACTTCTTATGAAAGCTAGGCCCATTCAACTCTATTTGATTCATTTCCCTCTTCGCCTTCTCTATATATTTTCATTCAGTACTAACTCTTATTAGTGGAATGTAGATTGCATGGTTTAATTTTGTCATTGAAGTGTTCACCAACTGGTGAAAAAAACTTTTCTAATTTATGACTCTTTCTGCATTTTAATGTTTATACAAAATAAAAAACAAAAAATCACTCTGCCAACAAATCATTCATTCTTCAGAATAAAAATTAATGTAACAAGTTTCACTTCTACCTTGTGTCCCAGTACAACTCTTTTTTTTTTAATTTATCTTCAGCTATTTGAATATAAACGAATGAAACATTTTCATATTGTTTAGATACCATTTCAATAATTTTTTCCTTAGTAAAACTTTTTTTTGGGGAGGTGGTTGTTGCAAAAAATAGTGTTGGCACTTGTACAAGGTAGGTGATTGTTACTCATGTCAAAATCACCTACTTTGCACACTTGTATCACAAATAATTATTTTACTCTGAGATACTTGGAAATTTTCCTGATTTCCACATAATTGCTGGTTGTACTCCACAACTGATGGAGCTTTTACCATTATCTGTTACCTTATTCAAGCACACAGTTCAAGCTTCTTCTGCAGCTCCTTTCAATTTTAACTTTATTACAATGTCCTTCACGATATATTGAGATTTCTGAGGGGGGTTTGCACCAGCTACCTCTTATTTTGGGTATGTCAGTTCATTTTCCATCATCATCTCATCTCTCCTCTCATTCCCCTGTTGTCTTCCTCACCCTTGATTTATTTTAATCATAGATGGGTACTTACGTAGTACGTAATTATAAAAGATTTTTGTGGAAATTATGAAAACTCATATTCATTCTTTTATTCTTAGCTCGGTCCATTTTTCAATTGGCTAATATATACTGCGACCAAAAGTTAAATAAATACAAATGAAGCGTAGAAATGTACGAGGGGTGCATGTTCCTCATTTCTAGTGTAAATAAAAACGCCAAATTAAGTATCTTTAGTTAGTAATACAATGACATGGGTGAAGTATGTATACTAATTTTAATTTTGGGATTATTGTAGCCATATTGGGAAAAAAGTAGGTACCCACCTAATTCTAATTCATATTGTTAAAAATTAAATTATTAATGAAGACTATAACAACTTGAGTATCAGTACTACAATGAACATTAACTGAGCGAGTTTACGATTCTATCTCAAATTTATAGAGTAAAGCAAGGGTGTAGCCAGAGGGGAAAGTGGCCAATTGCCCCCACAACTTCCTTTTTTCTTATCATTGAAAATGCTTCTCTAATCAATTGGTGAAAAAGTGTTTGCCTGCCAATTTTTACCAACGTTTTATATGTGAAGCATAAAAGAAAGGGTAGATAATGCTGGTAAAAAAATTAGAGGGAGAAAATGGTAATGAAAAATAAAGTGAAATGGTAACATTGTTTCGTTGATTACTATCTCTGAATGTGAAGAAATTGGAAAGTTTCAAACAATTCTTTCCTAATTATGCACAGAATAATTTTCAAAAATACTTATACAATACCAACCGAGTTCTTCAGCTTCTATCGGTTGAGATATAATAAATTTTCCGCGCCGGAATAAGTTGTAGCTTCGTTCAAAAATATTGAATATTTCCATTATATTCTCTAATAAAAAATATTTTCAGTTCAAAGCAGTTTTGTTGTACATAGGTAAGCTACCTGTGGAATACCTTGTTGTGAGAGATATTCTCACCAGAAGGAAATTCAACAGAATTTAAGCGTGTTCAGCCACTTCGTACATAAGTACGGGTAAGCTAGAACCAGACCGAACACTGGCGATTTTAGAGCCAATTCGGGTGGTTTATATACGGCTTATTTACACGCACCCAAACACACGTACGTAAGAGAATACGTACGTTGGTGAGAACAGCCAGGTCGCATCATCCCCTATTGAGATAAGAGATGGCTGGCCGGTTCGTGTACGAATTGTGACATCATCTTATTGTGTCACGATTTGGTACTTGTACATTACCTGCAAGTACATACAGGTAATTACGATCGAACAAGTTTTGTGTGTTTAACGTCATAAGGACGATTATTTGCCTGCCCTTTGGGGCGGCAACTGTCGTCGAGGGGTCCGAGCCCCTTTGCCTCATACCGTTGAGTCCCCACACTACCCATTCAATAAAAATTGAAAGTTTTCAAAAAGAGGAAGCAACTTACCAATGTGTTCCAGTTTCACATCTTGCATGCCTATAAATAGACATTTAGAGTCGATTATTAAAGAGAAATGATTGAGAAAACGTCAAACATAAGAGCAGGGAGATAGTAAGTACATAATTTACCCAAGGAATCCCTGATTCCAGCATTGGAGAAACAGTTTTCTGGATCATGAAAGCAAATACCGTAAGGTGTATTCAACAAATTTACACGCAATAATCGACCAAAGAATTGCTAATTCTCCTTACCAGAAATTATGAATGAAACCCACATTCGAAATAGTCGCTTCATTACCTGTCCTGAATTACTATCAAACTACAAATAGTGAGATGGCATAAAAACAAATCCGTTACCTATTTTAAACAAGGTAAATTATATTGAACTGCTCGTTCTCTTTGAAAATTGTCCATGTGTCAAGCAACAAAGATGAATTCAATGAAAGTAAGAGCTTTGTTTGCTACAAAAAATAACGTAGCTCTAAAAACTCAAGGAGAAATCTTTTTTCACAAGACTTTTCATTCTGACAGTTAGAATGTGTACCTAAACTATGGCTTTGTTTCGATGTTCCTAACAATTTATTTCCAACTCGTGGCTACTTTCTTTTTCATATTTACTTTGCATTGATCGTGAACCATATCAACGTTTCTACCTTCATTCTTTGTATTTGTTCAAGTTTTTTCGCCATCATTCTTAAAGAAAACAATCTGAATTTATCTTTCACCGTGCCGCGCAGCTATTATTTGATTAATAACAATTTTTCGACGCAAATTCACTTGGAATATCAACCACCGTAGAAAAATTCAGAATAATATGCAAAACTCTGCTTCAGGCTGCATGTCTCTCATGCAATTTTTGCCAAAATTATGCAAGTACTTCAGATTCATATATTATGCTGATCTTGGTAATTAGATTGATTTGGCATCATAGTTGTTTTCTCTTTTTTCTCTCTCCAATTTTCTATTTTATTCCTAAAATAAAACCAAAATATTGTTTTCTTTCATTGACAACGCAAATAAAAATAAAAATAAACTCACTGATGGTATTTTTAGTTATTTCCATTTCTTTCTATTTCACTAGAAACCAAACTTTATCTGATCTCTCCCGTTTTAAATTGGTTTATTGGAAGTCAGATTTTATCCTTAAATTCCACCAATTTTAAAATATTTTCCAATCGGTGTTAAATTGTTTGTCTCCACAAATTTAGAAATCTCTATGGGTTTTGCCTAATTTGACTTTGAGACAGATAAGTAATATAGATTATATACCGATAGGCTGGACTCATTTCTTCACTGCAGTATTTTCTCCTAAAACAAGCAGGGAAATGAAATATAAGAAATTTTTAGCTTGATCTTTTCATACGGAAGTGAAAAACTTAGATGAAACACAAAAAATTATTTTTATTTTTTCAGCAAGCATATTGGTTGCTATCGGACTACGAATTAGATCAACACCAGTTGAAGTAATATCCATATAATATGAAGGTAAATCTGAAATTACTGTCGAATTTTCCATGAACTTTTCAATACCTAGTCTGATAAAATCAAAAAATTAGCTGGACTCGAAAAAAATATTTTACTCTTAACTATATCTATCCAAATATGTGACTAAAATTGTAAAAACTTAAATTCTTGAAAGCTCTACAAGTTATTCAGATAGATATTTAACATTAGAAAAAAAGATTTGTCCAAGAAAAAATTTGTGACTAGGCTTGTCCTGATAAAACTGACAAAAATTGGTTTCCCCAAGCTGATAAAAATTGGCTGTGATAATTATTATATGGTTAAGATTGTTGTACGGGGGACTTTTTCCGAGTCGCAGACACCAGGCTTATCTGGTAGACACGAAAAAACTTTGGTATTTTTCTGGTTTTCGTGTCCTCGTTTTTATTTGAGGGTAGTACAGAACTCTAGGCATTTCTTGACAAATCGAACCACCCAGGTTTGGAAACCAAATGTTGACTGCTAATTTGTAAAAATTCCCCTTTCGAATTTAGGAGCAGTTAGCTTTTGAAATACGATGAGGAAAGACGACGTAACAAAGGCCTCATGCATCACTAAAGGAACAGAAAAATTAATTATAACAAGTGTAAATATCAAGTAGTCTGATGGTCAATTATGCAGTTTTACACTCAAAAGATTGCGAGCTGGAAACCGATAGCACATTTCTGACCCAAAATGACGGTGTGATAAGTTCGATTCAGTTAGTACCTACTCTAACATGTGATTGAAAAATTCACGCTGGTAGATCACTGCCATTGGATCAGGACCAAGTTTCCTCATCGTCTATATTGGAAAATATTATTTAAATGCTGCATACGGTGATCAAGTAGCCGAAGACTAATAACAGAAAAAGAAAACAAAAGGATAATTTTTCTCACTCCTCTTTCTTTTAGCCCATTACAAGCATGGACACGAAAATGTCGAAAAAATTACTATATTTTTCACAATTTACTAAAACTTAACTGCGCCACATCATTAGAAGGAATTAAAGACTAACAATTAGAAGAGGTTCTCGTCAATCTGAACCTAATAGATCGAAGTTTATTGGATAATCTACCACAACTCGTTTATTAGCCTATTTTTTGGGGCTGTAAGAGCTATAAAATATGACACAAGTAGCCTAAATTAAATATACTTACATCAAAATAGTTTATTGGAAAACTAAACAGGAGGTCGAAAAACCTATAAGGTATAAACCTGTACTATGGCCTGCCCATACGACCACCGCAGGAAGATCGAAATTCCTAAATTTCAATACTTCGTTTCACGCCGATAAACAAAGGGGAGTACAGGAGCTGAGTCTCCTCTGTAGTTGGATTGCCTCCTCTAATTATTCGTATTTAGCTCGCCTACCACTTGTTGATAATTGTAGTTATTCTCCTCCAGAGTTGAAAATGCCTTCATTGTCGAAACTTATTAGTTTTGGGACTATATTGTAGGGATATCAATATTACTTTCGAGGATATATAAATATATACGATGGAGACGACATGCTGTTGTTTTACAGTTGAATCGACTGTCACTTATATCTACACGAGCATGTGTACACTGGCATATGAATTACATCACATTAATCGGCATCGACCAATCAGAATAATCAGATTCTCTGAAATGGGGTAATTTGTACGCCAGTGTTTATAAACAAATGCACACAGCAATTTTTCCCATCAATCAGTGGTTCTGGCAGTGCTTTCAATAGGTGCGACATCAAAACCAGTTTTGTGTCATCTCCATCATATATTATATCCTCGAAAGATATGACCGATATTTATCGATAGTTATCGATAAGTTTTTTTGTTATTGATAACTATCAAACATAAAAGGTAATTTCCCAATTACCTCCACATCTAACATAAAATTTGTGTTTAAATCCTTATATCACAAAATTTTACAAGTTAAATTTAATGAAAATTGGATCATAGTTACATTGAAGTATTGTGAGTATGTGGTATGAAATTTGTCTTTTTATATTTCATACAGAACTTTTTATAAGAATTTGAAGAAAAAATACAAATTTGCCAATTACCATCTCTTACAATGAACTTGTTTTCAATAGCTGACCCCCAATTACCATAACCCTAAATCATTGCGTAAATCTAGGAAAAATATTTGCTAAAAATATTAAAAAAGGAACGTTGACAAAGATAGCTTAATACAATTATGAACAATTTATCCCTTCAAGTGGAGAGAGTTACATTTTATCAATTAAGTTAATACTTGATAATCAATATTGGATAACTGTGTTAGAAATTGGCAAATTATATCATTTATTTTCTAATTTTCATCGTACTTCAAATTTCAAAATTAAAAACCAATATGGTTTTCATTGTAATGAAATGTTCCTAGATGTTCATGTTACATATTCCACTACCAAATTGGATTGTGTTTTCAGCCTAAGTCCAAAATTAAAGTTAGACACCTGTGGTGGAAACTGGAAATGTATCATTTATTTTCTAGTTGCCGCCTCACATGAAATTATCTGAATTTAAAAGCAATATATGATTCACATTCTTCGAAGTTCATATTACATATTCCACAAGCCAATTCTATTTTATTTTAAGCTCAAGTCCAAAATAAAGGAGTAACACGAATCATGTACCTTAATTTTTTTGTTAATTCTCATTGATTTTCATTGGATTTTTGAGAAAAATATATTAAATTAACATCACCATAAACAAATTTGCTACAGAAAATAATAACTAAAACGATTAAACAAAGGAAGCAAGGTAGGGAGATACTGTTAATCAGTGTTGCCAGATGAAGCATTAACACATTAAAATTCATGTGTTTATTTTAGGATGGCGGAAATATGTAGGGTGGTGGCTATTGGAAAATTACCTTATTATTATTATTATTATAATTATTATTATTTTCAAATATCAACAGAATACCGAATAAAGTTATTCAGGATGTTGATCAAAATAATGAATGATTTTTCACTTTTCTTTTATAAAAATTGAGTTTTATTTTATTCAGTTGTATTCGAAGTGTTGACTAGCTGTTCAAGTATTTACTTTCAATTTTCAATTTTCGATCTTCAAACTGAGTTAGTCAATACTGGTAAATATATTTTAAAAAATTATGTATAGTTATTTGTAAGGAAAAATTGACGTATATCGACATCAGCCCTATATTGTCTAGATTGAATCGCTTATCATTTTAATCACACACCCCGTTACCAAATTAGAATTTCAGCGATATTTCGATGAAGTTGAATCTTAAATCAATGATATGAGCAATCATTATCAATTAGACAATAATATTAATAAAATTTTAACAATATATTATTTTACCTTTAAAGTTCAAACAATTAATTAAATTTTCATTATCATCAGTCTAAATTATTAAAATTTTCTTTAAGGTACTGGCATCCTAATGTTTTTCATCGTGTTTCGTAGAATAACTTTAACTTTTTCTCAGAACCTACTCATTGAGCAGGCTCAGGATAATCCCCACATTTTGATAAAAAATGTATTGTTTCAGTTTTATCTTTTTTATCTGGATGTGTCAAACAGCCACAACAAAGTTCTAGTGCTGCACTTCTCCAGGTCAAATGAAAAATATTCGGAATAAAGAGTTTCACAATGATGAATTTTATTAGCCTAATACCTTCCTTTAGGTTAAATACAATATCTTTGTTTTTTATGAAATTCTGGGTAGCTATTCCACTTATACTTTACATTGTTAAGGTCGGTTCAACAAACTTATCGATATAAACAACGTAAGCAAACATTTGTCAAAGCCAAGAAAAACTTTTTTAGATCAGTTGAGAAAAACAAATACAACACCAGAAAAAACATTTACAATACCTGCATTACAAAACATAAAAAACCCATATAGTTCCCCCATTAGAGCCATTTGTGACTCCTAAAACTTGGTGTAAAGAGCATAATCAATGTAAAGTCTATGCCTATTCCGCCTCACTTAAATGGTAAAAATGGCGTAAACAACATAAAAAGTTAGTGAAATAGCTCTCCGGTACCTACAGTTTATGTAAAATCAGGGAACTGTTCTGATAAAATTCAAATTATTTAAAGGAATTAGCGCCATAAACATTGTTTGTTTGAAGAATTGCCCACAGATCCGTAGCTAGTAGAAGGCAAAGGGAGGGTTGACCCCCTGGCAAAATTTTCAATATTTTTTTTGAATGAAAAAAACCCATTAACGAAGTTTTTTAATTTTTAAAAGTAATAAAAGTCAATAATTTTTAATTTTTAAAAGTAATAAAAATCGATAATTACAGTTGTATTAATGGACCAATTGGAAATTTATAATAAATTTTGTTTTGTTCTAATAAGAATTTTTGCTGCTATTTTTCACTTCCCCTAAAAAAAAAATTTATTTAATACAGCTAATATAATCTACAAAAAAAATTTTGCTTTCCCTGTTCGCATTTTGGCCCCTAGAGATTTTGCTCTGGCTACGCTGCTGATAGCTAACCTCATTTCACAAAATCTGTGAAGAATTTGTCACCTCGAACAAACCTAATAATTTATTATTATAGAATAAGATTATTAAAACTTATTTTACAGACATATAAGCGTGATGGTATTCTCTTAATAGTCTCCTTGGGAATCGACTCGAACAATATCGTCGTAAGATAATTTTTTGAGTTCCATTTGTGTTTGATTCTCGGCTCCCTGAGGAATCGCGCCAAGATATTTGCCATTTGAATGGTATATTGATGTCAAAGAATAAATTTCTTCTTTTTTGGTAATCCCGAATTTGGAGATGGCTTTTGATACAATAATCTCACGCAGCATACCAATTACGTTACTCTTCATCGAATCTGTAAAAAATTCAGGAATATATTTGAGGACCGGCGATGAATTGAAAAATAATTTACATGTAGGTAGGCCCATTAACAACCATATCTGCCATACAGGGGACGATTTGATATAATTATTATTTTACATGGGTAGACAGCGATGGTTGAAGAAAACGCATAATTCAATAAATACGGTCGTAGGGTTCCGAAAAAAGTAGAGTTGAAGATGAGTTTTTCATTGAATTTTAAATGGTGTAGCTACTCTTAGCAAAGCTGAAAATATTTTCTTCTTCCAACAAGAACATCGAGTTTTAATATCAAAAATATTTTGCGATTTTCTTCCCACCATCGTTTCGATCCATGGTACTGGTGCTGGAAAATGAATAAATATTATTTCTGGTAGTTACCTACTCAATGTGTGACTTTTTTGAGACAGCTGCCTCTGCCAACGAACTTATTTCGTGAAACTCGGTCTGGCTTAACACAAGTCCAGTTTAAAAGTAAGTTAAATGCTAATTAGGAAGGATGACAGCGAAGTTATTATGCCAAAAAAAAGGGAGGACACAGAAGGTTTGTTTTTTATTTTCTTTATTGAGATGTTTTTAAACTGACTAATAATTATAGCGCAGTAAAATGAAATTATAAAAAAAAAAGGTTGAATTGGAATTTACGGATACAAAATGTCTCACATCTAAAATGCGGTTGAGGTTAGTTTATGAATTTTAACAACTTGCTACCAAAATGAGTAAATATCAGTTAGCTAACGTCTTTCGAGACAGGTAGGTATATTTCTTATTAAAATGCTAATTATTATTGTCTCAATATCACTCGATAACTGATAACAGCGCTATTAGTTGGAAAATTTGTTCGTCAATGATAGAATTTAACTGAAAATATAGCGTATTTTACAACAAAAAATAAACTGTCAACCACCGATGTAAGTTTTATCAGTGATTTACCTTTTGATTGCTCGCACTGAGTTGGTAATTCAGTTTGTGTGTATTTCAAAACCTTCGCGGCTATATTCCACAACGAACTATCCACCATCATAATATTCTCCCGATAGGTTTTCAAATTAATTGGATAGTAATAATTTTCATCGCTTTTTAGGTCTAAAATAAATGAATACGGTAGGTAGATATTATGTACAATAATTATTCTTAAATACGAATTTAAGTTGATAATAATTTAGCCTTATTGTTATAGTAAGTGTGTGACCACCTTAAGGGTATAGTATTCTTTCCTTTTTTCAACATAAATCTCAAATGTTACAAATATATTACATAGGCACTCATCTCCTACCGTACCTGATTATTCATGTTCCATTTTTCTTCAAAGTTAAAAACTTCTATGCCGTCTCATCTACTTATATGCTGGTGTTTTTCTTAAAAGGTGCACACAGTTACTGTTGGAACTATTCATATTTTGGTCGAGTACTAGTTGGCTACACTGATTAGCACACGGGCTCAGTTATTACGTTCGTCTTTATTTTTTATTCTTTTTTCATTCCGTTGTTCTACTCTTTTAAAGTAAAGTCAATTCTATTATTTCTCACTTTTTAAATAAAGTTCTCTCATGATGTGGTACATTGTGTTTTTATGTAATTGTTTAATAATTATATAATTCATAATCTAATTCATCTACTAGCTACATAGGATAGTTACCTACACACATGAATTAATTTTTGAAATGGAGTACAAAATTTATTGGTCAGTTTGGTACACGGAGATATGAGCTTGTCGAATACTGTAATGAATTAACTCGGGTATTACTCCTTGCGAATGTACGTTGCCATCTTGGTCATTTTTAATTATACAAGTGTGGTAAGTGTATATGTGGTAGAAAATGTGTCATTCGAACACCCGAGACAAGCTGACTTAGATTATCCACTGAATAATATGCATAGTTATTATGCCTATAGCATGTTATGATCTAAAAATCATTAAAATTTAAAATTTTATGCTCCCACGACAGAATTATTAGTTTTTTTTGGTTATAGATTCATCTACATTTCTTCACATAAGTAACCTAACAATAGTATTGCTATTATTTTGAGTTGCTTTAAAATTTTCAAAACGAAACAAAATACCTAGAGAAGATCTAGGTATAGGGGACTATCGAGGTAAATGGGACAACCCTATTTATATTGATAAGGGAAATGTGACGTTTCAAATTTTTGGTTTCTATATGGTGATAAAAACTCAGCTGGCAAGTGTTATAAAAAAAAAGTGAGCGTTACACTGAAGCTATATTCATGAATGATTGATGTTTAAACAAAATAATAGAGTGATTGTGTGCCTACAAAACACATTGTATACACACACAACACATACCCACACATCATGTAACGCACACAAAAGTTACAATTGTAAGGAGCGTATTTTGTTTTGTAACCGAGATGAGCGATTTCTTCTATGTTGCAAGGTATGTTTGTGCATGGATATCATGAAAATCATATAATTATGTTAAATGTTAATTTTCTGTTTTGGACTTTTTTTTTTTTTTTAATAGAACCCAGTAAGCAACATGACAGAATGAAAAAAGAAAAAAAAGAAATGAAATTAGTAAAAAAAAATTTTAAAAATCTATACAAAAATCAATGGTGCTTAAGGGATTTGAACCTCCAACCTTCCACATGTAAGACAAGTTTTTAGCAGTAGCACTACAATTCCCATTGAAAAGTTGCAAGTACTTTTAATATTCATATATTATGTTAGCCTGTGATTATATTCAAAGAAAAGAGATGTGGCAGCATAGTTTTGCTCATCTCCGTTACCAAAAAGAATTCTGTTTGTAAGAGTTACTGTTATATGTAACTGACAATTGTAAATTTCATTTAACCCCGACCATAAATCAAACACTAAGATGTTTACACATCAAAAATTCTCAACATATTACTTTTGATTTATGAAATTGGTTGTTGATAAACTATTTTTCCCATTTTGTTAGTTAAATGATGGATAATTTCGGAGAATAAGGTAAGTAGTTTTCATATTAATCTTCTTTCTGGTCTATTTGTTGCAAATGATGTTACACAAGGAAAGTAGTTCGACACAGTTACTTTTGGCCCGTAAACTTTCATAGTGTAATGCTAGCTAAACAAACATCAACCATTTGTTACAATCCTATGAAACTATTGCTGCCTTAGAAGATGTCGTCACCTCTTGAATGCTCAGACTGAAAATAGAATAAAATTATATAATCACTTGGGGAACTGGAAAACAGTTTGAGCACCTTTTGTAATACATCCTAGAATTCATTGGGTTTTGTTATTATATAGATCCTATATACTACCCTAACTACAGCACCAAATTTCATTATGTTTAGTTTTCATTCAATTTCTGGTGTAAATTCTACTCCATCTCCGCCAACTTTTTTTGAACCGACTTCAAATTGGCACCATTGAATTTCTTGTAGAACTTTAGGTCAAAAATGTTTATTTAAAGCTTTAAATGCTTATCGCGGTTTTTTATATTAAGAATTTAAGTCTTTTTCCTATGAAGCAATATCGAAGTTACCACCCCATAGATATATTTTGTTCTTATGATATTTCTTCGTTAGATAATCTTTTGAAATATCTATATTGACATTAATTGGAAAATTAAGAGTATATACTTAATTAACTGTAGAATAGAGGCTCAAAGTTACACTCGAGAAATTATCACTAAATTATAACATTTAGCTTATCTCATTCAAAAATGCTGAAAATAATAAAATTACCGATGAGTAACAAATTGCGAATGAAGCGATCGATGATTTTTATATTTTCAATGATTTCTGAAAACAAAAAGAAACACAAGTCATAGGTACGGTATTTAAAATTATCGGTGGCACGGTTATCTTTCTTCTATATAATTTACCTGCATGTTTTAGGACTGAGAGCCAGAAAAAAGTATCAGATACCTACCTACCAGTGGCGCTATTATTATTATGTTTTTTTTTCTTGGGAGCATCATGAGAACTTTTTATAATAGCCAGATTTAAATAAATAAACAAAAGGCGTATGTAAGGCCCACCATTATTTGTCTATAGATAAAATACATTTGCCAGTTAAAGCCACTAGAGGAATAACTGTGCAGTTAAGTCAACCAATATTGGATAGCAAATAATTTGTACGACGCCGGTTTCAATTCCTGAGCTGACAGTCTTCCATCCGCTGACCCTGCATATGTGCTGAACATACATGCACCCCAGTGGTTTGTGGTGGAACTCATCACTTTCCTTCCTTCTGCAAGTTGTCCATAAATGGCGCCCTGTATTTGGGAAGCTGTGCACATAATAATATAGGTAGTGCAATGTATGCGTAAGGTGTAGGTGGCGTGCTGTTCACATCCCTCCTCCCATAGAATTTACAGATAAATTATTGTTTGAATCCTCTTTGACTCTTTCGTAGGGAGTATGTGAGAACCTGCTCCACCTTGTCCATAAATAAAATATATTTGCCAGTTACAGCAAGCAGTGGAATGGTTCTGAGGTTAAGTTCATCTCTTTTGACTGGCAAATTATATACAGGATGCTAGTTCAGATCTCAAAGCCGACAGTCCTACGCCATAAAACTTCAAAAAAATCTTATTTCTGATAATTTTTAATTTAAAATGAAGAAAGCTAGGTAAGTATGAGTAAAACTGACTCAAATTAAGTCGATAAAAATGTTTAAAAACCAGAATATTCGTATTTTGTCCACCAAAAATGACTCCATAATGATCCAGTATTCTAAATTGACGTCAGTTTTCAACAAATTTTCATTGATTTCTCTACGAGTAATAAGATCGGATAAAAAGTGCTGATACACAAATAAGTAGATAAGATACCTATTGTAATTTAAATGCAGGAGTTGATTGTACATGGTTTACCTCGGAGAGAAAATCATTAATTCGAATTAGGTAAATAGTTATCACAATCCATATTGTGAAAAATAAAAGTTAATTAACTTTACCTACCATCGCTGTCATAATTATATGGTTTGATTTTCATTTTTGAGTCTTTCTGATGACGAGCATAATCGTAAATTAAGTGCATTCGAACAATTGCCTGTAACTTGCCAAAAGCCTCTGCCACACTTGAGAACAGTTTTGCTAAAATGAAGATCAGTTAACACATTCTTATTTGAGTTTTCATTTCACTAAATTCAAATACCCGAAAATATCAATGTCACACGATATGACCAAATGATATTTAGTGTTATCAAAATTCAGTAACAGAATAACTTACTAATTACAGAAAAATAATGTTATCCAATATGGAGAACAGGAAATTTTGGTAGTATAAAATGAATTTCAGGCCTATTCTTCAATTTATTGGACCACTTTTCAGCCTCTCAGGATAAAGTATACCTAACTAAGTACACAACATCCAGTACTTTTGCCCTTTTAGTTCAAAACTTACTGTGTAAAGTTGTTAGGTAGACTATCATTGATAAAATATGGTGCAAGTAAATATCGCAAAACAAATTAGAGGTTCGTAATTGTTTTCATTGTCAGCGATATTTGAATGTAAATATTTAAAATTTTATATCTATCATTCTGATGTGGTATGCCTGGGGGTCATTTCAACATCTCACCCCACAGTCCCAACATTATTTTTTGTATAATAGACCACAAACCACGTCTAAGAACTTTCAAATTAGAAACTATTTTGCACAGGAGGCCAACTTAAAAACTGTCACCCCCTAACCCACTCAGTCTACCAGAGTTTGAGGACCCAGTGTCAGCATCGTTAATGGTTAAATTATTATAGCAAACGTACCTAGGAAATCTCCATAAGTTACTTACATTTTGCCATTAAACTTGAATTTAAACCAAGAGTCACACCACCAAATACCTATTGCCCATTGCCTTTTTACACATTTTAAGAAACATAGTTATATTCAAAAATGAAAGTTTTGCATAAAAGCAAATAGTAGAAATAGAACATGTTATTCCAATGGAAACTAAACAGAAACTGTGTCAAATGACAATAATTTACCTCCAAGATTTTAGAAAGTGGGAAAATAAAATAAAAATACAATGTACATAGGTAGAAAGAAGTAGAATGTTCATTGGAAGAAATTAAGAATAGAACAGTATTTACTGTGGTATGAGATGATAAAAATAAATGAAATGAGATGAAGATCCATGGAGAGTATGAGATGAAACATGAAAAATGACAAGAATGGTGAAGATTCAAAAAGATTTGTGAAATAACGGAGAGAAAAAGATCGACGTGAAAAGAAGAAGGTGACTAACCACAGCCACGAGTGTGAGAGAAGAAAAATATGTAATGAAACAGAATAACCTTATAAAAAACAAATTTTTAAAAATTAACTTTTATTTTTTTTTTTTTGGCTCTAGCTTCATGCTAAATAAACATTATTTTGTTTAGAATGGTTGGCTGCAGCACTGGTATGTTTTAAAATCGCCGTAGTGAATAGAATAAAACCTTATAAAAAGAGAGAAAGCTAAGGATAGTGAAAAGAATGAAAAAGAAGTGAGTGTGAACAGGTAAGTATAGGTTTAGAATTATTCATGGTACATTTCTATTATTAGTGGGGTTTTTAGAAATGCTGCAAAAATTTTATTATTGTTAATTTCAATTTTTTATTTATTTTTTAAGTTTTTCTATTCCCTTAAATATTATTTTCAATAATAATTTTGATACGGTGAGAGGTTACAAATTTTTTTTTAATGTAGAAAAAGAAAAAAAGAAGATTATAATATTAAAATTATTAGAAAGAAAGTATAAACTTATTATGTTGCAACATCCATGCCTCGATGTAAAGTGAATGTGGCTCGATATAAAAAGATGTGTAAATTTTTTATATGGAGGCACATTTATTTTACATCAAAGTTATGCTTCATCAATGAACAATTCTTTTTTTTTTTTTTTTTCAAAATATCAGTGTAAACATTTTCTTTTTGACCATGTATTATAAAAAATAATATACCTACCTTACCAGAGGGGACTGTAGCCAAGAATATGAAAATATGCTTCACGTTTTCCTGAGCACTTTTTAAATTTTTATTAGTATGTAACATTAAAATATTCCAGTAGGTTGCTGTGGGGACATGAACTGGCATATACATTGTAAATACACACTCTCCTCTATCCATTGGCAGTGGTGTAACCACGCGAAGTTCATCATCACTTTTAAATCTGTAGGTTATCAGTTTGATTCCCCAAACCAGCAACCTACAGAAGTGGTGACCATTGACGTGAGAGAACAGTGCACCTCCAATGTTTCACACACTCCCTTTGTAGAGTGGCATTGAGTCATGATGGTGTAAGTCTGTGTTGTAGGTTTGTTGGTTTCCCCACCTTACAGCAGCCTGGCTCTTCCCTCTGGAGTGATGTCATGCTACATTGTAGCTGCATTGCTGGAGGGAAGTGGTTATGGGGATATGAACTGGCATATACATAATACACATTCTCCTCTATCCGTTGGCTGTGGCGTAGCCATGAGGAATTTGTCATTGCTTTTAAATCTGTAGGTTGCCAGTTCGATTCCCCATGACAGCAACCTTCAGTACCCTATTAGCAATATTACCCTTACAATGTGGATAATTATGCCAGACGAACGTATTTCACTTGCTCAGGTATTGCAGTTGGTGGAAATTTATTTTTAAGTGGTTTAAGGTGTAAGAAATCATATTTAAAAAGTTTGGTTTGAGCCATAAATCTGTATCTCATTCATTGTAACTCACAACTGACTATGCTTTATCACTATTATCTCTAGTTCTCCTTATTAGGTGTGGAGTTGGAAAACAATAGGTGTAGGCGAGTCAGTTAACTACACTTAACTGCTTATAAGTTATACTTAATATACCGCTAAAATTGGGTTACATAACTAATAAAAACTAGACGTGCTTCTTAATGCCCACATTCGGGTTTGCAACATAAGAGGCTTGTACGATGATAGAGGGGGTACTTTTCGTGAATTTTCTATTATTGTTGGAATTATAAGTGCTATGAGATAGGAGGGATGATTTTTCACAATTGGTAAAAAATTAACACAAATATTAGAAACAAATTATTTGTTGACTTATTCTAAAGTGAAGTGAAAAACCTCGGGTAGTTGTCCAATCTGACAGGGCATAAAACCATTAGGTACTGCTTTTCCTCTACCATTTAGATTAGTAGGTTTACCATTCATGGTTTTTGCCTGCAGTATTGAACCCTTCAGTTGAGCTAAAAGTTATTGGTTCGACGTTGATAATCACACGTAGGTACCTTGGCTTGAGTTCCAAACATAAAAATGGATTACTTACCAGCAACTGGATATTTGATTCCTAGAATTTGGTTGATGGCTGTAAAGAAATTATTTAAAATTAATTATTTATTCAATTTTCATCATTTAGACAGCTAAATGGGATCAGTCAATTTATAACAATTTTTTGCAGTGATATGCATAGTAAACACTAAATACCTACGTGGACTTTTAACTCTATCAGCATATGATACGAGTAACTCAATCTACCTGATTGATGAGTAGAACACATTTACCAAACCTTATAAAAAATTTTCGTCAGCTTATCAGTAACAAACAGTTTTCGTCATAACCCAATTTATGAACTTACAAATAAATGTTGCACTGTAATTTTTTTACTTGATACATGCACCAGAAAAATACCTTCTCGTTTCCCATTAAATAATATGAAGCCCTTACTCATTACTCAATAAGCAATTTGGACAATAAAATGTGAGAAGACCCGAATTAGCATGGGGTCCCCAATACGATGAATGTTCTTACTTTGTTGCATAAGATTGCCAAGGTGTAACCAAGTGAAAGTGATTTTTGTGTTTGTATCTGATAATACTATCAAAGTTTTGCCATCCCAATCATTATGTACCAGCGATTGAGAAAATGGCATAAACTGAAGTTTTAATTTGGTAACATTAAACTCTAATATAATACTTTTGCAGAAATTCATACTCAATTACGGAAATAAATAAATTTTATACGTACTTATTTTAATGTTGATACATTTTTATACAATTATGTAAAAATCATTCACTGGAAGTAATTTCTTAATAAGAAATCTGCGTTCTAAGAAACAACGTGCAGAGCCCACAATAAGATTCAACTGATATATTCAGTATTTATATTTTAGCACCAAAATCAGATTTATCTACATGACCCAGAGTATCGCCATTTTGAACTAAATATTTGAGATTTGCGATGCATCGTAGAAATATGTAACGAGTGTCAATTTATAGATCATATTGTTTACTTGCATACAAAAACAACATCTTTTTCATAAAGAATATTTATTTTGAAGCAATAATGACCAAATTTCTACTATAGGTCTTTAATAGGTAAGGAATTTTGTTTTAATACTTCTATTTATATCAGCATTCGTGCTAAAATTATTGAAACGAACCATTTATACTTACTTTTTGATAATTCAGACGAGTCTAAAGCGCCAAATATTCCAAAGTAAAAAGCTACCTCCAGACAGGCATCTCTATTGTTTTTGTCTGAAAATGAAAAATATCAAACTCATAAATGCAGTAGATAAATTTTCTGAATGACAGATCACACATCATAATTCTTTACATTTTTATTTCAGAGTGGATGTTATTTTTTTAATCAAAATTTTTTTTATTACCTAGTGTAAGCCAACTTATCTTAATAAATTGAACATTACCTATTGTGTTACTGTCCAGGCCGCCTGCAAACTTCATTGCATAAATTAACGCCAAATATTTTGTCACAAAAGTGGCGTAAAGACCGCTAAGGAATGTTCCATATTTAGCTGAAACAATTAAAATAGAAGAAGAATTTTCAAATTATGCGCAGGTGTGCATTATATAAGAAGAACGTGCTTGAGTATTCTCTCCAACGACACATGCCAAAAAGGCAGTGGTCCCAAAAATTGGTATGTGTAAACGTGGCAAATTTTGATAATAAATCACTGAATGTAACATTAAAAAAAAAGGGTGAGTTCACTGGGGCATGCTCATGAAGAATTGATGTGTAAATATAAAATAGTGTGGTTATGTGTGTGTGCGACATGTTGCACATGCACACAACTACACATCATATAACACACACAAATGAAAGTTACAATTATATGAGTTACAGTTGTGTGAGTCTGACGATCGTAATTCTCATTTAGCCCCTACCATAAACACTGAGCGCTAAGAAGTTCACACATCAAAAAATCTGAAATTATTGGTAGGTATCCATGTAGAAAGTATGCAGAAAATAAACATTTTTGTATTATTTTGATGAGTATTTTATGGAAAATGTTCCAAAATTTCGAATAAGTTAGTACGAAGGTAGTTGTTTAAAAATTGTATTTTAAAGAATGTTGGGATTAAAGTTCCGTACATTCCAGAATATTAAAAGGGGCTTAATATCCAGTTCTTCATATAAAGAAGAATACGACGAAGTAAATAATAATGAATCGCCGTTGCCCATATATTATGTACTATAATTTAGTTTAATAACTCAGTAACGGACATTTGTCAAAAGGGCAACTTTGAGTAGAAAAATTTAAAATTAGGTAGGTATCTACCTAAATCAGATAAGAATTGAATGTTTCGAAAATTCCATGTTACTTACCTTGAATGACTACAAATGATAACTCAGTTTTCAAATTTTTAGGTATTATTAGGAATCCAGCATATGTTTCTATTTGACTGACCTCTTTTAGTTCCACAGAAACTAGCGGTCCAGCTAAAAGTGATAACAATGAAAAATACGAAGTTAGTAGCCTATAATTGCGTACCTGTAATTGACTTATTCGCGGAGTTTCTTTTTTGTCATTAATTTTTGAATGTGACTCCTATCTCGAACATAAGGAAAGAAATTCAGTGACAATACTGCTCAAAAATCAAAACAAAATATCTCAACCTTATTCTTCCCTCTCCATCGTGGGACTTGGACATAGCCCATAAGTCAATAGACATGTCACAGGACATTTCCATGGCCTTACTGATTGTGCATTGCACCTTAAACTAAACACACATTGTGTGTATGCACTCATATGGACGTATTCTGCCCACATTATTATGTAGACCTTAATGGGGAGTAGTACGTATGTATGTACCCATGTACTTGCTGACTGAGTGAATGTTGTGACATTGTACCACTCAGGGTCTGGTGTACAATATGAGTTAATTTTAAGCGGAGAATAATTTGCCAATTTTCACGGGTTAACTCACGTACATTCTCAAATCTAGAGTTAACTGGAACTTATTCACTACTATACACCATACCCTCAACTGACGCATCTGGCCTAAATTAAAAGTATCAAAATTATTTAAAATCTAAAATTCAAAGTCTCTGCCTTAAATATTTCTAGGTATGCAATTTGCATAACCTAGGCTATTTATTTTTTTGTTTTTTCTTTCCAATCAACCCATTATCCTACTTCCTTGGTTTTTTCCTAGGTTTATGGTTGATATCTAATTTCATATTCCCACTTTTTCATTACCAGTTTTTTCTTTTCCTCTCTTTTTTTTTTTTTTTCTGACAAACATTATTAATCTCTCTTTTCATATGTTCAACTTTTTCAACTATTCCTCACACAGCATTTTCTGTTTGTTCAGGCAGGAACACTTTTGTATTATTCTATTTTATGTCTCACGATGCGTGTTTTTATATTAAACACATTGTGTAATTTTATAAATATGGTTGTTGAATTTCTTTAGTGATAGTGGCCACTGGTGGTGTTGTTCCTAGGCACGGCAAAAAACTAATGATCTTAAAAATGTAAGTAAATACACCAAAGTACATAGCCAAGGTTCTCGGATCATTTTCAAATTGGATCGGCATGTTCTAAATTTAAGTCCAACAAATTCCTGGCAGGCTATGTGGGTTGGGTGATGCTGATTCTGTGGGCATCATCCAGTGTAGATGGGTAATACCTTGGTTCCTTGGTGCGTGTTCAGTGGGTTGAAAACAATGTTGGGACTTTAGGGGGAACTTTTGAATTAACCTTCCATGGCATACCATACAACGTAACGTAGGTTTTTAAAAGGATTGGCTCTCTCTACTTACAAATGACAAGGTTGCCAAACCCACGAAAAATAAAATAGTTTGAAACTAGCTATAGATGGAGTCACCTACACCAACAGCCACAGTGATTACCCTAATGTGATTGGGGAACTATTATAGGCATGAGGAATGCTAACCTGACTTGAATTTTTCTCAGTGAAATGCAAGTTTTTGCACAAGTCTTTTTGGTGACTGACTAAAAATAGCTGATATTGTTTTGGAAATTAATTTGGAGTCTGATTCCTTGGGAAATACACCCTATACCCTTTTAAAAAAATAAAGGTTTTCCTATTAAAAGGGTTTCGTGTCTAAGGTATAGAAAATGAAACTTACCTAATTCACTGTCTGTTACAGGTCGACTAGACAAGTAAGAACTACACACTTGATATGCGAACATTCTGTCCACCATGTTAAGTATTTCTAAAACGCTTTCTACAAGAAATTTTTTTTAATATAAAAAAGTCACATTCAAAGTAGCTATTTATAAAATTACAAATATGACTTGAAGACCTACTATGAAACTATTATCATGATATTTCTTTTCTGATGTGGTAATAACCTTTGATTATATAATCCTGGACCAGTAAATAATGACGATTTCTGATTAGACATACCGGCGCTAAGCAAGCAACCACAGCATACCGTTTGACGTAATTTGCTGTGTGTTTATATACTTTATCCTTGTGAATTTAAGGTATGTTTTTAGCAAATTTATTCTAAATAGCGTCGAAAATGGTCGAAAATATGTAGAAGATACTCTAGAGTTGCCTACTTTTTCGTCGACATGTCATGACATTAAAAAGTACATTAGTCTTATAGAGCTGTGCAGTCCAGTACTATAGTCAAAGGTAATAACTTGGACATCAATATAATATGAAAAATCGTTACTGTTTTAAAGTGCTAAAGGAGGATGGTAAAGTGTTAAAAATATTAGTACGGTGATGAAGTGCAATTTTATATAATTAGTCATAACACTCGTAACGTAGGTGGTTCATTCTTTTTTTATAATTAAGTTTTCTCTTATTGTCACTTTATCGTCAATGTATTTGACAACTTTTTTGAAGAATCTACTGCTATGAAATTGTGAAATGGGGAAATTTGAAAATGGAAATGTAATCATTTTTATCGCCTAAGTATGTTTATACTGAGGAAGATAGGCAATATGACATACAAACATTTAATAGGCAATGAAGATGACGTATAAATATTGAATGACCAATGAGAAACAAGACTGCATTAGTGCGCCTTGAACATCAGATCTTAACTTATTTGGCGATTACTTTTTTCCTTACTTAGTACTTAATACTATACAACTGTATCACCTTATCACGATATCACAAAGTGTAGGTAGTGTTATCGCGTGATAAAAGTTTCATAATAGGTCTTTTGTAACGACATAGTAGTACTCACCAATATACGACTGCTTGTACTGTTCCACACCTGAAATTTTTTTTTTGTTTTAATCAAAAAATCAAAAAAATCAAAAAATCAATTTTGAATCTATCTCGTGGCAGCACGTCGGATATGCGCATTCAAGAATCTCACTTATCAACTAGTCGAAAAACAAAAGTCTCTCAGTCAGTGTAAAATAGTCGAATAAAATTACAATGTGACAGTTTTCCAAAAGTTCGATAACACTGTCTGGCACCATTTTTCATTCTACGTCGATCGAAACTGGTTGGTCAAAAATTTGGGTATGAAATCGAAAACGAAGCTAGAATAAGATCAAAGTGCTGTCACTTAGTCGATAAACAGTTCAGTCTATTTTTTCTTCATTCTACATTATTTTAAATATTTTCGCACAGAGGAAGCTATACAAGATTTTTGGCATTGACTTTGCCCATTTTACCCCATCTTTTTGTCTCTACGTGAGCCTTCTTCCACTGAATACGGAGAGGGTTCAGAGTCCATCAGCGCATGTTTCCACAATACTGCTTGAGAAGGAAAATTACTCGGTCAACTGACAAGATGATATTTACTAATTATGTACAAGAATATCCTCCGTTGTGTATTGTTGATATAAGTACCGACTGAATACCTTTAGCTGACTACTGTTGCAGGTCTAGTCAAGCTATGTTAGCAATATTTTATTCTATTCGCACTATGATGACATCATGTCGTAGGGCTATTCGTAGCTTAGCCAATTCTATATACTTCCCTGACAGTCATCTTAAATAGTAAGTATTATCGTTCCTCAAAAGAATAATATTGATAGATTTTGAAATAAATCGCGTCAATCCAGTCGCATACATTTGGACATTTTGTTTAAACAGTTTGTACCTACTGCCCTTTTGACGTATGTAAATGCGCACGTAGCCTACCAGTGAGGTACCTTTGGCTCCTACATTCGGCAATGATGTCGAGTCATTCCACCATGTTTTGTCACCCCTTGGGGGTGTGACAGCCTCCATTTGGCCCAAGTTGTTGTAAAAATTGACCTGATATTATAAAAATCGTAAGAGATGATGACCTTTTTGTTTTTCTTCCATTGGCCAATTATCGTTTTTTAGAGGGATTTTTTGAAAAAAATTGCAAAATTGACAGGCTACGCCCTCCTTAATAACATCGCTTTACGCGACTCAACAACTGAATAGAGTAGCCCTTATTCACCATTTACTCGCAATTTTTTGCCTAATTATTTTTGCAACAAATTATTTCCGAATTTCGAATTAAATTTGTACTGCTGGCGGATAAATGTACACTTGAGTTGGATCTTTTTGTTAATGAGATGATGAGAAGTTCGAGCATTAAAAAAAACATAATATTCAGGTTTATGGATGAGATAAAGGTATTCCTTAATATTTCGTTTAATGTGGGATAATGGGTTGATACTGGGCTATGTTCACGGAATGTTGCCTAAACTGTGACGAGTCAACAGAATACAAAGATATTTTCAACCCTGCTTCTATTAAAAATAACCGAGTTTTCATGAAATTGTAAATTATAGGGGAGACTGGGATACCATGAAACAAGTGTACCATGGACAAAATTTACTTCCCTTTAGTTTTTGGATACACTGGTCCCATAACTTTATGCATCATACACTCGGTAAATACTTAATTTGTTTACTATCGTTAACCAGTTTGTTGTTCAAAAGTTATTGAAATATTTATCAAAATTGTACTGAAATTCAAATTTTTATTTCTGACAAAAAGAGTGACCAATGGGAGAGAAGTTGAGCATCAAATTTTTGGATGTGTTTCAAAGAAGTTTGTTAATCAGTAACTAGTTATTCGGAGTTACCAATACTCAAAAACACTTGTATTAAATATAATTTATTTTGTAGTAAGATGGCGAACTTAGCGTACCACGGTGTAACTTTTCTGGTGTACCTTCGAAACTTAAGTACTAAAAATACTTTTCAATTTTTTGAAAATAATTTTCCTAATTAAAACTGCCTAAAAACATGAAACGTTGGATCTTGAGAAAGTTTAAGATACTGTGAAAGATATTTTAAATTGCAAATTCATGAGGAAAGGGTGAAAATTGAAAAATAATAAATTTTCATAATAATAATTACATTATTATAATTCAAATAGTAGGTATCATATGTTATCTAAATATAATTACTTTTAGATGCAGTCCACTTCGTACTGTATTAGATAAAATAAATTTAATTTTTTGATTCAAAAATTTTTTTACTTATGGGATTTAATATGTAGATACTATAGTATACCACCATCAATTCCGTAGTACATTGGGAAAGTGTACCATGAAACAAAAAAGTTACCTCCTTTAAGATAAAATTAGAAAAAAACTATCCCATGTTACTTATTTCTTTTATTTTTATTTTGTATATGAAGGTTCATTCTTTTCAAATTTATTGGTCCCAAATTTCAAACTCAATTCTAGCTTACGCCAGAGACAAAAAGGCAAAAAGTGTTCCATGGTACCCCGGTCTCCCCTACTCTTTGTGAGTATTTTTTCTACCTAAATTAGATGGTGCGACTCATCTGTCGATGTAAAGAAGGGGTCAAATTATACGACGATTTAAAAAGTGACAACTCCTCTTCTTCCCCGAGATCTGCAGCCTTTAATGCCAGTAAATAGTACGAAGATAGTAGAAAATGAATACCTACACGTAACATAGATGCTTGCTCCCCTGTGGCCCCAACCCAAGTTTCGTTAATTTTTGTTACTTTTTGGCGAAGCTACAGCCGACGTTTGACTGTTCCTACTCTTCGGTTGGGGCCGTAACTTGGAAAGAGATCCTTTTACGTCGGGAAAAATATATTATTTCGAAGCTTATGAGTGGAACAACGGATAATCGATGATTCTGCAAACTTGACGCACCTCTGAAAGTAGGCTAATGCTTGTAAAATGAGAAAGAAGACGAGGAGAAACGGTGACGTCGGATAGATGAGGACAACAAGACATGTAGGCCTATACTCACACAATGGAGAAAAACAAATTTTATCTCACTGGGGTTCCTTCTTTATGAATTTTTCAAACGTTTTCACGAGTAACCGTCGAATACAACTCAGAAAACAAAAAGTTATCGAAGTTTTCGAAGACAACGAAGTTAAACATTTTTCAGTTCTTTCTATCGTCTACTTTTTTTAAAATTCGGAAAAACTGAGTGACTAACAAAAGATGACGTAAATGAATGGAATACGAGTTCCATGATATTTACCGAACAAAGTCTGATCCCAAGCCTGAACACCAGCCAAACCTAAAAAAAAAAACAAAATAAACAAAAAAAAAAAACAAAAAATATAGCCTAAATATACTATAAGTAAATTACGATATAGGTAAATATAAAAATTTTTGAAACCAGACCAAGCTCTACAATTGGTTAGTTCTAGTTGAACAAACGTTTCTCAAGTAAATGGGTAATGAAAATTTTATTTTAATCAGGCCTACCTAAAACAAAAGAGACTGAAATAAGTAATTTGTACTCGTACATAGTTTTTAAAAAATATTTTGATTTTTTTTTTTGTTTTTTTCAGAAACAATAACGTCGAATATTGGAAGGGAACCACAGTTTAGCAGCTTATCAGATGTTTTATTTGTACTGAACCGAACAAATTTTAGAAATTTTAAACCTAAGTATTCCAAGAAACTAAAATTTTTCCGAAGTACCACTCAGTAAGAAATATAAACTCACTATTTCACACTTTAAACATTACCTACTCATACACGATTGTGCGGATTATTTATACAGTTTGAAAACGTCTACTTGAAACAATGATTTAGAATCAAGTGCACGGTGAACAGCTGCGTTTTTTAATAATTATTTTACGGCATTATGAACGAAAATTCTCGAATTTTTTTCCATTATTTGTAGGAACAATGACTATGAGTCGGTATGTAGAAAGGTTAACCGTTTGCACGCAAAACGTGGTGAAAATATGAAATAAAACAGAAAATCAGATGGATTGAGATTATTGTGATTTGAATACGTGCACTTACCTGTGAAATTTACTGATTTATTTCCGAGTTTCGTCGATCCTGCGATGGCAAATATTTTCAACGTCGTAACACCTATAAATTTTTATTTCTTTATTTATTTATTCACCCGTAGGCACGTATAGCAGTGTAGAGCTGCTGGCTCTGAGAATCAAACTATCACCACCACAGATTCGCTCGTTTAGAAAGCAGCGAGCATTGGCACTCGGCCCCGACACTGTCCAAAGCAACCACCAAATATTTCGCTCGCCAGCATCGAGAGATAGTCCCCCAGCAAGTGGGTATAGGACCCACGGCTTTGTATCCTTGTGGCACCAAAAAGTAAAAAACCTTAACTGAATAAAAATTGATAATTCATCGGTTTGTGGAGGAGGTGGGGAAGGTGAACCTTAAAAGGCTTTGAATGGATATTTCATAAATATAGTTCCAGTTAGTTTCCATGCAACTGGGGCTGAACAAATTTGTAATAACTAAATGGGTGCGATATTAGGTACACTCCTCCTACTGACCATATTTTGTAATTTTTCTGTGTGAGAGGGAGGAAGTGGGGAAAAGGTACCAAGTATATCATCGAAGATAGTAATTACACTGCTGTCCTATAGCATACGTACACTTTGTCCCCTATAAATGCCAAACTTCCTTAAATATTTTTATAAATTGTGTTTATGAGGCCAACAAACTGCGTAATATAGTCATGTGGTCTATTAGTAAGTTACCAACCGTTTCATTTTTGTTTAAATACGAGTAATTTATAATTTACTGTTGATCCAGAGTAACGTGATGAAGTTGCACATTTCTATACGTCTTTTCAAAAAAAAACTTTTAAAAAAAATCTATAAAACCGACTTAAAAAAAAAAAAAAAACCGCCTATTTTATATTGAATATTTTCACAGTAAATTAATGTTCACTACCTACGTAAACTATACATAATATATCATCTACCGGAATACCTATGTTCACAAATAGTTTTCCAAAAGTAAACCAATAACAGTAACACAGTCGTGAATTTACTAGCGATCTGAGACTTACATTAACCAAATATTGCGAATTCTTTCTTGGTTTTTACGAATTTATACTTAGGTACCAAAAATTGTAAATGTTTACTCTTGATCAAATACCATTTCACCTCTCTCATACATGCAGTGATTGTGCCGTCATGTTAAAAACGTATTTATCAACAAAAGCCAAGTAATTTGTGCTACCATTTCTTCTTTCATTCTTTCTTTCTACAATTTTCTTTCTCTCTTTACCTTTTAGCTAATCCCGAGCCATTTCTTCATTTTTAAAATCGTAGGCACCTATACAGTGTATACACTTGTATTTTATAACCTACGAAAATTAAGATTCGTCAGTTACACCACCATTTTTTTTAATAAGTTTTTTTTTTTTTTGAAAGTTTCATAGTTTTTCAACTCTTAATTTCAATTTTCTGAACATGAAAAAAAGGACCCAGATATGAAATCGGTCTCTATGCCTTCGTACCACCTAAGTTTCATTCACATTGGTTTAGGTTAGAATTTCAAATCCACTATATTATATCGACAATTTGAAATTTTGAAAATCTGACAACGGATTTCTATTTGGAAACCAAAAAACTCCAAAATACTAATTTTCACACATAATGTTTGAACATTAAATTTTAAATCTGAAATTTTAGATACGATATTGTCTCAAACTTCACAGAAATTTAATGGGACTACCACCGGACAATTCTCTTTCAAATTAATTATTAATCATCAAACCAAGGCAGCTATTGCTGAGTAATCAGTGTACATAAATAAAAATATATAATATATATACCAGACGAACATACCTATTATTATTATAGAGAACCTCCACAATTTTTAAATCAGTTAAAAATATGCTATACCAGTTTCAGTTGAGTTTCTTTACATGTTTCATGTACCTACCTATATTAGGCATAAAGTGGTATTCTCATTATTTTCAAACTTGTGAAAATATTTTTAATTTATAATACCGACCTAATTAATAAATTTTGTATTCTGCAGTAAACTCGATTAAAGTAGTCTATGGCTAAGGCCAAAAAAATCTACCTGTGTTATCTAACAAAATGAATTTCAAAGGTCTGTAAAAGTACACCTCTAATCCCACAGGATTCTCTTTTTACCGGTGAAACTGGTCCTATATCCAAAATACTTGACAAATGCTTTTTAAACCTACTCCAGTTTACGGTACCTGCATGACAAAGAAAAGGATCGCCGACTTCGATTATTCCAGTAGATCCCATGTTGAGTTATTTTAAAAATGTTTTTTTTTTTTTTTTTTCTAACCCATTTTTTATTCTTTTATTCTTCGTCCTTGTTTGAGAAACTGAAAATCTTTATCGGTACCTATACGACTGCCTATGCAAAGGCTGGTTGGAATTAGATGTCGGATCTAATTAATTACAGCAGCTCAGTCAGCAGCATACGTAGCATAGATAGGGTATAATCAGCCCATATTCGGAACTGAAGAAAAGAAAAGCGCTGCCTGTATTTTGCTAGAATTTTGTTTGAAAGTTGTCAAAACGTAAACAGATTAATGAAATTTTAGGCTTATGACTTTATAAACACTACGATAATAATATTTTTTATTTTATTTATCTCAGATTCGATCCGAATGATTGGTTAGGTATAAACAAGATACGGAAAATTTCCAGCTTTTACATTCGGATGTTGGAGCTGGAATTTTGGAGCTGGAAGCGGAGCTTGACCTTTGATCCATCCTGAAGTGGTTCCAGAATGAAGTATCTGCTTTCGAAACCGCTTAGTAATATTTGATAGAATTGGTCTTCATTTTCGTTACGTCCAACCATAAACGTATTTTTCATTTTTTCGAGCTGAATTTCGCGCAAAATCAACGCAACTACACTTCGATACATTCCTGTCATAAAATAAATGAGTTTTTAGTGATATGGATCAGTAAGTAGGTACTTTGTTATAAGAAGTTCACTTTTTAAAAAAACAAACAAACGACTAATGTTTCAGTACCTAATAGACGTGGTAAAATAATTGGGGAAGGGTTGGTTGAAAATAGAATTACGAATTTTTTAGTTTACACGACGCCAAGTGAGGGGTGGTGCGTAAACCGTACGTTCTAATTAAAAAATCTAAAAAAGTACAACTAGGCTATTATCTAATTGAATTTCAATTTTTCTGGGGACCTTCCATTAAAATTTTATTTGTAGATATCCCTCAAAAGGCTGGAGTCGATGATTGAATACGATGTAGAAAAAAGAAATACCAAAACGAGACCATCGTGGAAAGTAAATTTAAAAAAAAAAAAATTATTGAAATTATAAATTTGCTGTAATTATACGATCGATTATACTACCTAAAATACAGACAAGCGTCTTGTGGCAGCTCATTCAAAGTATCATTCGATCATTTGTCATGTTGTCATATCGTCAATAATCGGACAAGCATTTTTTTTTTTTTATGTAATATTAAATGTTTACATCTACCATCAAAGGTACAATGAAGATACCAAAATTTATCAATTATTCTCCCTCCAAAAAATTACATAAAAAAATACAGCTGGTGTGGGGGCTTGAACACAGCATATCCACCCACTAAGCCATATCTTAACTTATTACGCAACGAGCAACTTCCAAATTATTCAGTTTTCAATCCCCTATAACACACAACTGTAAGGAATATATAATAACAAATAGTAATGATACTTTGAGTTAGCTGGCGCCAGACACTTGTCAATACAGTATATGAACTATGAAGACTATTTACTCGCCTTAGCCGATTATCACACTCAATAATTTCCGCAGATTCTTATACCTATTCCATGAAGACAACCCCCCCTTATAAACTACAACATTCTTATCGTTTTTTTTTTTTCACTTATTCATCATTTTTCCATCTTCTTTCTCTCTCCTTACATCAACGGAAGTTGATTAACATATTTTTTCCCATCTTCAATTTCGTATTTCTTTTCTTACCTTTAGCATTCCTCACACAGACACTTAGATAACTATTTACTTAATAAGTTTTGTAGAGCCTTGCGTTGACTTAGCAATAACCAACGTTTTTGTTAACGTCTTCTTTTTTTTTTTGTTTAAACAAGCAGCCACTTTTTCTCAACTTGTGATGTTTGCAAATTTGTGCTACTCGTTCACGCGGTTTTACATTGTCTAGGGAACTTGTTTTTATAATACGTTTGTTCACTGATATTAAATTTGTTTTATAAATTTGGCCATTTTCACAATGATGCGCCGATTTTCGCAACCAGGTAATGGGCCAAATATGGAGGTGTTTTCTATTGTTTAGGATATGTTTGCTTAGCAAGGTAAATACTTTCATGGAAAATAGCCGAGTCTGTGGTATATGAACTTTAAAAATTATTTGCATGCTATATGTAACGGCCAAAAAAGGTGGTAAAGTACCAAGTTAGAACCACTTTCAGTGTTACACCATACACGAGATATTTAATACTGAAAAAGCGTTAATACCTCTATATAATTTAAATAATTAATTTGTCATCCACATCTATTGTGGACCTTAACGTATTTGAGAGACTCAATAATATTTCAAAACACAAGATTGATTTAGCACTTTTAATAAAATAATAATTTGTGCGACATAAGTACATTAAATAATATTTCAAACACTATAAACTAGGTTGAACATTTGGGATTTAAACCCTTTAGACAAAGACTGTCTATTAGAAAGCTAACTAGTAGCACTGTATACTAAGTACTAGGTACTGTGTAATGATTCCTTCAAATTGAGGGTTTATATACCTGTTCAGGGTATGTAAGTGTACGTGATGGATAGGCTAAGTGAGGTAGGGGCTTGTTATTATAGGGTTGTGCTGACTCGCGATATAATCGAGGGACAGGCAAAATGAGGTCATGAATGTACAGGCATTATATCTATATTCATAAAATTAAATGCGGGTAATTTAGTGGTTGTTTACAAAGAGCTATATGATGTTATGATTATTCACAAATACTTGCATTTTTGGTTTTTGAAACTGTGTGGACGAATATGTTCGTCATATTTAAAAATAGATGAAAATATACGTTACACTATAAACTTCAGTTTAGTGGACACCTGGTAGGTTATTTGGGTTGAGCAGTGGTAATTATGTGGCCACTGTACAATGTAAGTGATTTCTCCATGGTCAATGGTCATGCGGTTGTGGACTTGAAATTTTATAAAAATTGTGGTGGAGAATTTTGATTGAGTCACCCCCATTCACGTACTACAAAATATTTAAAATGAGATGGAATGTAAGTAGATACTATAAATGACATATTTTGTGTAAGCATACAAAATAAAGTTTTTTTCATTATTTTCTCTGATTCTTAAATTGTCCTCCATCCCATTCTTAACACCAAATTCATTTCTAGTTACTTATGAAAAGCTAATGAGTCACTATTCTCAATTTTTGCAGAAAACAAACCAACGAAGTAGCACTCCACACAAACTTTCATTATCACAGATTATGATTTATGGCTTTTTTCCTTCTTCAAAATTCTACCCCTAGAGTTTTGGCAGCCAAGGCCAATGATAATTTTATTAGTGGTTATACCAGTCCTAAATCTAAAAATACAAGACTATGCCAAAATGACAGGAAAAAATCATAGAAATTATTGATTTTTATTTGCGCTCTACCATCCACTCAAAAGAGAAAGAAATAATTTTATTGGCTGAAGGGATGGAAAAAGTGGTTGAGCTTATTTCTAATATTTTATTAATCCTTTGTTGAAAATTACACTTACGTTTATTTTTATTGTCTGGGTCATCCCAATCGAATCTTATTTCTTCGCTTCGGTTTTTTTTTAACAATCGTATAAATCTTGCAGTTTCGGACCAAATTATTTTATTTCCACGTACGTTAAAAATATACGTCTTCTCCGGAATATCAGGCTCTCCTGTTTTTCAGTTCACAATTACTCTATACTCAAATACTGTACGTTAATTACTGAAGTTATAGATTTATGGTGAGGCGATGATTGTGCCTGTCCCAAGCACCATTCTGTATCACGGAAAGATGAAAATAGAAATATGGTAACTATTGGCAACCACCCAAGGGTTCATTTCGAAATGTTACAATGGAGGAAAAAGTGTTATCTGATGTGTTTAGAAAGGTAATTTTTTCCCCAACTTTGGAAACAATGAAAATAATTCCCTAAGGTATCATTCGTAATAATTCGTAAATACTAATCGAATTTTCAATCTAAATCATCTTATCGTACATATTTCAGAGTAATTTCCAAGTTTTGACAGTTCTAAATCATCTGTCACGAAATTTCACGGATTTTGTCATGACTCTTTACAATCCTTCTGAGTGAGTACTAAGATGAAAATATCCTTAAGCCCGTTCAAATTGTGTATACCGAGTAGGGTAATTGTGAGGTCATGTGATGTGAAACTTTTACCTTCCTCGGTAATCCTTTTGAACGCGCCTCAGCGGTCCAAAGGATCGAAAAGCACAAATTAAAAAAATGAAAAATTACATAATTTTCATAGTTTTCACTTTAAAAGGGTACTTTTTAATGTATTTGTTGTCCAAAAGACTTGATGATACATTACAGTACATTATGTACCAAGGGGGAAAGTTATTTACACAAGTTATAGGCAAGTGTAGCGAGCCGAAAACAAGAGGCTCAAATTATAGATAAGAATAATTTCGACTGACTGCATCGTTGAAGACTACTTTTTGGGGCTTCATGCCAAATATTGTATTGAAGAGAACAAAAAAATCTTCGAATGAAATAACTGAATTTTATTGTTATTTCTTACCCAATTACCAGATATTTTTACTACTCAAGTTTAAAAAAAAAACAAAAAAACTTAAATTGCATTGTGCAGAATATTCTATTTTATTTGAAACCTGTTGTATGCATTGGGGGAGTATATCGTTCACTGAAAATAACTGAATATAATAGGTTACCAAATAATTCTTGTAATAAATGAAAAATTAGAGATACTTTCTCATCATTCTCATGATCTTTCCCATCACCCCTCCATCGAGGGAGGGATACTGATCATTCCCAGTCATGATTTTACTCTCAGTGTACATCCGACGGTCTGTAAGTTCTGAATGTTTTTCGAGAAATAGGAATTATCGGTGGTTAAACTCCATAAACCACTGGGTTCTCCATAATTCACTTGACAATAAATTACTTTCATTCACATTGATGAAATTTCCAATTATATCTACAATAATTAATACAGTTACGCACAAAAATGGACTAGGAATACCCTATAATGGCAACTATTACGTTTTCTATGCAGTCATCTCCTCCCCACTCGCGCTGTAACCACAATTTTATAAGCCACCCAAAGTACAAGGTGCGCTCAGACTTCATGGACGATGTTTGAAAAAGCTTACAAAAACAGGGCTTAAAACTTCGATCATTAAGGCCCATATTCACAAACGTCACTTTAACCTCCCTTCACTTAAATTTCACTTTTAAAAAGATTTTTGCACAATTTTGTATTTCAAAATGTGGGAACATTGTATCTCTTATGAGAGTTCCAATATAAAAATAAAATTTTACCACAATCTTAATCACAAAATTGTGTCTAAAGTCATTTTTAAGTGAAATTTAAGTGAAGGAAGGTTAAAGTGACGTTTGTGAGTATGGGCTTAAGTACTGGATACCGAGATAAACACACATCCATGCTAACGATATATTCAGCTGAAGTTGTAAAATGGACATGTGTATCACTCGATTTCTACGGATTCACAGTAACATATTTATGTAGCTTTAAATTCACAGGACTATGAGACTGAAAACAGATGAAGAAAGACCTACCTATTGCACATATGCAATAAACCAATGTCCATTGTTTGGATTTAGAAATGAAGACACATTTTGTTAACATTTATGTGACAGGGCTGCTGAGTATCTAATAATGAATGATCGAAGGTTTAAATTTACTTTCTCTATTCTCTGCAATAGGCTATCTTTAAACTTTATTCTGTAAAATAGGGAAATTTTAACCTTCAAATAATAAATCAAGAGAAATAGTATGAACCATAACACAGTATCCCCTTTACTCAGAATTTTAGGTATTGGGTCAATGAGAATAAATCAGCGAGTTTAAACTGTCCTTAAAGAAGCACTCAGACTTGATGGTCGGTGACAAAAACGTGTTTTTTTTTTGACATTTTCCATGATTGTACATTTACAAAAACCTAAAAATTAGAATTTAAAAGAAATATAAGCTCTGTTTGATAAGATTACACTAACTTAAACCAACCTACACCGGTAGGGATATTTCACAAATATTCAAGTAAAACTTGGTGCAAAGTGGTATAACATTCCTACCTTTGAAAATCGCCCTCCTGGTGTAGGTTGGTGTAATCTGGTGTAGCCCTATCAAACATAGCTATTGAGAAGGATGTCTGTGTAACTGTGAGCATGATTAATAGCAGGTCACTAAAATACAAGCCCTGAGGCGCCGCTTCGCAATGCTCTGGCTTGTGCCAGCCCCGGATTTTTGTTGGTATGGTGGGTTACACTTTTTACAATTTGTTGCTCCGGCAGGAGTAACAAAAATTATTTTTATTTATTTTTTCGTTAATGTATATGGTTGTGAGGGTAGTGGCGCATACGCATCGAATATGAAGGAATATATTGGCGAAATAATATTGTGAAATAATTTTGACCAATTGATTTTGTCGAATAATTTCGGCTAGCTTGTTATTTATCATAGTGTAGGTAATATAGATACTTAGTTGAAAGCTTTGACTATATAGCTTAATGGACTGCTAGAACTGATAAAATCTTGAAGCCAAACAATGCAGGCGTTACTTTTCAAAAAAGGTACTTTGTGTGAAAACTGAATTTGTATTGAGTTATATTTTCATGACTCCTAACAATATAAGCAGATACTAGTGAAATATTAGAACGCTATACCAATTTATTGTCTGAAATTAATGAGTGAAACGTTCCAATAATGATTTAAATTATTCGACGAACTCTTCAGAATGTGAAAATGTAAGTTTTGGATAGAGTTCCTTTTTAAATAAGTAGTTATTGTAAAAGATTCAAGTAGGTACATTATTTGTCCTATAAAGGTTTGAAGTGATTAGAAATTGATGGTGTCTGTTGAAATATCACAAATCTCTTCATTTTAAAATATATTTCTGTTAATTTTTCCAAGTCATTTTGTTTCAATCAGAACAAAGTAGATGATTTTTCGTAGTGATTTTACAGCCTTGACAAACAATTTCTTACAATTTTGTTGAAAAATTTCAGCAAATTTAACAGTCAGTAGGATTTCCAATTGCAGAGAATACCAAAATTGAATGTCCCTGCATATTCGGAATCTGAATTAAAGATATAGGGCTACCACAAATACAAGTTTTTCATATTTCTAACTTGTTTACCACACGATAAATGAAATAGGTATCAATTTCATATGCAGTAGGTATGCTGTTTCTGATTTTTCGTTGTTTCTAGAACTGATAAAATCTTGAAAATCACCAAAGGTCGTTTTTCGTAAAAAGAACGCCTGTTAACAGTGACTTCAGCGGTGTTTCATTTAACCCTATATATTTCTTATTAGTTCTAGCAGTCCATTAAGCTATATAGTCAAAGGTTGAAAGTACGAGCTATCGAATGTCTTGGAAGATATCCAAGCATCGAAAATGTTTGACCCAACTACGATAGGCATTAGGTATTTGTTTGAAACTAGCTGCCCGTGGTTTGACAGATGGATTTTTTACTAACCTAAGATCCTCGAAAGTTTAGAAAGTTTAGATATTCATAACTTTTCCACCAGAGGAGCTTTGTACCTCCGAGTTGGATACAAACCTTCGTTGGGACTACACAAATAATTCTTCAATATTTCAAAGCGATTGGTGAAGCACTATCGAAGATCGTACGTTAATAACAAACGAACATTTACATTTTTATTTATATAAATATATACATAGATATTCTTACCAAATATAGCATCTCGAAAGTGTGATTGTAAGTTTTTCATGTCACTGGTAAATTCTGTAAAATGAAGCTGATTTTATTTCGAGACAGTTTCGAGCTCTTTCGAGAGAACAATGTCACATTTATTACGGTAAAATTACCGTCGGTCTCATAAAATACTTTCTCCGTTTTTTCTGCGAGTTCTATGAAAATTATGTTTTCTACAACACTGGTAACAATTCTGACATAACTCTGAGCCATTTCTGAAAAATTCTCAACTTTACATGTGAAAAAGGAGAAAAAAAGTTATATTATTCGCCGTTATTCGTGACAGATGATTCACCAATTTTATTTTATTTTTGCCTACCTGCCTTAGGAGACTTCTCACTCAAGATTCTTCGAATCGCTAAGTTCGAAAAATTTTGGTTTAATTTAAATAGAATTAAGACTCCATAGATAGGAGATGTTAAACAGTGTAAAAGTGCTAAGTGTGTACCTGTTAAGAGATGATTTGTTGACGATACTCCGAATATAGCCAACTGATAGGCCAGCTTCTTGCAGTCATTTCTAGTGTTTAGCGAATCTGTGAAACATGAAAATATTCAGCCCAATAGACTTTAACAAATGACAATTCGCCTCTCAAAAAATTTTCATGGCAAGTTATATCGAATAAAATAATGAACGTGGGTTGGGCGTGTCCGACGAATATACGCGCTTCAAAATAGAATAAAATTTGCATTTTTATGCCCCCGTAAGATGCACCTGAAGATTCATTCAGCCACGAAAGTAATAAAAGGAAAAAAACGTACCTATATGAATGATGGGCAAAAAATAAAAATGTGACACAGAATCCAGATATAAACACTATCAAAATTTGTTGAAGATCAAAAGCAAAAACGGAACAAATCCATGAAATTATTAGCTATAGGTGGTACTCTAAAATGAGCTGTGGATCTGCTGCTGTTTGCAGGTTAAAATAACACCTAAAGTAGCTCCACTAACACCAAAACATTCATCCTACTTTCCTACATTTGGTTTTGATGAAGACAAGAAATAGCACTGTTGGTAATCTGTGTGAAAAAAAAAAGAAAAAAAAAGAACAAAATGACTTACTACTAATTTCTTCGCGATAATATCCATCGAAATACTGAATCGCCAACACCACTGCCTGATATTTGATGAAAAATAGAGCAAATAATTCGGTCAAATTCTGCGCTCGATAAGCTAAACCACACGGATACGAAGAAAAACAAAAATCATTGTTATTGGTACGTGTGGGGACTCTCCCGTAAGAGGTATAGGGGCTCGGACCCCTCGACGACAGTTACCGCCCCAAAGGGCAGGCAAACAATCGTCCTTGTGACGTTAAACACACAAAATACGTTCGATTGTAATTACCTGTACGTACTTGCAGGTAATGTACGACTACCAAATTGTGACACAATAAGATGATGTCACGATTCGTACACGAACTGGCCAGCCATCTCTTATCTCAATAGGGGATGATGTGACCTGGCCGTTCTCACCAACGTACATATTATCTTACGTATGTGTGTTTGTGTGCGTGCAAATAAGCCATATATAAACGACCCAAACCGGCTCTAAAATCGCCAGTGTTCGGTCTGGTTCTGGCTTACCCGTACTTGTGTAGGAAGTGGCTGAACACGCTTAAATTCTGTAGAATTTCCTTCTGGTGAGAATATCTCTCATGACAAGGTATTCCACAGTACGTTTTTGGGCAGCGTGCAACATTATGTACATGAGTTTACGTGAATTGTTAGATAAACCTTCATAATATAATAAAGGGAACAAGGACGCACAACGAGAGTGTAGAGGTACCTGAAAGTATTATAGGTAGGTAGGTGTACCTTTTTTGAAATTTTGACTCTGACGTAGTTCTGAACCAGTACGGCTGCATAAGCCTAATGTTCTTTTAAGTAGATTTTTGAAAAAAGTATATGTTTGAAAAAAATCTACTTATTAAAATCGCCCAAGTATTCGGGCTCAGGGGTGGGAGTCGGTAAGTTTTTCTTTTCATAATTTTCTGAACATTTTGGAACGATTTTAGAATATTCTTTTTTTTTTTTTAAATGTACGCCCTTTTGCGTTGAGTCCATTTCTAGCCGTAATTTTAATCGGGGATTGTTTCAAAATTCAAAACACATATTCGGATTCACCTGATAAAGAATCCAAATGTTTTTGGTTCGGATAGGACGCATAGTCCGTCCAATAGGTCAGTTTATATGCACATTTTATTGAACAGTGTACAGGTCGCAATTTTCAATCGATAGGCTTAAAATATGATATACCTATGTGCTTTAGGTCAAAGACAATACCTACTAATTTTGGAGCGGATAGGCTTTAAGATGTACGTCTGGTAGGAGTGATTTAGTTGCATTTTTGGCAGGTTAATGGCTGTAAAAGGAGTAATTTTCAAGCTATTGTCACAAAATTTGGTATATACATTGATTTGAAGTATATCTATCACGATTTAAAATTTAGCTTCTATTGATATTATGGTTCATTCCCTGGGGCTATTGGAGCTGCTAATTTTTCATGTTATTCTAATAAAAGTTACAATTCTCTTTCAATGGTCACGAAATTTGATACAAACAGTACCTCCCATACAAGGACCAGACCCTCCAATTTTAGTTTTGACTGGTAAATTTTTTTCCAACTTATTAGCTATTCAGTGTGATTTTCCCTCTTTTACCTTTCTGACAATGATCCTGAAAAATTCATTTTCTAAGATTCATCGAGAAAAACACTAGTTTTGATCTAAAAATAACCAGATTACAACAAAAGTCAATATTCGCCACACCCTCCAGTAACTTTCTTACACTAGGTTTCAACAAGGACACTAAAATCTCCGCTAATATTTTCGTAACCAGAACGTAGACAACTGCATTATACTCCATTTTACAATGTGGGGGATTTTTTCGCATATAATTCATGTTTTTTTTTTGTTTTACATAATTCACAATTCTGGTCACTATAGAATCCTAAAATCATGCTAGTTAGAACTTGAAATAATTTTTCATTTAAAAAAATATATGTATTTGTGGGGACATTACTCGTATGAGGTTTTAGGGGCTCGCACCCCTCGACGACAGTCGCCGCCCAAAGGCTGGCAATATTCGTCTCTATGACGTTAAACCAATACACACGAATGCGTTTGTATGTTCGTACCTGTACGTATGTACAGGTAAGATACATCGTACGAGTTGAGATCAATTACCTGATAACGATCTCGGTAATGTCACGACTTGGTACCAAACGCACTGCGTCGTTTCTTATCATCTCGACGGAGACAGGAAACGACGCAACGTATGACATAATTACATATACATGTAAGACTTTCCTCTCTTCATTCCTCGCTGCAGCCTATCGCACTCTCTCCCTCTCTGTCATTCAGTCTCTGTTACCACCTCCTTATTGCTTTATTGATAAGCGCCTACTCGTCGAAAGATTCTCTGTACATTGGTTGTAACTTGCATTATTATGTTTTTTGTAGCCTCCGCTACACAGCTTTATTTCCGACTACTTGTCGATTTATTTCGTTCTCGCTTCGCCTCTGTTCGAATCCGCGAAACGACTTTATGTTCGAATTCTTTTTGTTTCATTAAAAGCATTCGTTCTTCCGTTTTGCCTCTTTATTTCGAAATTCCGTAACACCTTATAAATTCGAACATCTCCGTTTCGTTCGCGCTGTGTGCCCTTCTTTTCGAGCCTTCACTCCCGTTCTACACTCTCACGCCCCGCGCACCCAATTTCCAACATGACCACCCTGGTCAAGTTCACTCTCCGTGCCGAGCCTGCGCCAGCCTCATCCGGCAAGACTACGGTCTGGACTATGCTGTCCATCCAGTCTCTTGAGGACGACGACGACGAAGATGTCTACGCCTTCCCCGAAGAGTTAAAATCGATCTCGCATCATGACGCCCTCTTCGCCTTGACTGAAGCTATAAATGCCAAACGCGAGACCAAGACTCGCTGGGTTCGTCGTCCCCTCCGCATCGCTCTCCCAAAGGCCGTCGCTGATCTCTACTTCGACGCCAACCGCAACGCAAATTTTATGGGAGTTCCACTTGATCTCTTCGATGAAAAGTTTGTCACTCCCCAACCGCCGTCAACCTCTGTGCAAGCCAACTCCTCACCAGCCGTTACCGCAGACGCCACCCAGAAGGCTCTAGCCTCCCTCGCCAAAGACATTGTGCTCCCTCGATTCTCAGGTAAAAATGCCAATGCCGAAGCCTGGCTGAATACCTTCGAGCGTGAGTGTGCTCGTCTCGCCATACCCGCGACTAGATATTGGGAGGCACTCCGCTTGCTCCTCGAGGAAGATGCCAGAAAGTGGTACGATACCACAATCCTTACCACCGACTCGACTGCCTGGGCTGTTTGGAGGGAATCGTTCCTCCTCAATTTCAGTCAAACTGGTCTTGCCGCGGCTCGCTCAGCCTTTGGATTCCGCTACTTCTCCGGAGACCTCAGCGCCTACTGCCAGTCCAAGCTCCTTATGCTCTCCAGCTTCGATCCAAACATGACGGAACTCACCAAGATGGCCCACCTCGCCCTTGGTCTACCTACCTACATGCAGGACCGCATCGACATCGCCGAGTATGGTTCAGTGAGCAATCTCGTTAAGAAAATAAATTCGTTTACTGCGGAAAAATCTCGACCTCCGAACTCGAATTCGTCCTCACACCCCTCCCGCTTGCAACAACCCTCTTCCTCGAAACCTTCAAACGCCTTCGCATCTATTCAGCGCTCCCCTTGCGCCTTTTGCAAAAAACGGTACGGTAAAGAATGGTTCAACCATTCAGAATCTAATTGTAATAATAAAAAACGCGAAGCTGAGGCACGAGGTCCCGCCCAACAGGCCAAGTCCATCAACTCTTTCTCGGTAGAGGACCTTCAGTCCGAAATTTCCGACATGCAAAAAAACGAGTGAGGCCCCCACTCATAGTCCTGAATGTCAAGTACGGGCAAAATTTAACTGGTAAGGGTCTTTTCGATCCTGGATCAAATGTGTCGGCTATTAGCCAACGAACTACACAAAATATAAAAGACTTCAGTTTTCTACCGATTAACTTGGCATACACTACTACGAGTGGAAAGGGCACTATTACAGGTTTAACAATTGTCGAGATAACAATTATGAACGTTACGCGGCGTATTTTATTCTATATCATCGATAGCGATGTATACGATTTTATCATAGGCCTCGACTCAATACCACTTCTTGGCCTGTCTCTCAACAGTAATCTTATCTTATCGCAACGTAACGTGAAACCCACGAGTACCGAGACTTCAATTACACATAAAGTAAATTCTATTAACCTTAACAATACCCTCTGGGGCGACTATAATTCGTATAGCCTTTTCAAGGAAAAAGTCGCCCATCTAACTATCAGTAAAGCGAACTCTATTCGCTCTTTGATCGAGAAAAATTCACATGCATTCGCCTCTCACAAGTTTGATGTTGGCAACGTAACTAAACACGAATGCACAATTAAATTAACGTGCGATACCTATATCGCTAAAAAACCATACCGCTGCACCTATCAGGACCAAGCTGAAATAGAAAAGCAGTTAGAAGAGCTCTTCAAGCACAATCTTATCAGACCCTCCTCTTCCCCTTTTGCCAGCCTAGTCACTATGCAATTCAAAAAGGAAGGTCTGTCCGGACAGAAAGAAAAGACGCGTCTCTGCACCGATTACCGAGATCTCAATAAAATTATCGTTCCCGAACAATACCCCTTTCCTCTTATCGACGATATTATCGTCCGCACTCGTGGTTGCTCCTGGATCTCAGCCCTAGATATTAACTTAGCATTTATGTCCATCCCCATCAGGGACTCGGACCGCCATAAAACAGCCTTTATCACGCAACAGGGCCATTACGAATGGAATAATATGCCATTCGGCCTTAAGATTTCGCCCGCTGTATTTCAGCGAATTCTTGCTAACGCTCTCAAGAGCAATAACCTTGACGGATTTGCCGTCAATTATTTGGACGACATCCTAATTTATTCTAAATCCTTTGAAGAACACCTCGTTCACATCCAGCGTGTCATTGACACCATTTTTGCCGAAGGTTTTCGCCTCAACTTCAAAAAGTGCAGCTTCGCAAAATCCGAAATCCAATACCTCGGCCATATCCTGGGACCAAATTCCGTCCAGCCTCTACAGGATAACCTCTCCGCGATTAACTCCTTCCCCACCCCCGATTCAAAAAAGAAAATCCGTCAGTTCCTTGGAAAAGTGAACTTTTATCGCAAATTCATCCCAAACTCCGTCGTTCTCTTGGAACCGTTCCACAACCTACTCCGCAAGAACGTTCCCTTCTCCTGGTCCCCGGAATGCCAGGCTAGCCTCGACGTAGTAAAACGCCTCCTCACTTCTTCCCCTGTGCTTGCCATTTTTGATAGGGACAGACCTATATCCATCTTTACTGATGCCAGCACTCTTGGAATAGGCGCTGTACTTAAACAGACGCAGGAAGACGGTTCTCTGAGACCCGTCGCCTACTTCTCGAGAAAACTCTCAAGCGCACAGATGAAGAGGAAGGCCATCTACATCGAAAGTATAGCAATCCGGGAAGCCGTCTGCTTTTGGCGTTACTGGCTTATTGGTAGACGTTTCACTGTCTATACTGACCACAAGCCACTCCAACATCTTAACCTCAAAGCTCGAACTGACGAGGAGCTAGGCGATCTCGCCAATGACCTTCTCCAATTCGACTTTGACATACTCTACCACCCCGGCTCTTCAAACACCGAAGCCGACTGTCTGTCTCGAAACCCAGTCCTCTCCCCGGTTCCTGACGACACAACCCCCGAACCACTCATACCGTGCACTCCACAATTCCATTTCCTCTCTTCCAGCGAGCTGCATACACTTCAAAATAACGTAACTGCGTCTCCTGACGACATCACACACAATAACGTAATCTATCGTAAAGTAAACGGACAACCACAAATATTACTCGACCAGACAGCTGGCGAGAAATTAATGAAATTAGTCCACGTAACGTATTGCCACCCAGGCGAGAAGCGCACACTCGCCATAATTCGTAAATCGTTCACTTTCCCCCGTATGTTCTTCTTAGCGCGCCAGGTATGTCGGAAATGCGAGATCTGCGTCACTTGTAAGTCACGAACTGTACGCCGAAGTGCCAGGTTGGGTATCCTAGGTCCTGCTACAAAACCCTGTGAGATAATGTCTCTTGACACTATCGGCGGTTTCACGGGACAAAATTCCTCTTCCCGCTACCTACATCTCCTGGTCGACCATTTCTCCAGGTACGCCTTCATTCTATGCACAAAAGGGCAGTCCGCCGACGAGATGATTTCCCTTGTTGACTCAGTACAGAAGCGTACCCCACTCAGAACGCTCCTTACCGATCAATACGGGGGGTTGTCCTCCGACGAATTTCGCTCTTACTGTGCCTCTTCCAACATCCAGCACGTTTTCACAGCAGTGGAGAGTCCCGCGTCAAATGGCTTAAACGAGCGTTTAAACCAGACGCTTGTAAACGCGATCCGCTGCGTGAAACACGATCCTTCAACACCCCCACGGAAAAGTTGGACTCTTATTGCACAACTGTGTGTGAAACAGTATAACGACACGCCGCATTCCGTAACCAAATACCCTCCATCTTACCTCTTCCATGGCACAACCAGCTGCCTAATTCCGAATCCTATCCTCAGTCCTCCCAACCTACACTTGGCTAGGGAATCAGCCCTCCGAAACACAATGTTATATCACGACTACAATAAGCGTAAATATGATCTATCCAAGTCCGATATCAACCTCGACATTGGGGACATCGTCTTCGTGGAGAACGGAAGCAAGCTCAACCGTTCCAAGCTTGATCCCCTTCGAATCGGACCCTTTCCCATCATCCAACGGCTCTCAAATAACGTATTTGTCCTTCAAGTCGGACGTGGTCCGTCACGCGATCGTATTTACCACGCATCTAAACTAGTAAAATCTTCTTAATTTAACTTTCAGCTTTGTAAATAGCATGTTTCCTCTCACCTTCCTCGCAAGTGCTCCGTCCCATCTCGTAATGAGAGGGGGAGGGACTTGTAAGACTTTCCTCTCTTCATTCCTCGCTGCAGCCTATCGCACTCTCTCCCTCTCTGTCATTCAGTCTCTGTTACCACCTCCTTATTGCTTTATTGATAAGCGCCTACTCGTCGAACGATTCTCTGTACATTGGTTGTAACTTGCATTATTATGTTTTTCGTAGCCTCCGCTACACAGCTTTATTTCCGACTACTTGTCGATTTATTTCGTTCTCGCTTCGCCTCTGTTCGAATCCGCGAAACGACTTTATGTTCGAATTCTTTTTGTTTCATTAAAAGCATTCGTTCTTCCGTTTCGCCTCTTTATTTCGAAATTCCGTAACACCTTATATACATACGTACGTATGTGTGTCCGTGTGCGTGTGCCAAATTTGGTATATAAACTCTCAGAACCGGCTCAAAAATCGCCAGTGTTCGCCGAGGATTTGGCTCTCCCATACTTATTTGTATGAAGTGGCAGAACACGCAAATACTGTTGAAGACCTTCTAGTGTGAATATCTCTCACGACAAGGTATTCCACAGTATTTTTGACACAAAAATTAAAAACTCATTCATAAAATATTTTGGAAACATGATACTGATTCAGTATATTTTATCGCATGCATCCTATTTATGTGATATTGCTAATTTTTTCCAAAAAAGATAAATATTTTATAATGTATTCTTTTATAAGAAGAATGTTGGTTATAGAGGTGATTTTTAAACAAAGAAAATCTACTTTTTCTGGCAAAGCTTACTTCGCAGGAGTTTTTAATGTAAAGACATGGTAGCATTAAAGTAACCAACCAGCATGTACTTGATGCGTACTTTAGAGGTTCCGCTTAAGTTCACAAATTAAAATCATTGAAGTATAGAGATAATGGAACGAGCACTATGATAAAAAAATGGCAGGAACATATTAAAGCGAGAGAAAACTATCAAGAAGTAGCTATAGTGCTGTCACACTTTCACCATTGCTAATTTATCCAAATTAAATGAAATGCAGCAAAAAATAATTAGTGTAGTTTTCAAAACTTCTTGTGGGGATAATAAACTTGTATGAGATAAAGGGGCTCATACTCCTTGACAATAGTCTCCGCCAAAAAGGTGGCTCATTATTTGTCTCTATGATGTTAAACGAAATATGCACACATTTATATATTTATATGTTCTTACCTGTATGTACATATAGGTAAGATGCAATGTTTGGACTGTGATTAAACAATAGTTAACCATCTAGAAGTCACAGACTGGTAGTAAACATCGAACATCTTTTCTTATCAGATGACCAAATAGGAAATGATGTAATTTGATGATACAACTACATACATATATATGCATATGTGTGTCTGTGTGTAGGTGTGTGTGTACCAATTTCTCTATACAAGCTCACAAATCTGGCTGAAAAATTTCCAGTGTTCACCTAGGATTTGGCTCTCCCATACATTCATTTACTACTGTGGCAGAACGTGCAATGCTGTTGATTGCCTTCTTGTGTGAATACTTCTTCACAACAAGGTATTCCACACTTCCTTTTATAGGATTTTAATAAGTTCGGCAAACATAATTATGAACAAGTTATTAATAATCTATAACTTTTATAAACATTAAAAGATAATAAATCAGTATGTTTACATCTGATTACATTTTTGGCAAAGTGTAAAAGAAAGCACTCCTTTTTTTTGATAGCTCTTTCTCTTTTTAAAATGTTCCTGCCATTTTGTTTACGTTGGCTTACAGATAGTTCTCATACCATTATCCCTATACTTCGATGATTAGAATATATTTGATAAGAGTTATCGCTGAAATTCACAAGCATAGCGTGCGTAAACTTAGTTTAAAGTATGTCAAGGGTTAGGCAATGATTACCTATTTAGCACAGCGAATCAGAAATCATTATGTCAAAGCCTTCAAAAGAAACCAAAAGAGGTGTATGACGGTACGTGTACTTTCAGCAGACCCCAGTTTTTCAAATCCCAACACCACCTACATTTCCTACGCAAAAACAAGAGTGGTCTGTAGCGAGTAATTCTCTACCTGTAGTGATGGCCTTTAATGGACTGACTACAAAGGTAATGATCAATTATTGTAGGAAAGTGTCTAGCTTCAGCATTACGTAGTTTATTGTAAATATGGTACCCATTGTCCATAAAATAAGTATTTTTATTAGATATTGTTTTTAAACGAGTCTTTAAGAAACTGCATTGTGCTTAACTATACCTAAGTAATTATTGGACTAATGAAGTGTACAGCTGAGTATTGTTTTAAATTTCATTTTTTTAAATAATTTTATTATTACGATGTTTTTTGCTTCAAATAATTATTATACTTGGTGAATGGCCTAATTCACTCTATATATTGCGTAATGTTTAGTTATTAGGTACTTAAACAAAAATGATGACTAAAAGTATGAATTAATGTCTCTTAGTCTTAAGCTTTGTTACGTTTAACCATAATTTTGATGGGAAATTTTGTGATGAATAGTGGACAACAGTACCTAGTTGTGATCATACTGTAACCTATACCTTCATATATTTTTAATATCTATCACGTCTCACAACAGCATTATTGTCCGTAAGTAAGTACCATCTATTAATGTGATCTGCAACGTGAGTGGATTTGATGTAGATAATTAACAAATACGTGGATGCTCTATATATTATAATTTCCTCTCTTCATCATAAAAAAGTATTAAAATTAAAGCGCAGCATGCTCTATTAGAAAAGCTTGTCTCTAAAGACAGTCATAAGAAAATCTGAAAAACTTAAAAGATCAACTTTTCCTGAATTCTTAAAATGCAAGCGTAGAATTCCTTCCCAGCAGTATAGGTTTTCAACATTCAAGGTCATATAATAATATAAGGGGGTCCTGATGGACTGGACCCTCCTTAATAAAGAGACAAAAGTGTGTTTTTGTGATTTTTTTATTGTGAAAGGAAGATGATCAGAAGAGACCACTGAGTATGTGTAGAACCCACCTACGACGCAGCCAAGCGAACTTAACTTATCAAACCACGAAGTAGAGCAAAAAGTGATTGCTCACTACAGTTATCAGCTTCATTATTTTAGATTTATATATTTTAATCATAACTAGAGAAAAAATAACGAAAACGATAGGACATTTATAACGAATCACATTTCAAGGAATTTAAAATTCGGCCCTAAAATTCTCATTTTTCAAAAATCGGCTTCTCTGATATCAATTTTGGCTACGATGCAATTTTCACTTCATTGCTTAATGAGCAGAGTTAATTACGAACAGAGCTATCTACGCCTTTGTCAACATTTTTACTTATTCAAAAGTTCTATCGCAGCGTGGTATTCTAGTAAGTAAGTATTTCAAAATTCCAGTCAGTTACTCTTCGAAGTATTTCAGACAGGGGGGTTCAAATTCCAAATTCATCCAACTTATCTCCAATAAAATTGCCGATTTCCAAAAATTTAATCAATAAACATGAAAAAAAAAAATCTTCAGTTACCTGATTTTGCCAATTAAAATCGATCAAGCGGGTGAAACACCACCCATAACACCCACCGAAAGGGCTTCTGATTCGAGTGCAGCAAGCTAGGGTAGAATAAGTAAGTAGGTTTTTGAAACTTATGGAAGTCTTAAAATTTATTGTTGCTCTTGAAGTTCTCCCTGAAGAAGAAGTTGTCAAGTCATAAAAATAAGTCATAAAAATTTCATGCTATAACGCTAGCAAGCTCTATTGGAATTTATTTTTTCTTTGCATTGTAAACCACCTGAAATTTTCTAGGTATAGGTATGGTTTTCGTTGACATAATTAGGTACTAATAAAAGAAAAAGAAACAGAAAACTTGTCGTATAAATCAACTTTACAATATAGTGCAAGTTTCATTGGGAACCAGATCAACATTCTTACAATACCCAACCAAAAAATACATTTTTAATGCCCCTGACTGAAAAAAATGTATCAAATTTGAATACGATGCAAAGAAATATTATTTGGGGCAAACACAATTTCAAGTTGACTTTTTTACCCGACTTGGCTACTTTCTCGTTTTTTGTCTTTTCCAAATTAAAATTATTCAATTAATTCGGGTATTTAATTTTGAAGCACATTTCTTGAGTCATTTTTCTTGGGGTATGGAGGAGTTTGCGCGGGGTGCGGAGAGTTTTTGATCTAAAAAAAGTAAAATTATTAATTGTTAATCGGTTCAAAAAGTTGTTTCCTTTTTTTTGGGAGGGGCGGAGAAGTAACGAAAATAATGTGAGACACGTGTGAAAAGTTAAGTGATTGATGCTCTCGTGCATCAAAATCACCTTTTCTTTTCACCCTTGTATCAGTATCACAAAATAATATAAATTTTTGAGACACACAGCTGCGAAGTCACCGTCGCATTTCTAACCTTGCATCGTTAGATATCTAATTTCAGTCTTCATTTGTAGGGATAGATCTTGAAGATTCTGAAAGAGCTGCGTCCGCCAGTGGATGTGTGGTGTTCGTTGAATGAATGACAAAATACTCTTCGCAACTATAGAATAAAATAAATTCATTTTTAGTTTTACACGGAAACTTTTTATTCCTACATACTCCAAAGGCAGAATTTTTGTTGTTTTTTTTTTGGTACATGAATTTTTTTTACAATCTGCCTAACAGCTCAGTCTGTCCCTTTTCTAAGACTTGAACGAAATTGTTGAATGGCGAATGTAGCATTCTTTATATTTTTCACATTAGTATAAATAAGTATATAAGGTACAAGTGGTTTCAAACCGGTGGTACATGATTGTATCACTGATAGTATAATGATTGTTTTAAATTTACATTATCTTGTAATTAACGCTTCATTCGTCATAATTCGTCAATTCCTAGTAAAATATAAAAATCTATTTATTGAGTTTCCAAAAAACTTTTGATCAGATGATACACAAAAATTTTAGAGACTTGTAAGTGATTTTTAAAAATTTCTATCGATAATTATTTTTAGGAAAATGACGTAGCAGAAAATAACATCATTTTTTTTCTTCCAACTTTCCTTTTTCTTTCTTTCTTCCGTTCTTATATTCCCTTCTACTGGAGTATTAATTACATAAACTTTTCTAATTATAGTCACATTTCATTCTTCAGTTAAGTAGTAACTTAGTTCAATTGCGTGCCCAATGCGGTGACTCGTAGAACTCAAATTCTCTCCTGAGCCTTAAAAAAAAAGAAGAAAAACCTTAATTACTAAAAGCTGGAGGAAATATGAATTTTAAATCGGGTTCTGATTATCTATGCTTATCAACACCAGTATTAGTAGCATATTACTCCGGATAGTGCCTTTCCACGGTTATACTATACAGGGTGTCCCAGTTCCTCTTTCTATCCCGCAAGAGTATGACAGAACATGTTCGGACAAAAAAAAGTTCACTTCATATACCTCTGCTCTCTCTTCCAAATTGGCTGAATTATAAGCCAGTGAAAAATGATGAAAAGACAAGTTTCATAAAAAATAAAAATTCTTTTAAAGTCCTGCTTATCCACCTTGATCAAGTCAAAATACTGTCGTGGCTCCGCCCACGGGTCTCCCGCGCACAGGCGATGCGCCGGAGTACTCCCTCTAGGAAGAGGAGACATTGGTGTTGAGGCAACGTCAGTTGTGAGTTGCGAGGCTGTGTGAGCAGGCGTGTGACTCCAACCAACTTTATATGGTCCCTTGGACCTTAAACCACACTAATTATAAGCTTCTACCCACTACATGGTAGCAGGAGCAATTAGGTATGTGGTCAAAAGGAATGAATAATTCTTTGCGGATTGAATAAATTCGTCTATAAAAATCGCTTCCACAAAGCATAACTCTCAACTAATAAATACTTGTATTTTTTCTTGAATAATTTCTTATTATTCTCAACTGTAACTGAATAAGTTAGCCTATTTACTGACCGTAAATACTTCGTATTTTATTTCTGCTAAACACAGAAAGGAATATTTATTCGAAAAATAAATGACATAATA